>VZRX01023314.1:33058-106724 GCA_013398075.1 Notiomystis cincta | reverse complement strand
GAGGATGGAGCCCTGTGGAACCCCAGTAGTGAAGGTCACCAGCCTGATGTCACCTCATTCACTGTAACTCTTTGTGCTCAACCTGGATCCAGTTGCTCACCCATCATGGAATGGGATTATCCAGCTGTGAGCTGGACACTTTGTCCAAAAGGACACTGTGAGAGTATCAAAAGCTTTGCTGAAGTCCAGAAAGGTTGCATTTAGTGGCTTTCCTAGATAACTCAGTGGGTTACCCTGTTGTAGAAGGAAATCAGGTTTGACAAGCAGGACTGTCCCCTCATGAAGGCTCTTACCAGTGACTGCATTGTCCTCCAGGTATTATGTTTCAGTACTTCCCAGAATAATCTTTTCTGTGAATTTACCAGACACTGAAGTGAAACTAACAGGCCTGTAGTTTCTGGGGTCCTCCTTGCCCTTCTTGGAAACTGGGATCATGTTCCCCAGCTTCCAGTCAGCTGAGACCTCTCCAGATTCTCACTTAAAAATCAGTGAGAGAGGCTTTGTGATGACCTGGGCCAGCTCTTTGAGAATTCAGGCTCAAGAGATTTCTAGGGATCAGGCCCCACAGATTTGTAGGAATCCAGCGTGGGCAGCAGATTCATAGTATCAATTCCCCATGCTCTGCATGCATGGTGTGATAGTAAACAAATCTTAAAGTAACTGTATGTGTTTAGGAACTGGGAGATTTTGATTTTGAAATTTTCAGTCAGATGCAAAGATTTCAATATCAGCAATTCTCAGCCAAGAATTTCAGCATCCCATATGAGCCTCTATTTTCTTTACTACCAATGTAGAGCTTCCTGTACTATAAATGAATGAAGCTGTGTCACAGTTGCCACCACTACTACTGTAATCAGAATCTGGACTCAGTCTGATGCCATGATAGGTTCAGCTGCCAGTGGGGGAGAAGAGAAGGGAGGAGTAATTCACAGCTTTTAAGTAATTACCTCCCTAATTTAGGAGTGCATCATGTTCCAAAATTAGGAGCATCACTCTCTGCACAACCAGTGAAGAGAACACCTCTGGAGAGAAACTCAGAGCATCCAAATTAGGAACCTAAATATTCCTTAATTTAAATGTTCTAAATCACCTTTGGGAGGGCTTCACCTACTTTTGTGCACTGACCATAAAGAGCCTCCTCATATATGCAACCTACATTTGGTGCCTAAAGGAGGTTGTGTGATTATTCCAGCTGTGCAAGTTCCCAGCCAGCAAATCTTCCCCAAGCCACAACTTAGCACACTCTGCTTCTGTTTGTTTCTGTTTCAGCAGTGATGGTGAAGTACCCTGCAACTACTTGTGTTGGTCTTCCTCAGGTTTAATTTCACTGAGGTACACTTGCACTCAGGATTTAATTCAGTCCTCTGTATTCATCAGGACATCATCAGTCTTCTTTCATTTGCACTGGTGCCGGAGCAGGGATGTCCTTCAGGGCAGCTGTTCTGGACTGCACATGACGCAAGAGACCTTGACTCAGAGGGGAAAAAGTGATGGATACCAGTTGTAAAAACCTATTTCAGTCTATCCTGTCAAACACAAAGAAAAATCTAAAGTGAAGGTCTCCTCCTGTGTCCCAGCATATCAGCTTTAGGCTAATAATTGTTCAGTGTTTCCTGCAATTGTTTAGAGGAGTCCATCCCTTTTTCAGCATGGAGAAAGCTGCTGAAAGGGATAGCTGCCTTCTCAGAATATTTTAGTTGTTCCATTTGTGTATGAGGCAAGACTTGTTAAATATTAACCTATTCCCTACTGTGATTTTGACCTGCCCAACCAGCACTGTCTCAAAGAGTATCCAATAGTAGCTGGAAATACATGGAGCAGGGATTACACCTAGCAGGCAGAAGGACAGAGTCATGCTGTCCTGAGGAGGAAAAGTGTGCAAAAGGGAAGTTTAGCTGCAGAGACCTAGGTGGGTTCGAGTCACAAAACAGCCTTTGGCCCTTTTCACTGATAGTAGGAAAACAGCTTAAAGAGACTTGCAGGATTTCTGTGGACTTGTTTAATTAGGGACTGTGTGGGCTTAATCCAGAGAATGAAAAAAAGGCTGGTCATAATTGGAAAGGCATAGAAACTTTTTCATCTTCTCTGCTCTCCCAGCCAGCAGTACTGTTCTCATGTAGTTCACAACAGCTTTCTTACTTTCCCTCTCATCTAGAAGCCCCTTAAGAAGGAACATCTTGTCAGGTGCTCAGCGAGGGAATAGCAGCACTATTCTTTATCATAGGTTTGGAAAGGAAAATGCACAGTAAGAACTGGCAGGTGACTGAGTCTGATCTGACAATGAAGGACCTCTTCACCCAGCTAGAGACCACAGAGGACACACAAGAGGCTCTCCTTGCCTCTGGCATCTCTCCATCTGCGCTGCTCTTGTGTTGAAATAGCTGCTGCTGAAGCCTTCCCTAGGAGTTCATCTCTGGCGTGTACAGAGTGAAGGGGCTCTGCTGGCTCTTCAGGTGTCAGCACTGCAGACAGCTGGAGGAGCCTCATCCCCTGGGTGAGCACTGGGAGAGGTGGCTTCTCTGGGGTGGTAGGGGAGCACCCTCCCAGCAGCAGTGCACTCAGCATCCACACAGCAGCTACGTTCAGAGGAGGCAGTTAGCAATAAATCACTTCTTCAGCTTCTTGCATGCTGCTTTCCCCTTGTGGATAAGCCCCATTAGTTGCAGGGAATGTATCAAACTATTCCAGTGTCTGTGTGAGAAGAGTGGCTTTGGGAAGTTTTTACCTGAACAGTTTCAGAAACCTGCTATGAAGCTTCTTGGTGCTGATGCAGAAGGAAATTAAGAAGTGGCTTCTGTGTCTGTAGGTTGAAAGAACATTTCACACAGGCTATGGAAGATTTTTGGGTTTGTTTCTGTGCAGAATGAATGAAAATCTGACCTCTACTCTACCACTTCCATGATACATAGTGTTGCCCTCTGCCTCTACAACTTAGGAGACATTTTGCAGAATTGCCACCTGCCAGAAGCAGTCCAAGGGGTGTTGTGTGGTGCTGCTTCCAGAGAAAGATTTGAGGAGCTGGAAGTCCTGTCTTCTATTTGGTAGCATAGATTACAAAGTTGTAAATTACATTCTGGGCATACAAAGTAAGTAGGAATTAGGTTTGCCTCCACCTAAGGAAACTTAAAATCAAAGTGATGCATTACGTATTGCATAATAACTAGAAAATTATTTTTGTGACATTTGAAGTCAGGGGGAAACAGTGAACATTTGTTCTTATTTGAGGAACTTAATTCAGGTAGCACCATTCAAATCAAAGCAAGACCATTTTCCAGAAAAGTAGTGCTTTGGGGAAGTTATCCTAATGGAGAAAATCATCATTTGGGTCTAACGCTTCATCTGGTCAACATCTTGTGGCTTTTTCACTGCCACAGTATCCTCCTGAACTCAGTGCAACATTGCTTGCCACATACAATGCTGCAAAACTATCTGCACTGGAAAAAAAAACCAAAAGAGTCTCGCTGATTAGAAAAGCAGCATGAAGTTGTGTGTTTCAAAAATGCCAAAGATGTACATACTGGTGTGTTCAGAAACATTAATATCCTCATTTCTCTCTTGATATTAACAAACAACTTTAAAAACTGAATAGCAGTAGGTAAATGAAACCACAGCAAATGCATCTCTCATTACAATGTATTTAAAATTTGGATAGGACAGAGTATGCTCTTTTTGTAGGTAATTGAAGGAGAAGCTGTAGCTTGAAATTAGATGATAAAGATAGGATTCATGTTGCTTAACGTTAATCACCTAAAGTGTAAACATTTAATCTGAGTTAGTCTATACACTTTTTATAGCCAATAAAAAAGAGCAAGATCTGCAGAAGACAACTCATTTTAAGTCTAAAACAGGTGCCAAAGCCTTAGAGATGCAGTGCCTTCTGGAGGCACCTTTTCTTCCCCACTTTAGTGGGAAGCCCAAACAGCAAGCCTGGGTCAGCCACACATTTTTTAATTATTAGGAGAGAAGTAGCCTGGCCTACACATCCAGGGATTGCACAATGCTTAAAGCCCAGGAGAGGTGAAGAGGAAAGAGTATTCACCTTTGCTGGTGAATAGATGATGGGGCCAGGCTGGGGGTCTGGATCTCCTGGGCACCAGGCTGCCAGTGACAGACCTCAGGGGAGTTTCAGCTGCAGGATATGTTAGCTTGCTCAGCATTTGGGAACTGGTTACTGATAAGCCACCTCCACAAAGCTCATGCCACTTTGGATTTATGTGAGCAAGGAGAAACAGCAATCTGAAAAAGCAGCTATGCCCTGTGGGGGCTCATGGAATTAGGATGGTTCTTCGTGACAGCTTCAACCATGCCAGATGATGAGCAAGTAATTTAGCAAGCTATAAAAATAGAAGCAACTGTATATTGAAGCACTTTAAATAACAATGCTGTACTTTCCAGCATCATAACATTTTAAATTATTCTAATTCTTCCATTTTTCAGAGGGCCTATTCATTATTGCACATGTAATGCATTTTACATTGTCTCTACCTTACAAAGCTAACCATGTAAAAATGGCTATCTAGGGAACAAACCTATACCTAACAATTTTAGATAAAGGGAAAATTCCCCTGGCTCAGAATCACCAATTTTTTTTTCTGACCATCAATACACTCTTAGTCACTAATATCCATACCTTCTCCTTCACCACTGAATTTTACCACATTTCTTTCCATACAGAAATTAGGTTCCTCTCTATTGGGGATGTATTTGCAGTCTTCCATGCACCCTTTGCAGTGCATGAGGAGAGGGAGGGAGGAAGCCAGGAAGCCAAAGTGACAGCCCCATTCCTACCTGTGTGTCCTCCTCTGACTGGCAAGCCCAGGACAGGGGTGAAACTCCAGACGTTCCAGCATCTCCAGGCCTGACTTTTCCTTCAGGACTGGCACCAGGCAGTCTGCACCTGTCCTCCCTTTTTTCCCTGGTTCTTCCAGCATAAGATTTCCTATCTGTGTGACTCTTACATAGCTGTGTTGTGAAAGATGGTGTTTAAGCTCCCTTCTTGATGTGGCTGAAAAGTCCATAGCCCTGGTATTTGCAGAGGGGTCACATTTAATGTCCTTTCTTCTTAGCCCAGTTAAATAATCTGTGAATAGTTCTGTCTGATCAGATTTATTTCTGCAAACCTTTTCATCTCTTTGACCTTTACAGTTTTCTGTGTTTACCATTATATTACACAGGCAACCAAATTTTCAGCACCATCACAGGAATATTAAACCAAAGTTTGATATTTATCATTGTAAAAGTTTTCTTTGCTCCTACAACTATATTCTTTCTATTTCACTTTCATCCTGAGTCTTTCAGAGCCTCTTGAGCACTTGGAGTAATTCCTGTGGTGTTGCCCTAAGACATGAAAACATAACAGTTGTCATATCTGTGACTATATACACAGATTGAGCCATTTCATATTCAGAGTTTATTTAGAAATTGTAATTGCATTTGCCCTTCTGTGCACAGACTTCTGTATTTCTTCCTAATTTATCTGTAAACCAGTTTTGGTTCCTGACCACTGAATTCCCTTCAGTCTGTAAAAAGCCTTCAGGCAACTGAGCTATCAGCACTACATTCTTTTTTTTTCCCCAGTGCTCTTTCAGCAGTGCCATGAGACTTCTTAGCAAGGCATCTGAGCTTGGCCATTTTCCAGTAGATGCCTTTGAGCACATCGGCTTAATTTCCTTCCTCATAGTAGACCATTTAAATCTGTCTTTTCTTTTTTAAGGCACTTTGAATAGTTCTGTTTTCTAGTAGAAGAACAAATTGCAACAGTAAATCTTTTTTAACTAGTGTGGAGTAAGGAGCAAAATTAATGAATGTAATGTCATTGACTCAAACCCCAGTGAAATCTGTGGCTCTTCACTCCTAAATCTCTACCTGCATTTACATATTTACACCAGCCAGTATATGCACATCAGTTTGTGTAATACATGAATAAAAAAGAGATTAAATTTTTAAAAGTATATGAATTCAATTCCATTTTCATATAGCATGTCAGTGATGTCATTATACTGGCAATATTTTTGCTCTGTTTTCAATTTTTCCAAAGTTCCAAGATACTTTGCTAAACTTGGGAATTTTTTATAAGCCTCCTCTTGCCAATAACCATTTCATGTCCTCTTCTCCCTGTTCTCACACAGTTGCACTGCTGCCCCACTAGGACTGGGAACAGACTTTTGTATCTTTGATGTTCAGAGGTTTGTGGGTTGGTCACAATCTAAGCCTTCATATTCATTTGTGCTAGGGAAAGGTCCACTGAAGTTAGTGAAGCTGATGAAACTCATGGAAATGCATTTGTTCAAAAATTCAGTTTTGTGGAGTAAATAACATGCCATGAAAGATGTCAGTGTGATGGCTGAGCTGTGATGTTCAGTGTATAAATACTTCCTAGCATCTTGTGACTCCCAGCTAGAAGAACAGCAGAGCAAACTCCCTCTCTAAGGTGAACACACCAGTGACCAGTGGCTTTAATAGGCTGGGTGATGCCAGGGTGTTAAACATCTGCAGTGTCACGAGTGCTGGTGGCTGCAGAGGCTGTACACTTCCCATTCTCACAGCAGCTACCACAGGACAGTTCAGAGAGCAGGGAGAGACCCTTCTTCACCCCCTGTCCTTCAGCACCCACTGCAAACCAGCAACCCTTATGCTGGATGAATCCTTGCTCAGAGGTGCCTGTGTCCCCCAGAAAGCAGAGCAGGCCTTCTTGATGATGTCAGCTTGGTTAGGCTACCTGCAAGGGACCCAGTTTGGGACAGCAGAGGGTTCAGGCACAGGCACAAATCCCCTGGAGCTCATCTAAGTGATGAGTATGTGTTTCATTTATCATCAGTTTATGGTAGAGTCAGTCTAGTGTGTGTATGTTTACATTTCAGAGTGTGCTTAGTTCAGAGACTGGGGTGGTTTGCTGTACTAGGACCTCAAAAACTGATTTTACATCTAGGCAATGTGTTCAGTGGCTGCTCAATACACATTGTTGGTACACTGCAGCCATATCCCATGGGGAAAAGCTGTACCAACCCAGTGCAGTTAAAAAATAAATGCAGTATGAAAAATATTTACCTGAGGAAGTATTTTCAGATTGTCCATATATCATCAATGAAACATGACTCAAGAGCAATCTGAACTCCTTCAAAATCCCTGGATATTAAAAAAGTCAGCAGACATCATGAAAACTTTAAGAATTTCAGCCAGCATTGTGAGATACAGGCATATGAAAAAAAGGAATTTGTACTGGAAATTCTTAACCATAGCAATCCTAACTATAGCAGTTAAGACTCAATGAAAACTACTCCCTGAGCAATTTTTGAAACACAGAGGCTTTTTACTTCTTAAGTTGGGTGTACATGTTGCAGTTCTACTCTTCTTCCTCTTTCACTGTTGGTTTAGAATTACTGTAAATTTCAGTGTTCCTTGTGTGTAGAGCCCTTTAGTATGCAGTGAGTCTGTGCCCTCATGGCCTTTAAGTGAAGTCCACTGTGCCAATCTCTTTCCCTACAGCCCTCTGCTGCTGGCAAATACTCCCTTGACAAAGCAGTAGCAATTACTTCTCTCCTTTGTGGTCTTCTGCAAGCTAGGTCTTCCTTTCTTCTTTAACACTCTGGACACTTAAAAAGCCTTGTTAGATTTTTATCTTCTGGATCTTTTTTATAATGTTACATCCCTAAGCTAATGGTACTGTAGTATACCTAAAAAATTTCCATTTTTTTAATGTTTAATAATCTGTAGTTAAAATTACTTTGGACAATATTGTTAACAGCTGGGTTTGAGTTAATACAAAATCAGATTCTTGGGGCTATAATTTGATATAAAACTGTTGCATTATCATAATCACTGGGATTTAATTTAGAATTATAAACCAACACTGGCTTGGGAGTTAAACCCTATGAGCAAGAGAAAATTAGGCCAACATGTACTCCAGTATGTAACTTCCACATTTTATTTTGTACATACAGATTAACTAATTGCCTAACAACAACAACAACAACAACAATAATAATAATGCCCCTATTCTGATCTTAAAACTCAGTAGTTCTGTTTATTAGTAAGGGTTATTACTGGCTTTCACTGGCATGAGATCACAATTAGGCTTCCTATATTAATTTCTCTCAGTATATTATTTGGGCAGAAGATACATTGTAGCACATGACTCTGGACATTACAAACTAAATTTATTCTCTAGAGAAGGCTGGGTTTTTTTCAGTAAATCAAGCTCATAGCTGACTCTGTAGAGGCAGTAGAAGCTGCAGGTGTGCATCAAGGTCCAGCATCCACCACAACTGTGTTAGTAACATAGCAGGAGTAAACCCAGATTAGTGATTGCTGTTTCTCCAGTTGATGGTAGTGACCTGCTTTGAAGCCTCAAATTACAGTGATCAGTTTCCAGAGGAGTTCTGAATGTAATTACTGCCTTGTGAGACTTCTTGCTGAAGGACTTGCAAGAGGGTAGTGTTTTATATTAAATTAGATAAGAAATAATAAAACAAATAAATAATAATAAATGTCTTTTTTCAGAGTCACTTTTCTGTGAAGAAAGGAGCTGCAGCCTTGGGTATTGGTACAGATAGTGTGATTTTGATTAGATGTGATGAAAGGTAAGTAAAGATGTCAAATACAGCTTTTTTTGTGGTGCATAAGAGGATCATCAAGTGCTCAGCTCAGAGAGAGCATGTAGGATGTGGTCAGCAGTTGGTATAATTTGTCATAG
Organism: Notiomystis cincta; assembly: GCA_013398075.1. Lineage (NCBI taxonomy): Eukaryota > Metazoa > Chordata > Aves > Passeriformes > Notiomystidae > Notiomystis > Notiomystis cincta. The sequence continues at coordinate 98,032 of VZRX01023314.1, read as the reverse complement.
CACTGTCACCTTCAGCAGTTTTACACTGATTTATCCCACTTGAGGAACTGGCTCTGTTAGTAGCTTCTTTATTGGTCCATTTTTGGAGTTTATAAAAAATCTTAACCTTTCCTCAGAGGTTTCTGATATTCTTTTCTTCCATTCTGAAGTGAAACAGGATATCAAACTAACTAAAATCATTCTTTATATCTTGTGCTAAGAAACAAGGACGGAGCTTTTTTTGGGCAAATCAGACTCTCACATTTTGATACATTAAAATGAGCTGAAGTTTTTGGAGGAATAAAATATTTAGCAGCATTTGCTAATGTAATTCTATTACTTCATGCCCCCACCATCTTTCTTGGCTGGATTACATTTCCCTCAGTGCCCTGGATAGGGACATGTTTGTGATAGGATGTGAAGAGAAGGATCTTGGCAGCATTGTGGGAAGCACAGGCTAAGGAGGATGGTGGAAACCAACAGCACAGGAGGCAACTAATCTGCAGTCACACAGGCCCTGAAAAAGGATGGTAGATAACTTCTTGTTTAACTCATCCAACTAAAAGGTTTCGATTCACTATGAAAACCCATGATGAGAAAAATGTATATTAACAAAATCAACATGTTCTGATAAAAATTTTCTAGTTTAGGGAAAACACTTTCTATGGGACAAAAATTAATAGAACAATTCTTATTGATTGTACTGGGAGTCCTTCCAATAGAAAATGCTATTTGAGTCCCTCATTGTTACAAGGTATTGAATGAATTACATCTCTAACAGAAATGGAAGGCTTTGCTGCTATCAAAATACTCTGCTCCCACATCAAAAAACAAGCATCCAGTAAGCCATTTACAGTGCTAATCACAGTGCCTGCATAGTGACTTATGGTCCTATTATCTCTTTATTAACAAAAGACTGAACACACCTCGAAGAGGATTTAATGACGTCAGAACAACCAACACATATTAAAATAAATCCCCAGTTGTTTCTGTTCACTAGAGATGGATGTGGATCAATGAAGTTGTGTCTTCCTTTTCTTCTCATGCAAATTCATTGTGATGGTTTTCTGTGAGGACCACCATGTTTAGCCTGCCCAGGCTGAGTCAACAACAGGATTCCTGTGTGTCTCACAGACAGCACAGGGACACAGCAGACACCACAGGGACACAGCAGACACCACAGGGACACAGCAGACTGCTTCACAGGATGTGGGCTGGTGTGGTGGAGAAGACCCTCTGTGAACATGTGGGCCTGTGGAAGGGTGAAGCAGCACCTTGATATCTTTTTGATGTTTTCAGTGTGACCAAGCATACTTCTAGTGGCTCTTTCCCATTCTGACCCACACCTGCCAAGTTTGCCTTGTTTAGCTGGTAAACCTTGACACTGCTTGGGTATTGCACTCTCCTGGCCATGAATTCCTGCATCTACTTGATGTGGCCAGGGGCTGGATAATCACTTGCTTTGGTAAAATAATCTGGGCAGTGAAAGCAACTGCCCAGTTCTGTGGATGTTTCTATGCACAAGGTCACTAAATCAGAAACTACTAAAGACCAACATCTAAATTATGTTTTGAGGAAGAATTCATTGCCCTTCTTTGACATGGTTTTATTTTCTTTATTCCTCTAATCATCCCAGGAATGTTTTTTGAGGATTAGAAAGGTACTGCTTTTCTCTGAGCATGTACATGTGTCTGGGGGGAACTCTCAAGGAGTTGAGTACTCTTTAGACCTTCCTTGCACTTTTTCCAAGAAAAATCAGGGCTAATTTTTAGATTTGTAGGGCTTTTTATTTTTAGTTATTCTTTCAGTATTTTAGTCTTCTAATATGAGGGAGAGATTTTGCAAAAAACTCAGCAGTACAAACCCATTTCTACTGAAATAAATATTGTATTGTAATTTATGTAAGGATGAAAACTTACAAAACCAATGGAATCTTATTACAATAAATTAATAATTTTTAAAAAAGGACATGCATCTACATGTCATGAAAAGAGTTCAAAGGTTTTTATGCCAAATTAACTAAAACTAATGGGTTTATTAGTTTCCATGTAACTTCATTTTGAGCTTTAATAAAGGCTGTTGGGGTTTTTTTATAGCAGCAGGAGATGAGGGCCTAGTGAAAGAAAAACGTCTGAAAAAGTCTTCAAAAATTTGTATCAATCTAAATGTACAACATCCAAAGCCAGTGAAGACTTTTTTCTGTAACATGGGAATTTATCATGTTTGTATTTCTGGTATTCATACTGCCTCTTCTTTTATAGGCTTGCTTGTGTCTAAAGCAAAGAAAACCATAGCCTCAGTATTCAGTATCAGCACTGTTTTATCTTGCACCTAGTTAATTTACAGGGTTTCCTAAATTAGCCTTCAAGCCTTACAGGAGTGAGTCTGAATCTGAAGTAGATGGTTCACACTAGAGGTGTTACAAATGCAGTCAATGCAGAGAGCCTGACTGGGCATTTAGCAAGTCTGGGCTGGCAGCTTCTCACATCCTGCTTCCAGCAAATGCAAACATGTAATTCACTAAACCCTGGAAAAGTTACCCTGAAAGGAGTTCATCCCTGGGAAGGGAACACAGAGACAGCTGCTGACAGCACAGCTGAGTTGCACTGCTCAAGCCATGCAGCTCAGCTGGCATTTTCTGTGCCTGCTGAGAGAGGACCATGGGATTTGGCACCCTGTGAACTTCTTGGGATGCTGGGCTGAGCCTCTCCCTGGGAGCCTGAAGCTCATTCCCAGGACTCTCACTTCAGAAAGGACCAAGAGGCTCTGAGGAGCAGCATCAGTCATTAACTGGGGTGGCCATGAGATTCTTTCTCTCAGCTACCATCACCATATTGATGCAAGTATATTGACTAAATGATTAGGCTAAAAACTCAGAGTAATGGACAGAGTCTTTCTGTGCTCTTAAATACAGCATAGCTCTTGGGCAAAACGTCACTTTGCTCCTTCTTTGGGTTTCCTATTAAGTGAAGAAGTAACAGCAAAAGTTGATTTCAAGATCAAGTTACTGATATAAATCTCTCTTGCTCCAGAGGGAAAATGATCCCATCAGACCTTGAAAGAAGAATTGTTGAAGCCAAACAAAAAGTAAGTTTACTAGCTTTTCTTCTTCCAAAGAAGAAAAAAACATGAAGAATGGTAAAACCAGTTGTGTGCTTTCCTTGGTGAAACAACACAGGCTTGCCCATTAAGTTTTGATTTATTTCTCAGAAATGTAGCCTGCCAGTTAATGAGGAAAGAGGTGCTGAGAAAATAGGTTTAGAGCTACTTTATAATGTCCATGAGCTATTTGGCTTTCTTTTTATGTGTTGTTCTGCATAACATCCTCTTCTTTCATATTATCAGCCAATGATGCAGTTTCTCAGCTGAACATTATTAAAACCAGAGTAATCATTTTGGGGAATTTGTTTTATTCTAATGCATTGAAAATACTTCTCATAGACTCAACAAATCAATGGAAGGTAAACTAAAATCCACACATCTCCAAAAAATGCACACACTTTCATATGTGTTCACTAACAGAAGCTAGAATTAAAACAGATTAAAGCATGCAATGAACTCAGCCCTATGCTTTCAACATTTATATTTACTAGACACGGCAGTCAAAGCTGATTAATAACACAAATCTCCATTAAAATCACATTTTTTCCAAGAAATCAATACAATAGATAAAAAAATAAGGCAAAATGACAATAGAGTGCCACTCGAACCTACTGACTGTTTCAGAAGGATGTTTGGAATTTTTGTTGGTTTGAACCCCACTTCTGCAAAAAAAAGTAGCCACTCTTGACATCTAAGTACTCCATATGAAATCAACATAACTAAAAATGAAATTAAAATGAGACATGGGTATAAATTCTAGCAGACCCCAGACCTCACAGTGCAGAGGTGATGGCCAGTGAGTGCTCTGCATTTAGCAGATGGAATCCAAGAAGGAGTCCCTGGCCTCTGTGGAGGCTGCTGTTCTTACCTCTGAAGAGCTGTGTGAGGGATGGGCTGGAGGCAAACCCCACACCTCCCTGACTGCTGCCCCAGGAAACACCCTCAGACACGATGTTCCCACTGCCAAAACTGGGGCACCACATGTCCACTCACTGGGATAATTGCAATGCAGCCCAGGGCACAGTCCAGCAGAAATGCTTCTCTCGCTGTGGTGCCTGGTTGGGGTTTGTTTATGTGACATCCTGCAGTGCAGACTTTTTGTTTCAGGCAGGTGGTGTGAAGCAGGATCGTTCTGTTGAGCCCTTACCTGTCTCATGCATCCTAATAAATGGAGGATGCTGGTTTGGAAGTTTGCTGCCACCTTAAGGTAGAAACTATAATATCGCCGGCATTTAAACTTCGAAAAAACCAGTGTAACATTGCAGTGATGTCCTCGGGGAGACGCTCGTGGGGTCACTGTGGGGGCAGCACAGGGGGTGCTGGGGCTGCTGCAGCATGAGGGGGCTGCAGCACTCTGACCATGCATAACGTTTCTCTGCTTTCTTGCAGGGATTTGTTCCTTTTCTGGTGAGTGCCACAGCTGGGACAACAGTGTATGGGGCGTTTGATCCTCTCATAGCTATTGCAGACATCTGCAAGAAATACAAAATCTGGATGCACGTGGATGTAAGTACCATCATATGTGGAGGGCTGGATTACAAGGTGTATTAGCATTAACTTATCCATTTTGGATAGTGTCATCTTGTACAAAATCCATCTGTAATTAAGTCTAACATCCAAGCACTGACTTCCCACTCCTCTGAAAGGCTCAGGTCAGAGGGATATTTTAGGAGCTGTGACTGTTGTTGTACTTGAAGCAACTGGGACACTTAAGACGACCTAGTTTGAGTGGTTTTGGCTTTCAGCTTTATCTTTAAATGCCATTAGTAAAATGCATAAGAAGCATACTGAGCACTGGCTCAGCTTCTGCAGCAGCTGCAAAATAAATAAATAAGGAAAAGGCTACATTTGTCTGGAATAAAGTACTGCAAATTGCTGATCAGGTTAATGCAAGCACTAGGGAAATTTATCAGATTGGCTACTTAGCTTTATCCAGGCTCTTGCCAAGAAATCTTTCTGAAGGATCATCTTTCAGCCCTAGAATATCTTCTGTGTCATTTTTGCAAATCCTTTCTCTGAAAAGGCTTGGTAATTGACTTCCCATAGGTTTGGGAGTCTTGATTTTGTATTACTGTGTCAGCCAAAATCAGTCCATTCAAAGGAAGAATTTGTATTTACCTGAAATACTTCTCAGTCTCATGAAATGCCTGCTTGCCCCAGATCTCTGTGAGGAAAGCAAATGAGTAGAGGGAAAGCAGTAGTGGGTCCAAAATATGATGAAAATCCCCCAGTGCAGCTGAGATCCCAGCCTGGTTTGCTAATATAACTTAGTCAGTACAAGAGAAAAGGCAGCTGACCCAGGAGCAGCTCTGCCAGTGGTTAATTACAGCACAGGGCAGCCCGAGGTGCCTGTGTCAGAGGGGCAGCTGAGGGGTCTGCAGATGATGAGGGTGGATTAGGGGCTATTAACCACTGCTTCCAAGCTACTGGATGAAAATTATTAGCACAGCTCATGCCTCAGGCCCCATCTGCCTGGTCATTTTGGAATGTGCCACATCAGTGAGATAAAAAGGGTCCCAAACTGCTGGGAACACACAGATGTCATCACAGAGGAAAGCAGAGCTCTCATTAAGATAATGTGTCTTGCCTTCCAGGGAGCATGGGGTGGTGGGCTCCTGATGTCGAGGAAACACAAGTGGAAGTTAAATGGCATCGAAAGGTATGATTTATTAGTACCAATAAAAGACATTTATTAAATGCATTTTAACATACTGCTGATTACCATAGCAATGCCTGTAAAAATTAAGGATCCATGTTACCTCCAGGATACAGTAGGGAGAAATCATATAAACTGTCCTTCCAGTTGAAGCAGCATTGCAAACTGCCTTTGTGCTACAGGAGTGTGGCAATTGGTTTTGGAGTATGAACAGCAGACATTCCGTGCTTGTTTCTCTGTTCTTCCCCCATACATTCACAGAGTAGTTTCTGCAGCATTCTCTGATTCAGCACCCAACATGAATTAGCAATTTCATTTCTCTAAGAAGTGAATCTTGTAGGTCTTGTACACAGAAGTTTTAAGTATAAAATGTGAGTGCACCTGCAGTTAGGACAGATGTCCTGCTCTGTCACCTCTGGAGAGAATAGCCCTCTCCAGACTGTGTTACTGATGTCTTCAGTAAATCTGTGCCTGGATATAGTTGTAGTCATGAGCTCATAAACATTGCAGATAATGCAGATCAACATTTTAAGCGATGCTAGTCCAGGCTGGAAGGACTGAGCTTAAACTTAAAAACAGCTGCTTACTCTTAATGTGTGGAAATTCTTTCTATAGGATGTTGTGGTTTATCCAAATTCAAGGAAAGACAAAAACCTTTCAGGATTTCTGTGAGCCACAAATGAGTGGAAGCTCAAAGGGTATTTAGACAAAGTTCATAGGTGCTTGCCCTATGTAATTTTGTATTCTTCCCAGTCACCTATTTCTAGAGGCAGTATACTGGGCTAGATGGAGCCACTTGCATTTCTGTATTTACTCAAACTCATGATGTTTGAGAGTAAATCATTACTCCCTTCCCCTTTCTTTATCACTAAATCAAATTGCTGTTCCTTACCAATTAAAATTACAGACAACTTCCTCATCCTGATGCTGGAGATTAGGAGGATACCTTGATGATTCAGTTCTTTTTTCATACATCTCTCATGCAAAACTTGGAAAGCAGCCAATGATTCTATGAATTTGATTTAGTTCAGACTGCCTTCAGCACTCCAGACTTACATATTAAAAGGATATATATCCAAATATCCAGCAAGGTAGAAAAATCTACCTCATTGCCTGTGAGGGCAGAGTATGCAACAAAGGGTTTGCCTCCCAAATTGATGTCCAAATTGTGCTGGAATGAGAAGTTCAGGTTAAATCCTTGGAACATTTTCCGCATAATATGCTTTAGATCCAGAACTCCAGTAGGTTTTATTAAGTGCTTTGATAAGCATCATCTCAATATGTTTGGCAATGAATTAAGGAAATTTGTTGTTTTGAATGTTGTTCTCTGCTTGCTGGACACAGCAGCTCATTTCAGTTTGTCCAGATCTCAAGTGCGGGAACCTTTAGAGCAGACCTTTTATGGACCTTTCTGTGTCATGGTAGATAATGGAGTCATCAGAGCTCTGAGTAGAAGAGAACTGAAGCTGTTGCTCATGTTTGATAGGAGAGGGAACATTTGCTGCAGCACACTGTGCTCTGAGTACTCACACCCTTCTGGTACCAGTCAGTCCAGCAGAAATACTCCTCCACAGGCAGGACGAGTTGCAGGACTGTCCTTACCATGCCCTCCAGTCTCCCCATGGCAGATTTCAAGGGGCTCAAAGGCACCCTGAAGGAAGCACGAGCCAAGTGTGTGGAGCAGATAGGTCTGGCCAACAGCAGGAGTTCCAGCCTGGTGTCCCCTGTCCAGAGGCTCAGGCAGGGGGTGACAGCTACATGAGAAAAGCACGTGTGCAGCGAGTGAGTGCTCCCTTAGAGGGTCTGGGCATCCTTCCTGGGGCTGGGGCTGGTCAGTGATTGCATCAGTCTGTATTTAATGGTGGCTCAGGACCAAGTTCTGCCAGTCATGAGTCTCTCCTGTCATCCATTTGAAATCTGTAAAGGAAAAATATTTCTTTTTTTTCTTTCTTTGACTCATAGCCAAAAAATCACATAGGTCCTTGGTGCTCAGTTATTTGGGCAAACATGAGATGCTTTTGGAAAACATCTGTGGATTCCTGCAGATTTTTTTACTTCACTGTTTTTCTTGGTCAGCAATTTCTTTAAACACATACTGATGACAGAAGCCCAAAATAACTGATAACAAATGAAAAATGGTGGATTTTTATTTTACATAATTGATTATTTTTCTGTGTGCAGTTGGTATGTAATTAGGTAAATAAGTGACCATAGGGTAAATTAAATGTTTGAGGCAGATAATTCACATCTGGCTGTTGTCAGTAAATAATCCTTTTGCTTGAGAAAATGCATACCCCTGTTGTTACTTAGAGGTCTCTTAAAGAATTTCTGTCTGATTTTGCATAGGCACAAATAAAATTAAAAGGTATCATATCAAGGGAAATTCCTAGACCTGAGTGGATGTTCGGAATCATTAGCTTTGGTGTTGTAATCAGATGACTGACTGAGCTGATTAAAAGCTGCCAAATACTGAAAAAGCCAAGCCAGGTGGCCAGATGTTGCTTGTGGAAGACTGTTCCCCACAGATTTTGCATCAGGCACTTGCACAGTCCCATTTCAATAGCAAAGAAGAAAGCACAGAAGTACTGCCTGATGTCCACGTGAATTTTGAAGTTGCTTGCTTTGAGGGAGTGGCAGCAATTTGGCAAGAGGTGCACAAACCTGTAGCACTGTCTCCAAGTCCTAAAAAGGAAAACTCTACTACATTCTAACATGCTCACCTCTGTTCACATCACTGTTACCTGCAAGTGTGTCCCAGGTCCTGTAAGTTTTCACATGCCTCAGTTGACTGATTTATGCCAATTTATGCCATCAAAATACAAATCACTGCACTAGATGAAATCACATGCACTGTATGTCCTTGACAGCTTGCCAAATAGGATGCAAATATATACATTTATCAGCTAATTCATCCTATGTAACAATAGTAATGAGAAAATAGCCAGTCAAGCATAACACAAAATCAAAATAATAAACAACTGGACAATCTTCCATTCAGCCTTCACCACAATCCCAAATGCCTCTTCTCTGGACTGTTGTGTCAGCTCTGTGTTTGTTCCCAAAACCCAGGCTGACAGCAGTTTTTCCAGCACATGTGTCCTAAAGGGAGGCAGGATCTGACTCTTTTCTGGCAAGATGGGTCAATTCCATGCTTATTACTGTAGTTGTGTGAATTGCTGTAGCCAAGCAAAACTTAAGGAGCTATGAAAATTTGCCATCATCAGAGCAACAAGAAAAATTACTTTGGGTCAGGTTTTCCAAGTTACTCAGAGACTTAGTGATACCCAGAAGTATCTCAAGGAATTTTTAAAAATGCCTGTGTGAGCTAATTACTAAAATCTTGTTGAAACTGGAACCAGAGGGAGAGAGATCTGCTAGTTGCCAGCTTCCTATCTGCTTTTTAAATTGACTGTGCAATTTTAGAAAGTTCATCAGTCAAGTGGGTGTTTTTAGGAAGTCTGCCCTATGTTTGTAAAGTATAGATGATTCCCCAGGAAGTTTAATACTGATTAAATTTAGTGGACAGAGCAATTATCCTGTGGTAAATTGCCAGGATTGTCATCCAAAAGCCAACTGGAGTGGATTAGGTCCCCTGTGAGGGCAGTGCTTTTCTAACATCAGCCATGATTATTTTCAGCTTTGCTTGCTCAGAAAAAGAAAAAAGTGAGTATTGCTACATGTTTGGTATATTCTAATTATTTTTAAATGCCTCTGGGGTTTCATCACACAGTACAATGTCTAAGTTTCACGTGGTTTTCTGTCCCAGGGCTAACTCAGTAACCTGGAACCCTCACAAGATGATGGGTGTCCCACTGCAGTGTTCAGCCCTGCTAGTAAGAGAAGAGGTAGGTCACAATACACGTGCTTCTCTGCTCCTTTCTGACATTTTACTTCTGAAAATCCTGGATATTTTCTCCATAACTGTGCCATAGCTGATATTTGCCTGTGTGATGAGGATTATAACAGAAAGTGAGAAAAGACCTTTGTTTTCATGCTTCAGCCGTGACTGCAAAAGGAATTAAAGCAGGTATCTGGCAGAAATGAGGCAATCAATGGCAGTATCTGTACAGAGTTCTGTGACATTCCATTCTAAATGTCCATGGTTAAGTTGTGGCTGCATAAATGTGTAACCCCACTAGCTGCTGTGTAGCATAAGATGTAACTGCAGGCAAACTCTGGTCCTCTTGGGGTGAAAGTCATGGTTTACATGCAGCACAACATTTGGTCCAGAATCGAGGCATCATTACACTTTCTAGACTTTTATGATATTCCTACCCAGCTTTGATCTATATATCCACTTGGGGGCACATGCAAGTGAAAATGGAACACTAAGTGCACTTGGAATAAAAAGTAGACATTGCTTTTAGTGCTAGAATTTGAATTACCCTTCAAGCCTGTAATTTTCATACGACCATCAGTTACTGGGACAGCTGCTGTACAGCCACTGCTTAATAGACCAGCCATCAAAAAGCTGGTTGCTGTTTTGCTAACAGCTGTACAACAGATTGTATACAAAATGATTGCACTTAGGAAGAGAGAAACTGGGTTTTATTTGCCCTCTGGGTCAGTTCTCCAAGACAAAGCCTGCCCAGCTGAAGTCAGTACCATCCTTGACTTCTAGTGAGAACAGATGGCTCAGATTAGGGGAAAGTAAATTCTTTTTCCCCCTCTCATTTTTCTATCCCAGTTTTGAGTTGCACATAAAGATTAGACTTGATGATAAACAGCCATGTTATGATTCTTCTTGGACTGGAAATTGCCATTTTAGGCAACAGCCCTAAGGTATACCATAAACTTGGTTGGGATCTTAACTAGAGCCAGAACATGGCTCTCTGCATTTTACTTAAAAAGCTAAAAAGGAAACATCATGCTTTTGTGAGCCAGGCTTCCTCACCTTGTTGGCTTCTGTCCCTCCCACAAAGTTGCCTCTTAGAATGGTATGTTGCAGCCCAGAAATAGCTCTAGCTGGCTTTTTAAAGGCCATATGCTCTTCTGTCCTTTCAGAGCTTTCTATACAGCTTAAGTATCCAGTCTGCAGCTGAGGGCTTTGCAGAAAAGAACTGTTCCTATAAAGCAAGCAAACAATAAAAATCAGAATTTTAGAGACCAAAGCAATTGAAAAGTGCTGCGCTATTCTTTAGATTAGTCACCAATTGTCTTGGTCTGACTCAGAAAAGATGCCTTCAAAGGAAAGGAGGAAAAGTAAACAGAACAAGGAATAAAAGGTAAGATCCAAAAATGAAGTTAAGCATAAGAACTCCAGGAAGTACAATGTCCAGCTTTTTAAAAAAAATTATTTGGATCTGGGAGTGGATTACACATTGCTGGATCAGGTACCAAGGCATCTTGGGCACTGAAAGGGATTAGTCCATTGAGCAGCTAAGTCTAGTTTTGTCCTTTTTTTGATCTTCCTTTTGCACTTGGACATATATTCGACTGAATTTGGGTGTTCGTAATTTTTCACCCAAAGCAACCCTCAAAGCAGTAGCCAAATCTGTGCTGACACCATTGTGCTTTTGTCTTTGTGTCCACAAGGGATTGATGCAGAGTTGCAATCAAATGCATGCTTCCTACCTCTTTCAACAAGACAAGCACTACGACCTGTCCTACGACACGGGGGACAAGGCTTTGCAGTGCGGACGGCACGTTGATGTCTTCAAGCTATGGCTGATGTGGAGGGCAAAGGTAGGATTGCCTGCTACACATTTGTTTGCATTAAAATAATGCACACCAGATACACTTAAGGGGTATTTTTTCTCTGTAATCATAATTTTAGAAAATATCTGACCTGAATTTCCCATATATAACATGAAAGAAAGAACATTATTATTTTCTGGGGGTTTTATACTTTTAACAATGGAGCTTCAAAGCAGCACACATGATTCTGAAACTTGAACTGTATGGCTTTGCATAGCGTTTGCCTTGTGTAACTGTAGGAGTCTAACAGCATAAATCATATACCTAGGAATGTTGTTACAAAGATTTCTGGAAATAAAAACATGTTTTAATTACATTTAGAAATTACACACGGCAAATCAAGACCGAAATACCGAGTTTCATTGCATGCTGTAGATATGAAGTAATCTTTTGAAGGACTAGAAGAAAAGTCATCAAAAACTCTTCACTGGGAAATCTGTAAACACCAACTTTAATGATTATTTTATCTATATTGCTAAACAAGTTCTTGCATGTATTTATCCAATTTGTCAGGTTGCCTAGGGTTGGTTCAGAGGAGATGACGTCACTGTTTTCATTTCCAAATGCCTTAAAAGAAAGCCTTAAACATTCTCATGTGCTTCATTAAACCTCTGGGGAGGTGTGGGAGTCTGCAAAGGAGGATGCAATAGCTGTTGTGCTAACTGGGCTCTGCAGAGTGGCCAGCGATTTTAGCCACGTCTCTTCTGCTCCAAGCCTTTCTCCCTGGGCTACCTCTACTCTGTTGTGAAATCTCTATGCACAGAGGGATAATGACATGGGCTTTTAAGTCAGTTCTGCACTGCCAGAACAGATTTAGCAGGGACATGCATCCATTACTCAGAGACCTTTTTCCTAAAGCCCATTTTTTCAATACACCTTGTACTGCTTTTTCTCTTCTCACACTCTGCTTGTAATATTAACGTTACAAAATAGGATGTGTGTTTCTTAAAGAGTTTATCTATTCCAGCTGTTTATTCCCCTTCCTCCCTCTTGAAGCTGAATCCTTTGTTTGAGGCATCACAGTTGGTGATTGCAGGAGCAATTATGATGTCACAGAAAGGATTATGACTTCTGCCAGAGAAGAAAAAGCAGGCTTTTCTGCAGCTCTTAAAAACACAGCTTCTGAGTTTGTATGGTATCTGTTAGCAAAGAAGAGAGAACACTGCAGAGGCAGGGTAGTATCCAAACAAAGTGTGCATTCTCACAGGCACCAGACTGGGCTCTAAAAGTCTATCTACCCATTCTGTGCTTAACTAAAAAAGAAAAAAAATTATTCTTGGAAAGCCCTCAGCATCTCATTCCTGGAAGATTAAAATCCCCTATGGTGAAAATAGCAGGAGACTCCCCATGTCTGGAACTCAACCCCTCCTGAAGACCCCTCTCAGTGCCAGGCCAAGCTATTCAAAATCATCCTCAGCCTCTCTGCAAAATCTACCAAAGGCACCCTTTGTCTGATGTGTTGTTCAGGTTCTCAGCAAAATATTCCTGAGAACCAAGCAAGTTCCTGATGCTTATTTTGCAGAGTTTGCCATGGGGGTGTGAGTGGCAAGAGCTAGAGACAAATGAGCTCTGCTTATCAAAGTGCCCTTCACCACATAGATCCTTAACTGATCTCACAGAGACTTCTGAGAGGAGATTGTGCTGATGTGTTGGCAAGTATTGCATGGTCCTTTTGCCCTTTTAATTCACAGAGCAGATATTTTCATAACTTCTTTTCTTCATCTCTCTGTAAAGGGAACCACAGGATTTGAAGCACAAATTGATAAGTGTTTGGAACTTGCTGAATATCTATACAATAAAATAAAGAACAGAGAAGGGTATGAAATGGTGTTTGATGGAAAGGTATGTAGTGCAACCTCTTTTTCTCTGTTGGTCAACAGTGTTTGCTTCATTACCTATAGAGATGCTCCCAAAAGGTTAAAAATCAAACAGCATGAGACAGAAAGCAGGGACCCTTGTAACAAAACCTGTTGTTGTGCCAGTTCCTCTCTTCTTCATGGAATGCAGGAACAAGGGAGATGAGGCAGCTGTGCATAAGTGTTCAGTTTGCTCAGTTTAGCCCTGCTGAAACAAAACACCAGCATCTCAGCCTAACACAACACACAGAGGCACAAATGAGAACCAGGTCTTACATTATAAAAACAAGTTGCAGTTTCCCAATAGCAGGGTCTGTTAGGAGTGAAGGCACAGTACCCCACACAGCTCTGAAAGGGCAGTTGTGCAGAGCAGTTTTATCAGCATTCTTAGGTGGGCAGTCACAGGGGAACTGGGGTGGCCTGGAGGGACCATCTGCTCTGAGGTCCCTGCTGTGATGGGGTGCAGCACAGCAGGGCAGGGGCCAGTGCTGCTGGGGACCCCAGCTGGCTCATGGGACAGAGGTAGCCCCACTGTCTGGGGTGCAAGTATGGCCAGGCATGTTATGTGGAGAGACTCCAGCTGAGATGGGAGTCCTGGATACCAGGAGCTCAGCTGGAGCACAGTGCCCAGGGCAAGGCAATGCAGCCTGGGTTGGGTGGCTGTGCCTCTGCTGTGTTAGGCCATCACTGTGTGACAACCTCTCCAGCTGTGATGGCTGGGGACAGGCCTGGTAGAAACCTCCATTACAAAGTTAGCTGGTGTTCTGTATGGGCAAGAGAACAAGGATGAGCATCACTATGTTTCTTCAGAGATTACAGGCTCATATCCACATACCACTATGAAATTTATTTCCCCTGCCTCCCACGTCATCACTGAATTCGGTCAGTGATGAGTAAAGGAACTGGCAGCAGGAGGAGTTGCTGTAACACACATTTAGCATCCAGCAAAGAGGAACATATCAAGGCAGGCAACTCTTGGGAAACTGGAAAAATGCACAAAATGTCAACTAGTTCTTAGTTTATGTCTTTCTGCTTAGTGCTCCCATAGATGTTCAACGAGCTAAGATGCTGTGCATGCATACTAATACAGCAGCTAGCTGAATCAATCAAATTGAGAAGTAATAATTTTATTAAATGTAAGAAAATCTTAGACTGTCTTATGCACCACCTGTGGCTCCTGTTTACAGAATCAGATTCGATATTATTCTGTCATGTAATAAAAGTAAATGACACGGTCCTCACCTCTAAATTATCTGTAATAGACTCTTGCCTTAGCCACGCGATCTCTTCAGCCCCTGGAGGGGACAGAAGATCTGAAAAATCTAGATGCCTTTCAGAAAGGCGTAAATAAATTTGCCCAGCTGGATGATGTGTTTCTGCATCTGACACCCTGGGAATAAATTGCTTAAAATTATCTTTTCTGCATTAATAATGATGATGGCTCTCAGCGGACCACAATAATGAAAACCATTGACTGCTGTCACAAGATGATGTATGAGAGGGAGGGAAGGCATGAACTTAATTGCAAATGAGATATTATGAGCATTTCTTGCAATGTAAACTATTATTATTCTGTGCTCAGCCTCAGCACACCAATGTCTGCTTCTGGTACATACCTCCCAGCTTGCGTGGCGTGGAGGACAGTGAAGAGAGAACGAGCCGCCTGATGAAGGTGAGCGGGGTCCTCCGGGGTATCCTGCAGTGAGCAGGCAAACCCTGGCAGGCAGGCAGTCCCCAGAATGGTCTCCCAGGGCACAGGGCAAGGGGAGGTTCTGGCAAATGACACCTCCATGGTCGTTTCACTGCAGGTCAGTGTGGTGCTGCCTTGCTGTGGTGCCCAGGAGTGCTGTTCCCTGGGCTGGCCTGAGCTCCTGGGCACGATTTGCCCCGTGTTTATGCACTGAAGCTGCTGGGAACTGCAGCCACTAAACCCAGCAAGGGAAGCAAAAGCTCAGCAATACTGCAGCACCCTGGCATATGAAAACAATCACAGCCATGATATGAACAGTTCAAAAAAGAGCTGCTGTGTCCCTGTCAGCAATAGTGAGGAGGTAGCAGGGGGATAATTGCCCCAGTAATTTAAAGAACAGGACAAAGAAGCGGGATAAATCGAATGCCTTTTCAATGCAACATTTATTCCTTAGTGAGGTTAATGTTAATTTATTAATACTGATGTCATTTCATTTCAGCTGCTTGTAGCTCTCCATCCTCTATAAAAAAAGAAAGTATACACTGTTTTTATAATAATTAAGATTATGATAATAATGAAAATTAATATAATAATGACAATAGTAACAGCCATCATCATCATCATCCCCTACCTTTTGTCACTCTGCAGGTGGCACCAGTGATAAAAGCCAGGATGATGGAGTATGGCACCACCATGGTGAGCTATCAGCCCCTGGGAGACAAAGTGAACTTCTTCCGGATGGTCATCTCAAACCCTGCAGCCACTCACCAGGACATTGATTTCCTGATTGATGAAATAGAACGCCTGGGACAAGATTTATAATAACTGGGTGTGAAAGTCTGTTCCTGGACCTCTAAGTAGACAATTAAGTTGTCACAAACTGTGCGAATGTATTTGTAGTTTGTTCCAAAGTAAATCTATTTCTATATTGTGGCGTTGGAGTAGAGTACAGTTTAAAATCAAGAAACATGGCTCCTTTAAAGTCCTTTCCTGAGTTTTAGAATGCCTCCTTAATAATTAGCTGCACAAAATGCTTCATTGAAACAAATAAGGAAGACCAGAAGATACTTAAAATTTTACCCCAAATTTTAACACAGTAATTATTTTAAATTAAAGCAATCAGATTGAATGATGCCAAAGTTGCCCAAAATTATGACAAAATCAAATGGGGAAAGTGGGAAGGGGTGGTGAGATGCAGAATATACTTGCTGTATGTTTAAAAGTGAAAGGATTTTGCCTTTTTCGTAGTATTAGAACAGAATTTCTAATTTACCTATAGCAACATTTCAAATGTATTTAAATAAGTATAGTTTTACAAAAGGAAGTATATATATATATAAAAAATCCTATTTTGTAAACTATATATTTTAATTTTATATGGGTTATAAAACTGCAAGGACAGAAGCTGAAAATCAACTGGAGTTCTTTTTCTTTTGATGGAGGTGCCTCGAATATTTATTACTGCTTATTTTAAAAGACAAGCCCACGTAACACATTCTTTCTCCATGTCA
This sequence comes from Notiomystis cincta, assembly GCA_013398075.1. NCBI lineage: Eukaryota > Metazoa > Chordata > Aves > Passeriformes > Notiomystidae > Notiomystis > Notiomystis cincta. The sequence continues at coordinate 81,541 of VZRX01023314.1, read as the reverse complement.
TATGGATTGTACATTTCCAGGATTGGTTACTGAAAAACCTCAAGAGGACTGCAGCTCTTACAACCACTTAATAAGACCAATTACAGTACAACAATAGGATGCTATTATTCCTAATTATGTTTCCCACATGGCCTAAGCAGACGCACAATCAATATACAGTGCTAACCAAGACTGAAATAAGGTTGTATTTGGATGGTTTCTGGGTTCTGTGTTTAAAAAGCCTGTTAAAAAGTAAAGTCACATGTCTGAGTAAATTCTTATCTCAAAACTATTTCTGCTGTGAGCAGCCCCAAACTACATTGAAAACCTCACAGCTACATTAAGAAGGTGAAGGCTTTTTACAAATGTACAGGTCTTCAAGGCAAGACCTAAAATAAATGTGACTGTAATCTGAGTGACAGGGATGGGGTCTAAGTAACAAACTGTTTTGTCAAAGGATTTTCACAGTGCTGGACTCCATCCTTGTCTACAGTGAAGTCGAGATACTGATACATCTGCCAAAGAACAGCCCCTACAGAGCCTCACAGCCTTTTTAGAAACCATGGGCACAGCTCTTGCAGCAATTACTTGCTTTATCATTCCTTAGCTTTAGAGGTGTCTCTGGCATGGAAACTTAAATTTATCCTTTCTCCCCCCAGCATCTGGAAGTGTTGGTAAGAGTTCTGCAGCTTAGACCTGTCTACTTATAACCCTACTAAAGTTTTGGTTTTAACTTTGCCTAAACGGCCAACTTGTGTTTGTAAAGCAATATTGTTTTGCTGTCTCTAAAATACTTGAAGACAAAAAAAGAAGTGCAATGTGGTTTTAATTTCGTCTAAAATAGATAACTGGGGTATTGATTCAATGTAATATGAGGACATGAAGTAAGAGGAAATAAATAGTGTCTGTAATTGTGTTGCCTTTATTATATTGATAGTACTGTTTTGTCACCTCAGATTGAGGCTGTGCACTTTAGATTTAAACTGTACAATGTTGCAAATCAACATGTGTTGCTGTATAAGCTTGTACAATATATTATTGATATGTCATTATTTGTGTGGTAGTAGTACTGACTCTTGATATTGTAAGAACTGCATTCACGCCTGTCCCTCTACTGTATCTTTGCTTGGTGTTAACCTCTCCTCGTCAGCTTCTGGGCAGGCCTCTCACCTCACTTCAGTGGACTTCATTGCTACCTGCATCGTGTTGCAAGCCAAGCTGTAGAGGAGATACCAATTCTATCAGGAGGGCCTCAATGTGACCTCTGCTAAACGTGTCAAAATCAGCAGATTAATCACTGAAATACTGAGTAGAGCAGCAAATTATATTCTTTTTTCTTGTTGGGAAAAAGGCAAGCAAAGAAGTTATAAAGTAAAAATAGGACAGGGACAATGATGAAGGTGATCAGTAGCCTGGTTACATCTTGCATGTGCAATTACGTTTTAAAGTGCTAAGTGCAAGCAGCGTATTTATTAGATGTATGTGCCAATCCAAGATTTACATTTGGTGTTCCAGGAGAACCAGCATTTTTTTTTACACATTACTGTACTTATTGCAGCCAGGAAGGAGCAGCATAGCAATCTGTTCTTGTGTTTGACCAAAGTATCTTATCTGTGGTGTTGATCTAAATCCAAATAAAAGTGTAACATGTGACTCTGGGTCTTTTCATTAGCAGCACTGATGAGCACTCTAAGTGTTTATCACTTGTGCCATTTCAGAGCAAGGCCCCAATAAAGAGAATGTTTAATTGGAACTTTTCCTGTCTCTTGCTGGATTTTTTCATTACAAGATGCATTCTGTTCACTACTGTAACATAAAAATACCAACTGCACCACCAGACCTTTTCTGAGTCAGTAGTCCAAGACCTTTTTTGGAGGCAATACTCAGCGCCAGCATACAAGGGTAAATCTGCCATCTGCTATTCCTGCACCATATCTTTGCAAGATGGATTTAGTTGCTTTTTTCTACTCAGACAGCCTCAATTTTTTTAATGCTCTGTTTTGTCTTTTTATTTCACAAGTCCTCATCCCCAAATTAACCATAGACTCAAATCAGCCTTCAGGACAGCACTGAAAGCAGTCAGGGCACTTGCCAGCACAGCACAGACTATACAATGCCAACAGTTTAAAAGGGCTATGAAGTAAAAAAAGACAAAACAACAAATACAAAAACTTAAAATTTTAATCTTTATGTCTCTCCTGACCCAAGACCACCTCCCTTCAAAATCTGCCACCAATCTGTTCGTTTTCTCTTCCACCCTCTGAAGTACTGCCCAGTGCAATACCAGCAGCAGAGAAATAAAACTGTGTCGTTAAAGCCACAGCAGTCTGAAAGCTCATGCCTGAAATGAGATTTTTTTCTATCATTTCTTTAAGTGTCTAGCAGAATTAAAGATTAACACCTATGCTGAATACCTGCACAGAGCCCAGCTGGGAGATCTGTGAGGAAATACAGAGAGGGAGAACTTGTGGGGGTAAGTTACTGTCCTTATCCCAGTGAAGCTCTCCATTTGGCACTGGGAAAAGGAGCACTGGTTTAGCCTTTCAGAGCTCCACCCTCACAGGAGTGCATGAAGCTTGAGCTTGTAAAAGTGACTGCCTTGCCTCAATACCCAGTAGTTAAGAGTTGCTGGGGGGTTAATGCAGAACAAAACAGTGTAGATGGGCTCTTGTGCAGCTTCTGCAAATCCTCAGCCCTGGTGCTGTATGGTCAGCCACAAGAGTGGCTGAGGGGCAGATGAGAGGCTGAAGAAGTTCTCAGCCCAGCTGAGTTGTTGGTCTGATAACACAAGATGGACCACCCAAGGACGTGGCTGATGTGGTCATTGGCTCTTGATGATTTTGGCCCTTTGTGGATGCTGCTCGTTCTGCAAATGGCCTCCAGGCAGGACCCAGAGGGAATCCATCATCTACCCAAGAGCCTACATCTCCAAGGAAGGCAGGTTTAAATACCAAGTCAGTTGTACTGCACTCATGTGTCAGCATGGCTAAGGAAGGAACAAAGCAAGACAGAGCTCAAGAAAATGTGTCCCTTTTATCTGGCTTAGCCAAGCTAACTGCCAAGAAGAGACTCATTCTAGACAGAAAGCAAGCCCCATAAAAAGCCACAAAACTCTCCTTAATGTGCTGAATCCTGCAGTGCCTGAACCATCAAGTTTCTACCTGGCCAACCTAACTAAAGGGTCATCAATTCAGTCATCAAGGGAAAGCCAAGTGCTGCAGCTGGGAGAATTACAGACCTGACTTGCTCTTCATTGAAAAGACAGAGCAGCTGCAGGTCATGGCATGTTCATTACAGCACTGCAGGATACAGGTGTATCGATTTTACACTGTACTTTGGAGCAAGAAATTGGGTCTGAGATTAGAAGAAAAGGAATTTCTACCTCTTTTTGTAATAGAATAAAAGCCTTGCTGCTGAAGTTCTTGCATTGCAGATGAAGATGAAAAAAACCCCTGTTCTATAAATTCCCATTTCATGAACAGAACAAAGGCTGTTTTCTCCAGGTATAGAAAAGCCACAAGTCAAGCAAGGATGGAAACCTCCCGTTCTCCCACTACTCTGCAACAGCTGCCCTAGCACATGTTCTCACTCCATCTGATGCTGAGAATTCCAAAAGCATTGAAATATCTCACTTCCATGATGTTAACCCAGATTGCTTAATGCCAGTCCTCTAGAGTACTCACTTTCAGCCTGTGACCTGTAAGCCCCTAGAGATAACTTTCCAGAGGTCTGTGACCAATGATCAGGAAGGGCAAGTTCGATGCACTGCTCTCAGTATGTGAAATTTCTAAAGGAGTCCTCACCTTCCACAGAAAGGAAGTGTTTCTGAAATAGTAGATTTTGCATTACAAGTAAAAGGATGTGGTGTGTTACTGACATCTGACCTGCACTGGACATTAAAAACATGTAAGATTTTAATTATATGGCAGCAGAAAGGTACAAACATTAAACTAACAAGCAGGACAGGGAGTATAAGAGTAGGTCTACTTAATTTGTCCCATTACCCTGGAAAATGTTATTAATTTATATAATCCTGTATCAGTTAATTTCCATTTTTCTCTCCCTTCTACACTCCCTGCATGATGGACTTCTATTTTCCTATTCATCCTCCTCTGTCCCAGTAATGAAAGTGATTCTGGAAGAACAAATGTTTGGAACTTGATGTAAACATGTTTTGCTGCTCTGAGAGGCTAAAAGGAAATGGCTTATGTTAAAATAGTTAGCTGCAGCCCACAGCTCTTTAAGGAGTCTCTAAAGAGGGATGGGGCAGTGTGGTTGGTGGGGGACTGTACACACCAGGACTGCCCAGCAGAGCTCCCCAGGTGCTCCTTTGCTGGGAGGCAATGCCCACCACGGGAAGTGACTCCACAGCAGCCCCTGCCAAACTGCTCCAGCTAATTTCCACTTCCAGATGAGCCACTGCTGTTTGTATTCACTGGCAGCCAGTGGAAGCCCAAGTCTGGCAGCAGTAAAAGCTCCAGATTTGAAAGCACAGGAAGGATTTGGGGCACAGAGCTTTTCTCAGGACTTTTTCTCACACGATGATTGTTCTCTTTCACCAATATCTCCTTCTGCCCAAGAGAGATTGTGGAAATAAAATATAAAGCTTTTAGGCAATTCTCCATTTGGATTTCTCTTTCGATGAACTTGTCTTTGGGATGTAGGTAGCTTCTTTTCATCATTTCCCTTATTCATGACTTCCAGCAGCATGTTTAACCAGCCTGGTAAACCCTCCTGGCTGCAGAAAGCTCAGAGAAACAAGGACAGTAGCTCTGCACAGTGCCTGCAGAGAGGATTCCTGGGCCAGGTGGGACAGTGCACCTTCTTTCTGCAGCAGGCACCCACATCCCTCAAGCAGGACACATACAGATGAGTTATGAATCCCCATCCCTTATCCTATGGTTATTGGCTCTTGCACCAACAGTTTGGGCTGCTACTCCAGGTGAGTCTATCTATATTAAATTTGAGAGATTAAGAATTAAACTGTATTAATAGTGATACTAATGACCAGGATATTTATAAAATGCAGAGTGCCATAAGTAAGATCTTACTACCCTGTGAGGTTCATCACAGTTCTGAATAGATGCTTTAATAGAAATTTTTAGACTACAAGTTTATCGTTGTGTTATTTTCTGTAATAACTTTGGATAAAACAAATTGTTTCCTGTTTTAAGACTACAGACCCAATAAGCTGCCTCAGGAGTTCATATCCATCAGTAAATGACAAATGGCAGGGTTATGATATAGTGCAAGTGCCTCCATATCTCACTCAGTCCTTTTACCTTCAATACAAATGAGTTTCAATACTGACTACTATGGAATTGTTTTCCTTGCTTAGCCAAACAGATATCTGTCTATTTACATCTCACATTTACTAAAATTTCAATAGATGTCAGTAGTTGAAAGAAATAATCATACTGGAGTGAAATACAAAATACACACCATTAATGGTAGTGGTCAAAATTGTCAGTTCAGGCACACACTTAGGGCCTTGTTTGTGCATATCATGGTTCAGTTTGTGTTGATTCATTTCTCTCCTTGCCATTTCTCTTATTTCATGTTTTTATGAGCTGATGTTGCAGAAAAATCTACAAGCAAATCGTGTGTTGTTGACACGACACTGGTACCAAAGAGGTATGCACAGATCATCTCACCACTTTGCCATTGGTTCTGAAACAGCCTGCTCTTTATTTGCCACTGTGAGAGACTTTGTCTTCTACAGATGACAATTTGCAATCACTTTCTCCTTTTCTTCTGCTAGTTTAGCTACAGTCATTATGAAAGAAGAGATAAAAATAATCAAACTCAAAAAGCCTTCCAGCGATTGGAGCTGATTGTAGATGCCTCAGTTTTAACACAGAAATTACTGATGTATTACATGCTTGAAAGCAATTTTATGGCAGTAACTCTTAAAGAAATTGGACCTATTGATCACTAGCCTTCATATTTCCTGCACAGAAAGCCTCCTCTTCGCTCACATTGTAAGCAGCCTCATTTGCTCCCAGGCTTGTTTTTTAGAATGAACCAACTAAACCACTTCTATGGAAAAATGGACAAATTTGGCAGGATAGGTCACCACGGGGTCTAATACAAGTAGACAGCACCAATAATGCACCAAGTCTGACTTCTGCATCACAGAGGACATTGCAATTTAAAAATAGTCCTCTCTTGGGTACACAGAAAATACCCTGGTGTCATGCACAAAGAGGTCATTCTGCAGGCTGCAACAGAGCCCTCTTGGTACTCCTGGAATCCTTTTGAGTGAGTGTCCCACAGGGTTGCAAGTCCTGCCAGCAAACCTGCTCCATTGTGGGCACCTCTCCACAAGTCAACAGGTTCTGGCAAAGTCTGGCCCAGCACTGGCTTCCCACAGGGTCACAGCCTCCTTCAGCTGGGGTCCTCCCCAGGCTGCAGGGGGATCTCTGCTCCCCCAGGGACCTCCCTGGGCTGCAGGGCCACAGCTGCTTCACCAGGGGCTGCAGGGCAATCTCAGCTCTGGCACCTGCAGCACCTCCTGCCCCTCCTTCTGCACTGACCTTGGTGTCTGCAGAGTTGTTGCTCTCACACATTCACACTCCTCTCTCCACCATTGTTTTTCCCCTTCTTAAATATCTTATCCCAGAGGCTCTTCCACCATCACTGATGGTCTCAGACTAGGGCAGTGGTGGGTTCATTTTGGAGCCAGCTGGCATTGGCTCTGTGGGATGTGGGGAGCTTCTGGCAGCTTCTCACAGGAGACACCTCTGTACCCCCCCCACTACCAAGCCCTTGCCAGTAATCACAGTCATAGATTGAAGGTGCTTTATGTAACAGCCTTTCAAAAAAGGCTCTCAATTATTGCTGAGCAATGTTTTATCAGAGAGAAAATGTCTGTATTCAGTCTGGAATATATGAGTGGGAAAATGACTTGCACCACAGACTGAGTCATTCCTCAGACCTAGTCAACAGTGAGGACTGGTACAGCCTCAACAAGTACATAATATTCAATTTTAGGCATTACACTTCCAGGAAGATACTAAGAAGACAGCAATAATTATTAGCAGTCTAAAAACATATAATCTTCAAGGAAACAGTAAAAGTTGAACTGTCTTTCTAAAAACCAAGTTGAAAATTATGATGAAAGTCCTCTGAAGACTGCTCTAGAGAGGAAGGGATTTTTTTTTTTCTCTGAGGTCATGAAGGCTCAGAAAAGAAACATTGTGTTCAAACTCCATCAGAAAAGATATGAATCAATATCAGAAACAGCTTTTCAGTACAAAGGTAATAAAGCCTCAGAACAGATTACCTTGGGAAACCATGGGATGTTGGATGTCTTCAGACCAGGGTGGACAAATGTTAAGCAAGAAAGAGATGATTCCATTAGGAGCAGAGGCATGGACCAGGGGTTCTCCTTGAGACCCTCCTGCTGCATTGTTCTGTGCCTCAAGGCAGCAGCCCCAGGTAAGCTGTCACTGCCTGCAATGCCTTTCAGAGACAGTTTTCAAGACTCTGTCAGTGCTGGGGATCAGCATGAAGCTAATTTTTAGGAAATCCACTGTAACAATGAATCTGTAGAGATCTCAGGCAATCAAAGTTATAACAGGAACTGTATTTATTGCCTTCCTTTGGCAAAGGCCTGCCTGCCTTTTTTTTGGCAAAAGCTGCTGACCTGCCAGCTCCCCAGACTGCAGCTGCCCTGCCTTAACCATAGACCTGGTTGTCTCCTAAGTCACAAACTGTTGCAAAACACAGCAGAAATTTCCTAAAAAATCTCAAATCTCTGTCCTGTGAGACAGGTCAGAACCAGAAATCCAGATTGTGACTGAAACTTGAATATAACAAAGTAAAAAGAGGAAGAGAGAGAGAAGAGCATGAGTTTGGATTTGCTCCCAGCAGTTCTGGTGGAGGAGTACCCTGGGTGCTCATCTTGACTCCTTAAAGCCAGGAGGAGGGAAACAAACTCAGTCTTCTGCATTTGTTTCAGATTTGTCAGTTTGTCTTGCCTGTGTATTCTGGCCACATGAATAATTTGTTTACACAGTTATTACAAGATATTAAGTGGATAAAACAGGTCATGGAGTTGACAGTCTCCCTGCACTGGCTTTAGGACACTGGGAGGGAGAAGGTAGGGATGGGTGTAGGACCAAGGTAGCAGGACAATTTCCCTTGGGTCTGGAGAAGAGAGACAGGCACTGATGCTGCACATCAAAGCACAGTCCTGGTCTAGTCTTGGATGAAATACAGAAGCCAGACCCTGCTGGTGATCACTCCATATTTCCAACTGGCTGATCTTGGATGCTCTCTCACCCTGACTCACCTTGAAAATTAACCCAGGCCAGATGTGAACAGTGATAAAATATCCCTGTAGCCCCAGGTCCTGACAGACATGTGTTGAAGGAAGGTGGCTGTGAGTCTCACCCCTCTCCACCCACACAAGCTGAGCTTCATCCAGCCCTGCTAAAGTCCATGGCAAAATTCTTACTGACTGCAAATGGATTTGGATGGAGTTTATGAGTGACATGATTTACAGGATGTCTTGGCTGCCTGAACTAATGTCCATCTGTTTCAATGCCATTTGTGACACCTAAAAAATCAGCTGAACCCCGAGCCTAGGCAGGGCCTGACAGGCAAATGCCAAGTAGAAACCTGGATTGTCACTGCTGCTGCAAAGCACCTCTTCAGATGTGGCCATTTCTCAGGGATCCTTCCCAGGGCAGTGCTCACATGTTCACTCTTCACCTCCCAGCCAAGGGGTCACTCAAACAGGGAGCTGCTTTTGGGATCAGCTGGAGTGGGAGGAACCAGCTACTGCCCATCCTTACAACATCCTGCCAGGTTCTCCTGCCCTGTGGCAGGTGGTGCCCAGTGATGGTTGTTCATCTGATTTCCAGTCAGGTAAGGTGCTGCCAAACCATTATAGATGTCTGTGAGACTAAAGAAAGGGTCCCTGACCCACACACATTTTTGGGGTTAAATTTCAATTTGTAGACATGACTATCACACATTAAAAAAGGCACCACAAACTGAGTAACAACTACTATGCTCTGACAGTCCAAGTAAGAAAACATACCTAGTTCATTAAAAAATGAAGTGGGAAAAAAAAAGAAATAATAAAGACATGAGGAATAATGGATTTGCAGTTCAATGATAAGAGAAAGATTTTTTTTTTAATCTATTCATATTGACTTGAATGAATTTGTATTGAGGAAACAAAAACTATATTTGTGCCCCTCCACAATTTAATTTCTGATCAACCAAATTATGTCAAAATTAATGTGCTTTCTCTGGGGACTACTTAATCTATTAAACTTGCTATTTTTTTACACAGGTAAGGTTTTCAACAAAAACTTATTCCAGAATAAATGCTCCATCATCTCAGAAATACAGAAATTACACATCCCAAATACATTGAGGTCATAATCACATTTCTGCCCAGCATAGCTAGATGATCAATCAAAGCTGGTTTGATCTAAGTTGTATCTGGAGCCCACTTGGCCCTTTTCTCCCTCCATACCTCAATTCATTTCTAGAAGAGTTCTTCCTTTGCCCCACACACTTGCCAAGCCCCTGTGAAAGAGTCCATCACAGCCAGCCAGAAGGCAGCTGTGGTCCTGATGGGCTCCTGCCTGTGCACTGAACACAGCAAAGTGAGTCAGCTCTGCCTTTTTGCTCGACTTTGCCTGTGACAAGTTGGGGAGGGTGAGGCAAAGGTGTGGGGAAAAGAAGCAGCTTAAAGCTGACCACCCATCAGCTGCACAGTGACCAAGGTTGAGTCTGGAGTTCTCTGCAGTGGACGTGGCTTTTCCTCAGTGTAAATTCCCTCATTTCAGTCTCATCAAGCCATAAATTGGTTTCTCACCCTGTGTGACACTCTCCTTGGAGGTGTATTTGCAGAGGTGGAGGCAGCCTGGCAGCTGTCCTGCATCACCCAGAGGATTTGGTGCAGTACACTGTGACCATGCAGCCTTCCCTGCACTCAGACCCTGGGGACCAGGTACAGCTCTTTGTGGCCAAAAAGAAGTGAGAGAAAGGTGATCAAATGCTGCTGGTTAATTTCAAGACATCATTGAGTAGAAGAGATCAGAGGTAAGTGCTGAAATGCACAGTAAAGACACAACCATGGCAGGAGACAGGAGAGGGCAACAGGCACTCCCACAGGTACTGCCACTTGTTCATGTGTTTTCAACTTACTGTAATTAGTTTCTTCTAAATTAGGGAAAGGGCAGGGGCAGGAGATGTCTGATCTTCTGCAGGTATCTGCCACTGACTCTTTTTAAGAACTTGGCTGAAGGAGTAGAAGGAGGAAAAGCTCATACTACATAACAAATGCTGCAACAATATATTATGCTGAGATCAGTCATTTACCATGGAAGAAAAAAGTTCTCCCCTCACAACTGCAGACTATAAAGCATTTGTGAACTGTACTCTGAGACAAATGGTGGTGATTGCCAAGTGTTCACAGCACTTGGGTGCAGAGGGAAATGAAAGGTATCGTGTGCTGGCCCTTCTGAGCTTGATGGGTTTTTCTCCATGGAAAGGACAATGTTTCCAGAGCAGGCAGTTGTTCTCTACATCACACAGTTGTGATCTGGTTCTTCTCACAAGAAGAAGGCCTTCAGTGAGTGGCAGGCTTGACTGCTTAGCAGAAGCCTGAATCTGACAGGAGAAGGGACAGAAAGCTGATGTAAGCACCAGACATCAATCATGCAGAGCTCCTCTGGCCTAGAAGGATTTACCTTCTAGATTTTACACACTGGTACCCATGCAGGAGGACCACTAAATGTGACATCATTAAGAAGATGGATTTCTTTGTTAGTCTTCCCTGTAATTTCTCTGTTCCTGTTGCATTCAGGAGACCTTAGAGTTTTGCCGTGGTGAATCATTTAGCAACATGAAATTGTTTCATTTTCACTTTCAATGTCATTATTTTGAAAAGAGAAAAGCTGATGCAGACTGTGCAATTAAATTGTTACATTTGTAAGCAGACTAATAATATATTGGTTGGGATATACTTCACCCTTCATTGCTAGCTATCTGGAGAAAGCTGCTGGTACAATAAAATACTATTTTATATATGATTACAGTGATTCCTAATATTTTTCCTAGTCACATTTTCATGTAAGCATTTTAATTAACAATATATATAAATTCATTAAATAAAACTGTTCCTCTCATCTTGTTCTCTGATGTTTTTAAGGCATGAATATGTCTCTTCTCAGTACCTCATTTTCTTTTATTTCTTTTTCCTCTCATGTTTATACTTACATCATATTTTGTCTTCATCTGCATTTTACCACCATATGTCTATAAAAATAATGTTTTTATCAATGAGGCACACAACAGAGATTAATAACAATTTGGAATTAAACCTACTAAACTGTTAATAAAAGACACCTTAGTTGTACTTTGCAGTTAACTTTCTGCCCAGAACCATTTTCCCTTCTGTAGAAGATATTTTACATAATGAAGCTTAAAAAAGAAAAGCTCAAAGCATAGGTACATGGACTGGTTTGGGGAAGAGTGAGTCAGAGGATTATGGCTGGGCACGAAGTCAAGCTTTCACATTTCAGGCATTAATTGGCTGCTAAGAAGGAGTGGCTGAAGCGTAGGAGGAGTGTTAATTTTGATGGACACAACAAAGGGAAGAGAGATTGCTGATCCTTTTATTTCCCAATCCCACTCCAATAAAAATTAAGCCTGTGAGAAGGTTTATTAAAAGTCAAGGCAAGCTGCTGTGAGGATGCTGTGCTGGAATGAGGAGAGTGCAGTCCCACCATCTCCAGCCAAATCATCTGCTGCAAGTTCCACATGCAGCAATGTGGGGCTGGGCTGCAGCACATGTGAGCATCCCAGCACACAGAGCTGGCTGTTAGGGCAATGCTTTCCTCTAGATCAAGACAGTGGGTGTCAGAAGATGATGTTAAAATTAAAAGTTTCAAGTCTAGGAAGCGCTTTGGAGCTAACTCCAGACAAGTAAGTTCCTACAACTTGTCTAATTTGATTGCTGGTTGAAATCCTGACTGTGTTGAAGTCAGAGATAGAAGTGCTGCTCACTCCAGAAATCCCAGGAGCCCAGTGGCCAATCTGTGCTGGTTGGTGGCCCCAGAGCTGGTTGGCTGTGATGGTCACAAGCCACAGTGACAGAGGAGCTGCATTTGGCAGAGGGTGATGTGGAACCCACCCCTGACCCTGTGCTCATCAAGAGGACAGGCCTGCCATAGCTTGGCAATCTGGCTTTTTAGAACTGAACTTTAAAGTCATCCTAGGCATGCACAAAGGATAGAAAGGACCTGAGGCTGTAAAATTAGCTGCTTCCAAATTCCTGCTGCCAGGCAGAGTGATGGGTGGAAAGCTGCAGGCAAGCACAGAGATGGACAGACTGGAGGTCCATCATCTAGGGCTAAGGCTGAGAGGACTGCCAGCACCCTCCAAAAATGTGGAAGCTGATTTATTCTCTAAGGAAGGCAAAGAGAGATAAGAATTTGAACTGTGTAAGTTTGCCCAGCTCCTGATAGCACGGTGAGCCATTACCCCTTATTTTAGGTGGAGGATATTATGACAAAATAATTCTTCACCAATAATTAAACAAGGAAGCTTCTCTGAATATGAGAAGAATGCATGAAATGGCATTAAATTACTTATAAAATGATGACTCTATAATATTTTTAAAAGCATTTGGAAAATTTAGTAAATAGAGTATACAGAACACTGCACTGCTGTATAAAAAGAAATAGAAACTGGAGCATTCTTTGGAGACTCTGAGGTCCTGCCTGTGTTTTTTGAGGCCTCCTACAGGCCCCTGTGGCAGGGATTACATTCTGTGTTAATTCTGCAGGGTGGTTTATTTCCTACAAAATTCCATAATGCAAGAGTAACAAAAGTCTTTTGAAAATGTTTCATGAATAGGAAACAGCACTGCTCAGAGCCTAAGAAATATATACAAAAAGTATACATGGAAATCAAGAGTTTGTTGAAAGTAAATGGAAGTAAAGTAACTCTGCCAGGGTCAATGAAGCACTGTCTCTCATTCATTACCCTAAGCTGATGTTTTTTATTAGAAGAGCTTTAGGTGGAATGTGCCTAAGATGTTTTAAGCAGAAGGACAAGGCTCAAGAGAAGATTAACTAGGATGATGGAAACCTCAGAGTACACATTAGCCCATGTGTCTTCATGTATAGAAAAAGTGGATTATTTATGTATGCCCTGTTATTTAACAGGCATTAATGATTGTTAGCATTTATTCATGCTCCAGTAAGTCAGCTGCATTTCATGGCTAGTGACTGATCTGCTACTTTTCTATACATCAAAATAACTTGGAAAGTGCTTAAAAGTACCCTGTAGATTTCTTTCTTTTTATGAGCTGCTAAGACTACAAGGACATCACTACATTTTCTAAAGGTAAATTAAAAGAGAACAAGTTTTTTTTGGTTTTTTTTTCTAGCTGCTACTTTCTTAAAAAAAGAAATAAACACAGCTGTCTTTAGTTATAATATTTAGTAGGCAAGAAGCCTTACTACACAGAGATGAAATGGGAAAAAAAGCCAAGCAAAAACAAGAACTGTAGTTTTAACCACCTCCCACTTCCAATATTCTGAAAAAAACCCCATGTGTTTCAGTTTTTTAATTTTTTTTTTCTGTAAACACAGTGAAGATAGATTTTTCTGAAGTGGTCTTGACTTAGTTTTCAGAATACTATGAAAATCACCAGGATTTGGCTGCATATGCAGTTACAAATGGAAACTATTTTGTTAGTCTGATTCTAGTATGGGCAATTACTTTCTTAGACATATGCTTGTTATTTTTTAATAGATTTCAGTTTGTTTAATCTTCTTTGTAAACTAAACGATTACAAAATGGTGCAAGAGAAATATTTATTTTCAGATTCATCCCCTATTTTACAACATCCCCTACTGTATTTACCCTCTCCTTCTTATTTGGATAAAGTGCCAGAAACAAAATCTGCTTGCAAAACTCAACACTTGAGTAATCATGTGGCCATTAGAGCATTTGCTGTATAATGCTTTGTGTGTTCAGAGCACTCACCAGTCCTCATTTTCTATCTGCTGCTTTAATATTCTTCTTCAAATAGGAAGCAGATAACTTCTGCTTTCCTTACAGGACAATTGGCCTAATGTTTAAATGATAACATACAGCACATACCCCATCCTACAGCAAAACTATTCATGCTCCTCCCAGCTTTCCTCTGCCAAGCCTAAACCCACAACACACTGAACATTAAATTAAATGGGACATTTTAATATGCAGCAAGAAATTATCCAGCATTAACTTAGCTCAGTCTTTACTTCTGGAGCTCATTCTGGGTACTGCTGCAGTATCTGTGGATGCTCCAGAAGATGCTGCTGTGGCCCATGCTCAGCTGTGTGTTTCCTCTCTCAGCCTTGCACAGTCACCAGCACTGTTGCTCATTTCAGGATAGCAACCAGAAAAGCTATTTTTTCTCAAAAGAACAGGCTTTCCTATTGAAACAAATGTCCCTTAGATCTGGGCACAGACATGGATCAGTGAGCAAGAAAATCATTATCTGGGAACAGCCAAGGCTGAGTGAGGCCAGGCTGGACCACCCCACTGCTCCCTGGAGTGCCACCCTGCTGGGGCTGAAATGCCACAGGGTTTGAGCAGCCCTTGTTTCATCCTCTGTGCCACAGCTTTGGGTCCCCATTCCCCAGGGATTCCTTTGTGGAGGGAGGAACTGCTACTGTGCACTAAAAGAGCCACAGGAGATGTAGCACAGCCAGGCAGCCCTGCCCTCCATCACTCATGGTATGCTATAAGGTCTGTTTCCATCATGTGCAATATAAAACCACGAGCACTCTGCCCCTGGCCCCTGAGTTATCACTCTATTGCATTACAGACGTTTATCCAGGGGGCTTATCTTCTGTTTCTGCTTCTGAAGATACTCCCCTTTCATCAAACATCCCTCTCAAGCACTATTTGACTCATCCTTGCAGTTTTTTCTCTACTGTGATTTTCACTCATGTATTTTCCTGCAAATGAATGTGACAAATAGCTGTGAGCTGGACATCTGCTTTTTTCCACTTAGAAAATATTGACACTTTTTATATTTTAATTTCTAACTATTCTGTTTTAAGCAATGGTCAAGCTTGTCCCCTCTACCCAAACCATTTAATCATACAACAATTTTTTCTTGTGTTTCTTGTTTCCCTAGTACAGATCCTTAAATATACAGAGAAAAGCTTGAATCCTGGGGTAGAACATTCTCAGATTTTCAGTGTCTTTCCATAAAGGTGTGATTAACAGCTAAAGGAATTGCTTTGCAGACCTCAGCATCTTCTGGCTATTTTCTCCCACTAATTGCTGAAGTTGACCACTAAAGCCAGGTTTACTTCTTGGTGGGCTATTTCAATGTTTGAACCAAAGACCCTGAGAAAAATGCAGTTGCCAGCTCTACCGAATCATTCTGTCAGACCTATATAAAGTCACTCCACCCATAAATTAAATGAGAATGAACTAAATAGCTTTCTACTGAGGTAAAAAGCTTATATTTCCAGACAGAACAAGGGACTTTGTCATACCACACTACTGGCAAATGTCTGCTTTTGTCTGTCATTTTCCTTCTCCAGACTCTGATTTTATTATCATACTGCTGTAATGAAAAGCACAAATCATCTGGACAGCAATGGCAAGGAGCTGTATCTCACTGCTCTGATGTCACCAAATGACTGTATTTCAGGGCTCCAGTGAAAAATGCTGACTACTTTGAAGTCTAGCATGCAAATGAACAGGAGCTGGCCACACGGGTCCCCTCCGAGTCGGTCACACGGATATTTCAGCCCTGTCTCTGCCCTTCACCCCTGGCTGGCTGCAGCAGCTCCTGATGGAGCCTTCTGCCATCCTCCCTGAGGGTCAGGGCTTGGGAATTCCCCAAGGGAAAAGTCAAACACAGCAGGGAGAGTTCTGTTTGCCCTGTAGCCTCACAACACTTGAACAAGAGTTTCTTTGCTGTTGCTTTAATTGTCATCCCATTACTTCACGCATCGATCTCTCCCACCTGACAGCAGGAAAATAAACTTTCTGAACTGCACACATTTAATGTGATTGGTATGCAAAATTCCCACAGGACAAATCACACTGTGATGTTGTAGCTTCTTTTCAGGCTTTGTTCCTTTTCCTTTAAATTAAGAAGACACTGGACTGGAGCACTAACTCAGCATTGTTTCTGCTTCTGTAGAAACTCAAATCACCTCCCCTCAAACTACACCTGCTCACATGCTAAATAGCTGTGAGCATTTCTTATTTGGGTCTTTGTGTAAAAAGTTACAGACTGGAAATTGAATCAGGAGAAACTGAGTGACCTTGCTTTAAAAGGCAGATAAACTTTATTGTCTTTAGACGAAACATTCTAGAGAGAGATAGTGATTGAGCTATGTAATGTGATATCTGGAAAACTGACCCCAATTTCTGGTCACTGACCCTCATCTTACCTGCTACTGCTGTAGAAAGCTCAAGTAGCCATGCAAAGGCAAGTGTGAACATACTCAGACTCTGCCAAAGGTAATGATACATTTCTACCAACAAAGAGAATTACGTGGGGGGAAAGTGATGGGGTTTGGTTTGGAAAATTTTACAAGTAATTGTTTCTTTAAAAAAAAAATTAATCCAAAATTATACAAAAAAAGCCAAGGTGATTATTCACTGCAAACTCTTCTTAAATATACTATTATGGAAATTATATTTTGGGCTGAGATTTTTCCTCTTCTGTGTTGTTATTGGTGCATGTAGAAGGACATTGCTGCTTGTGTTCCTGTTCTCCTTCAGCAGCATGATGGAGTCAGAGGAGCCCCAAGAAATTCTCAGGGTAAGAAAAGCTGTGAGAAAGGGCAATATAAAACATTCTACTTTCTCACCAGAAGCTGTATTAAGTTTATTCCAGGGGCTCTGTGCATCCACAAGGTATGTACAAGCCTGCCAGCAACAGCTGCTTAACCTGTGCTTTTCTTCAAGGAGGTATCTTGGATAATCACTGCAAAACCATACTGTTCCTATGGCTTATAAAGAAAAAACCTCTCATGTCCAGACATTTATGACATGGCAAGAACTCTAAGAGGTGGGGGTTTTTTTGTGAAAAACTGACAGTGATATTTGTATATTTATTGGTTGTAACAACAATTAGCATTTGAAATCTGTGTATCTCAAAACACCAGCATGATTCCTAATGAGTAGATTAACACAAATACTTCTGTGGCCAGTGCAGCATTGCAAGCTAGAGGCTTAATTTGGACTGAAGCATGGACAAAACCAAATAGATCTAGTAATTAATAAACCCTCAAAATCTGCAACCCCACCTTGAGACATAAGAGACCTTGAGGCACACAGGTCCTCACCGTGGCCAGTCTG
Source organism: Notiomystis cincta (assembly GCA_013398075.1). Taxonomy (NCBI): domain Eukaryota; kingdom Metazoa; phylum Chordata; class Aves; order Passeriformes; family Notiomystidae; genus Notiomystis; species Notiomystis cincta. The sequence goes on along the minus strand of VZRX01023314.1, from coordinate 64,207 downwards.
CAGGAGCCTAGCAGTGGTGTCCTGAGCAAGGCTCCAGAGAGCTGCACATTGCTGTGGCTGTGCAGGGGAGGGTTCAGCTCAGGGCAGTCCTTTCTGGACAACAAACTGGATTTCTTGCTGTCTCTTCCACTCCTCTCACAGATTTCCCTCACGTGCAAAAGTCAGACATAGTCTTGGAGATGCTGTTCTGTCCTTTAGCCTGGCAACCCCATCTGTGGCAACAGCATTTCATTCTCTCCTCTGCTTCACTTAATTCAATCTCATATCTCAAGGAAAAGTACATTGCACTACAGTTTTTCAGGTGCTTATTGTTGGACCCTTTTCTTTTTTTTTTCTTTTTTTCCTGAAAAAATATAAGGATTTTGAGTAAAAATGGTTAATGAGCCTCACTCCAGAAAGGTATATTTATCCTGGGGGGAAATATGCTTTCTTCTAGCTCAGAGTGATTGGTATGACTGTGCTCATTTCCTAAAAATAATTAGCAAATGCTTGGGTCTTTTCATTCACATTATTTTAATACACACAAACACACACTTTTGTTGCATCTCTACACACACCTGCACAGACAGCTTCCACTGTATTAAATAGACACATGTATTGGCAGCCTTCTCTCATTTGCTTACCCATGTTACCTTTTGGAGTACAACAAATAGGGACAGTAGCAGTACTGGTTATTCAATTTCATTGAACAATGATATTCAAGTCATTATTTTTTAAAAAACCTTTGAGAAAATACAATTTAATCTGATTTTTTAGCAGAACAAACAACATGTATTTCTTTTTCTTGTTGGTTCTTAATTAAGTACAAGGAGGATTGAGGTTTTTTTAGTTCCTGAATGTTGTACAGCTATTCTAGTGGCTATTTTTCTGTTCATTATATTCACTGGAAAACTCTTTGCCTTTAGAAGACAGAAGGTCATGTCCCCAATGTCAGATTCTGCCCCAGTGCAGTCAGTAGGAACCTTGCCATTGGTTTTGTTGGAAGCAGAATTTAACTTGTATGTGTTGCACTATCTTGCTTGTGAGAGACTAATCATCAATATGTTTTAGCACCTCTTTCAAAGCTTATTGAAGAAAAATAAAATCTTTTTCCATAAAAACAAATCTCTCATTAAGTTATTTCAAAAGTCTATAAAACTACCACCACCCACTACTTTACAAAGATGCCCTGAGGAAGCTTTGGGAAGCAGAAAATGCAAGTGTGAGGTGAATGGCAGGCAAAGACACAGCTGTGCCTCTCAGGCATGTGTATCTCCTGGGGCTTTGGCTGAAAAGGACCTGTCAGAAGCAAAGGCCAGTGGAAACACAGGACTATCCACAATGCAAGCCTTCAGACTCAGAGATTTCAAGGGTTCTTTAATGTATCTTCTGTGCCTGATGTAGTTGCTTTTTAGGTGAATGAAGACAGTTGCCTCTATCTGAATTAAAGAAGAATTAGACTACAAAGGATAAGTACAAATCCACAAAATCAAGACAAATGAAACTTGTGTGATTAAAAATTTAAAAAAAGTTAATATGCTGCTTTTCATGTATTTCTGTAATACCACAGAATGTGGACATTTTCCAGCATCAAGTTGTGCAGGTGATACCTTGGGTGTGTATTTTGGTTTCTCTCCCATTACCACTCTTGTTGGAGCTCTGTGTGTGTATCTGTGAAATGTTGTGTCCTGTATTGTTAGGGATGCTACTTGACTGGGCATTTAACCTCCCTAAACTTGCTCTATGCCAAGTTTAGACAAATTAACTGAAGAAATACCCAGACTGAAACTCTTCATGTCTCTTTTCAGACTTGTCCTCGGGAAAGCTCAATCTTTGTCTTTAAAGTAAAAATTGAACGTTTACACCCCTCCCAATTGAGTTTTTAGGGTACCTCTTCAGAGACAGTTTCAAGCAGTGCAAATACTATTAATATTTTGGGGGTTTGGTTTCAGTGCAGCATAAAGCATCATTTCTGTGTTAAACACACAGAGACACTGCAACTCAACCCAAGAAAGCTCCTGTTAGACTTAGTTTGTTTCAAACAAAATATTAGTGTCATCTCCTTCTGATGCCTGATGGTCACAGCCAAAATAGAAGAGTGTCTGGTTTTAATCTTCTAAAGGCAGAAAAGCACCATCCTTTAGTGAAAGCAGATGGGAAAGGCTGGGATTCCAGGCAATTACCCACACATAGTGATCCAGGAATAGAGCAGCTGATGATGTTAATCTCTTTCAGCCTGCTGGAATGGATGAGTCCTCTTTAAGAACAGACTCAAAGGAGCAGTATTTTTCAAATTGAAGGATTATAACACTTGACAGTCACTTAAGAAGAAGATGAATTTATGGAAAACATAAGCTGAAGGCAATATCTCTTGGTACATGGTTAAATTTCCATTCTCAGTGTGCCTGGGATGACCCAACACAGGGTAGTAGGGCACACCTTCAGTGACCTGAACAGCCCATATCTCACCTTCATCACACCCACTGAAATCTCTTGGACACATGAGGTGGTTTGTAGCCCCACCAGCAGCAAAGGACTTGTGTTACTTCTGCACTATTGCACCTTTTAAAAGTAAGTTCTGGTCCAAGGTAATGCCCAGACACAGAGCCTGAACACTGTGTCCTATGGCATGTCCCCACTGAGATGGTACTGAGTGATTCTTGCTCTGAAGGAGGACAGAGATTTTTAACTTCCATGCCCCAGATCTGCTTGTGGGGGCAGGAACTCAAGTGAGAATATCCCAAAGCTGCTTCCAGTGTACATTTTTAGGAGCTTGGCAAAATCTGCAAAATCAGAGGTCTGGACACTACTTTCCTTAAACCTACAGAAGCTTTGAGGGCTGCTAACAATAAAGCTGCTATTCCAGATTATTGTTTAGAAGATGCTGAAATCATAGGTTGGAGTCTAAGTCAATGTATTAAAGGTCACTGCTGGATTTGCAAGAAGGCAGTTTTCTGAAAGAAGAATCCTTGGTGTCCATACAAGATTTTACATCTGTTTTTAAGCCACTCCTTCTCCAAACAATTGCTAAAGTCTATCAGCAGAAGGGTGGGGATGAGCTAGGATGAAATGAAACACCTTTTTAGATGTAAATGCATTTTAAATTTGCTGGTTCTTCTTAATTTTAAATAAACTGAAAAAAGCATTTTAATTTATTAAAATGCAATTTAATTACTTAAAATACCTTGCAATAAAAACTAACTATTCCATTCAGGAATAGCCAGAAAAGAGCATCCTGAAAATAATTACATAGTGGGTTTTCCCACCAATGGCTGTGAAAGTCAAGATGAAATTCTGAAACAACTGCAGGTTGCTAACAAATCTGTAGCTGACAATAATGTGGTGTGATCAGATGTGCTGCACATAACTAAGCCAAGGTCTGGATGCTGCTCCTTCTCCTCTTTGCAGCTGTGTCCAGTACCTGTTTACCATGGAGCTGGAAGGCAAGGGTAGACTGCATTCCTCATTCTTTATGTGCTTTCATGGATTTCCATGTTTCTTTCGTGGACTTGCACTCAGCTATGACATTTATTGTGCATTTATGCAGTGCTAGTGATGATGACAAAGCTGCCTTCAAAACCATCTGCCCTGGAGCTTCTGGTGACTATTTTAAACATTTCAGTGACCTGGTTTACAGCATGGCCTCAAAGCCAGCCATAACTTCACATCTTGGAGGTGGTAAACTTTGGCACAGCATCACAATTCCTGTTCAAGGCTGTTATGAAGAAAGAAAGAAAGGAGTTTTTTAAACCAGCTTTTCCACTGAAGGCAGCACACAGGCTTGACTTGATTCCCTGCAGAAATGCAGTCCTTGAGGCACCATATAATGGAGAGGACTGGGTGTTTTTTTTTTTGATTGAAGGCAATCTAGAAGTCCAATCAATGAGAAATGTGGTGCACAGCTACAGCAAACTATAATATGAAAGGGTGTGCTTCCTTGGTTCTCAGAGTTTTGCCATGACCTAAATATAATGGTCCAATTGCTTTTTATTGAATGTGGGACTCTGTTTCTTGTTAGAGGCAAGTCTACATTTGCTTTGTTAATCCCTTGCAGAAGTGCCTACTGAATCCCAAAGTTTATTTTCACTGAGATTTCTGTCACACTTGAGTCCTTTTCCCAGTACAGGGAATTACTCTGTTTCCCCATATGGCTCCCATATTTCTGGGGTATATTTTTATCTGTATGTATATATATATATATATATACACACATATGTATATGTATATATGTTCTTCTACCCTGCCCCTCATTAAAGTAAACATGTGTACCATAAAATCCCTTTGTCACATAGCCAAAGCTTTCTTGCTACCTACTCAAATGCAAAGAACATTCTGGTGTTCTCTGTACACTTCCTATAGTGCAGCTGTGCTGCTGTGTCCATGCTCAGCTATATAAAATACCTGCTGGGAAAATGCTCAAGTCCTCTAATAATTTTCAGAGAAACAGAACATCCTAACAAAAATCAGTACATCTGATTGCATGAAATAGCAAGAAGTGGGGAGAAGTTCCATTTCTTCCAGGAATTTGGATTCTTACAGGAAAGCTGCAGAAAGTGACTACTCTGCCAGAATTAGACATCTGTGTCAGTGCCTTCTCACAAACACACATAAGGAGATTTCTCATTTTGCCCAACAGCCTACTTAGGCTGGTTTAGATGACTTGGTTTCAGAGGGGAATTTCAATCAAATCTGGCTAAAAGACCTAAATCCCCATTATTTTTCACCTTCTCTTCATGTGTAAATACTATATGTGTGTGTAGTTCTGTTTATTAAAAGCAAAGGCAATTAATTTACTTGCACAAAATACACTGAGGGAAGAGCTCATTAGAACCAAGGCAAATGATGTTTTGTAAGGTATTGGCAGCATGTAAACTTGGAACTGATTTATGTCAACATTAAAGCATGAACACTTAATTAGCATTGATTTTAAAATGGAAAATGGTCTCCCAGGATACTGTAGAGCAATTCCTTATGTCTTAATTTGCAGCAGATATTGCTGTAAGAAACAGATTTTAGTAGACACCAACCTATTTTAGGCAAAAGAGGATGTATAAACATTAACCTGTAAGGTGGAACATTAGGGTAATCTTCCTAGATCTCACAGAGAAAAGTCTCCTTCATCTGCCTTCAGTGCTTGCCAGAAATAGCAAGATTCTCATTTCTTTTGTATCTATTCACATTCCAGCTTTTGGAAAATGGATGGAGGTCTCACTCACACTGAAGATATAATTGTGGTAATATCATGCTCAGATAAGCACTGAATGACTGGGCAGATTTACAGAACAGGCTTTGTGGCCCACATTCTGTGCTTCCTTTGCCATCTCTTAACCAGAAATTGATTCTTATGTTCAGCCTTGCAACACCTCAAGCCTTTTGTTAGGCATCTTTTCATGGTACATTACCCAGAGCTGCAAACGTGTTCATGAGCAGAGGTGAAGGCAAGAGAAGTAGTGCTCAGAGCAATGGATCCCAGAGAAACTGAGTTGAAGAGATGCAGGTGCTGGGAATAAGCAGAGCACCAGAATTTGGACTTGGGTATATTTTCAACGCTTTTTTCCCCTCCTATATTTCCCTTATATCTTTACATGGTAATTGGGCTAGACTGACAGCAAGAAGAACTGAAACCCTAAAATCTGAAGTTTTCATTTTGAATTGGCGACAACTATTTAAACATTTGCCTTTCTCCATAGGTAGGATTGGATCTGTGGCAGCCACCGCTCATCGTAGCACACAGCAGCTCGAAGGAGGACACAGACACTGGCTGCTTGGGGAGGATGAGCTGCACAGTTCCCAGGCTGTGGTGAGCACCTTCCCACAGCAGCAATCCTTGGGCTTCCTTGGGATATAAACTCCCACTGGTCTGCAAACAGTGATCTGTGATACTGGTTTTATGTAAAGGCATTCATACAACCATGACACGTCAGGAGAAAACTGCTAGAAAATAGCACACATCTCTACATTGCTAAAAGGAAAAGACTTTATGGATAACATAAGTGAAATACACACAGCTCTTTCCAAGAAGGCAAACACAAGGTTATCACGTACATCTGCTGACAGTAACAGATGGCAGCACTAATTGTTGTTCAGAAAGTTCATGTTGTTTTAATTTCCTCAAGGACAGTGCATGGACATGGACATGATGTGTTTCCATATTACCCTATTTGTGCACTGCTCACAGAAGTGCTGCTGCTTCCCACCAAAGGTGGGGCGACCTCCAGGCTTCTGCTGCAAGCAGAGGAGAGGAGAAGGGGGGCAGGAAGAAAGGAGGTGGAGGGAGACAGGGAGGGAGAGGGAGGAATAGGCCTGAACCATTCAGAGCCCACAGTGTCAATGTAACAAACAGAATTTTTTTAACAGCAGAATATGAATGGAGCAAAATGTGAGCACGATTCAGTAATGATGCTTGATATTTCTACATCCAGTGGGGAGCAGCTACAATGGTACAGATGCAGAGGGGTTGCCAAGGAAACAGACGTGTTTTGCTTCAGATGTGCAGTGAAGCACATACTCCAGACATCCATATAGCCTCATTACCACTGCATCTGAATACCTCACAGCCATTAGTAATGAATTTTACCCTCACAACACCTCTGTAGCAGTGCAGTGGTCCTTTATCCCATTTTTAAAGTAGCAAAAGCAAATAGATTGAGCCACCTGCCCAATCACACCAGCAGTCTGTGGTCAGATCCCTGAAATCTAAACAAGAACAGAGCATTTGTGCCCACGGTCCAGCCAGTGCTATGACTTTGATAAGGGTCAACAACAAACTACTGGGGAGGAATGTAAAAGTAACAAACCCCAGCTTGTGGTACTGGCCACCAGACCATTGCCAGGGAATGGTTCCGTGTTCATTTCCAAGGAAATGCCACAATTCCTTCTCAGAATGTAGCAGGGAAACATGGATGCAGTTCAAGGCTCTGTATTTGGAATCAAATAATGGCATATGAAAAATCTCTTCCCATCAGCATATCAGTAGTTTTATTAAAAATTCAATGGAAAGGTAGAGATAAGGAAATGAGCAGACCTTATCCATAGAAGTCAGACATTTTATCAAGCTCTGTTCACTTCTGCCTTCAAATCAGCACAGCTCCCTGTAAGCTTGGAAGAGAAGAAAGGGGAATAGTCTTCTCAGTTTAGGGAAGATGAAGGAATGGCCCAATTAAACACAAATAGACCATCTGATATCTTCATAGTGCTCAGGCTGTATTTTCCTTGCTGTGTATTTCAATTTTCTTTTCTAGCCTATCACATGCCCAGCAAATTTTGTTCTCTTTAGAACAAAGAAACAATTAGAACTCATTATTCTTATAGCAGAAATTGCTATGCTGAGACATGCATTTTCTAGATTTCTAAAGAAGAAAGAGCACAGGGCAAGCTGTGGATGACAGGAAATGCACTGAAAACACAGGCTGTGGTAATGGGCTTTCAGTCCTTTTTAAGAAATCTAGAGATAAGTAGAAAGAGCATCAGAAAGAGCTAAATAATCATCCACAATGCACAGAGTAGTCCATAGTGATTTCAGACTGTTTGATGGGTTCAGTGGCTCTGTTCTGAGTCTGAGTGTCAGAGCCTGAAAACCTCCAGGAAGCAACAGCCTTTCTCCAAATCAGGGGGTTCTCCAAGCTGTGGCTCAATAGCACAAGGTGAGCTGTGGCAGGGGAGAGTGGCACATCCTGACCTGCCAGTCTTTGCTGCGTTGTCAAAGGTGCTGCTTCCTTTTTGACTGTCTGCTCTGACAAAAGAGGTAGCTGGGCATTAATTCACTTACATGTTTGAAGATGACACATTTGTCTTTATTGATACAGACCTAGTTTCAGCAGTTCTCAAAAAGGGAAAAGAATGTGTGTCTAAAAAAAAATCTTTTAAGACCTCTACTGTCTGCTTTTTTTAAATGAACCTCATCTGCTCTTGAGAAATACTTTTCTCAAATTTAAAAGATGAACAAGTTGCAAACAGAAATCAAAATAAGTAAGCATCAAGAGTACAGAATCCCATCCAACTTGCCTTTAGAAACATTCTTAAATATTTCTACCATTAAAAATTAAGTCCAAAAACATTTCCAAGGTCTTTGATGGAGGAATTCCCAGATTTCTTCCCCCCCCCACACACTCTTTTTCTTTATAGTAAAGTAACCAACACATCTTGTTGTATCAAATAAAGTTCAGGGTTTAGCTGGAATCCACAGAAAATGAGGGAAGAGAGTGATGTGATGACCTTCTCTGTTTTCAATCTTAGTCTCTGCTCTGAGTATTTTCTTTTGTCAGATTAATTCCGTTTTTGAAGACTTCAGTGTTGACCTCAGGGCACCTAACACATGTCAGCATGGATGCTCACATTAAAAAATAGACTCAAGCCCCCAAAATACCCACCTGAAACATTACTTTTTTTTTTTTAATTATTTGCTCATTCAGAAATACGAGAGGAGAAACATAATAAATCTGTACTGCTCAGAATGCTGTACAAGGCAAGGTGCAGACTGTTTGTCTCCTTTTGAAAGGGACTGTACAGGGGTTTTACACTCATTTACCACTCACCTAAATCTGTACAGAAATTTTAAACAAATAGTTACAGTTAATATCAGCTGATACATATTGTGATACAATTAAGAAAATAGAAAAAACAAAAATTTGTAAAAGTAAGGACTAAATCTGTCACTACCTGATTGCAAATCAGGAGCCCACATAACTTGCAATGAAACAGTTGGGGCAAAGATCTGTCACAAATCTTTGTCACAGCTGTTTAATGCATGACACCAAAATCAAGAGACATCCTGCTCTTTGTGCCTAGAGAGTTCACTTGTCCCTCACTCCCTGGTTTCTTTCAAAGAAAAATGAGTTAGCTATGAAGGCAAAAGATGCCAACAGCAGATAAAGAGGTTGCTGTAATGGCCTCAACTACGCCTACAGTAATTTCTCTCATTTACCTGTAGCATTACCTGCATACAACTGATGAGCCCATCTGTCTCCAAGCCAGCAACACCTCCAGTCCAGTGAGCAGCCATTAGTCAAAGCCTTCCCCAGGGCTGGGGACCTGCCTTTTTCCTGCTCTTATCAACTAACTATTATTGCCACTTTTATGACTGCTCAGCTGAGGCAGTGATAAATAAGGCCTTGCTCATTTCAGAGTTTTTCATTGGAGCAGAAAAAAGTCCTCTCTAGCAGACAAACCTCTACTGGCAGCCTTGAAGGGCACAGAAACACCTCTAGGGCAACATGAACACAATCAGCATTTGGTGGCCCTGAAACCAGAAGAATTCTTCCCTGGCTGTTCCTCAACAGGCTCCTGCAGCCCCCATCCCCAGCCTGTCCTGATACAGGGAACTCCACTGCCTGGGCACATGCTGCAGCCAGGGCCTGGCTTCTTTGCAAGGATGTGAAGTTTGGAGGGATGTTCCTGCACATGGCCTGGGGCTGCTGTAGCAGAGGAAATGTCAGTGTTGGGTGTGTGAGTTTCTGCTTTTGCATGGGGACACCAGGTGTTTTGGGGTGGTGATGGGCCTGGAGCATCCTCCTGGTGCAGCAACAGACACTGCCACTGCTCAGCTCCGAAGACACTGCTGTTAACAGGGCTACAGTGCTACTCTGGTGATGGGTAAGGGTATCCTAGTCCTAAAGTCTGGACTGAGAGCTTGAACACACACTGAGTACGGGCTCCCTGAAGCAAGGATCCAGACCTCAGTGATGTATCTTGCCAGTAACTGTAGCACTGCTGAAGTAAGGATTTTCAGTTTACCAAAAATAGTGTCATTCTTAATCCCTGTTTCAAAGTGGTTATTTATTAGAAGAGAGCTGTAGATCTTTCAGATAACTGGAAAGAATGACTGCAGAAGAGATTTCACATTTCACTCTACAAATCCAGATTCATGTGACCAAGGAGCCCTCAACACTTCACCATCAACATCAAGTCCCCTGAATCTGTATCTGCTGGTTGCCTGGGAGCACTGTGGTATGGACACAGATGAGGTGAATTACAGCAAGGAGTCTTCTTTGAGTTATGTCAGAAATAGTTTTTATTTATCAGCCAAGAACTGCCCATAAGAATACTCCAATCTCTGATACAGACCTTAGCCTGGATACTTGCATTTGATTTAGCATGTGTTAAAAGTACAAAAACTTGTATGTATTTGTTACAGTTCCAGCCTAAGTCTCTGGTATCAAGTGATGTGTCCTGTGCTCCTACTGATTTGTGAAAACTCAGCCCCTTTAATGAAGACCTCCATGCCTCATCATCTGCAATTTCTAGGCATTTTGTTCAGATATTCAAACCAGGTTGGACTTCTGGAACAAATTTCCCTCAAGTTGCTGTTGGATACTGAATACAGGCAACCTTCCAAGGAAAGCATTATTTACCCATAGGAATACAGCAATGAGAAACAAAAATGCTACAACAGCAAAATGGCCTCAATACACCCCAGCCATTCCTAAGGCTTTGCATGTCCTGGGGACTGGTCAGGTCCCAGAAATTCCTGTTTCTGCAAGGGCCAGGCTGCAGCAGGACCCTCAGTCATGTCAACTCCTGACCTTCAGCAAGGGTACCTCTCCCAGAGCCAGCTTGACCTGTTTCATCAATATTTCCATGTGCTCTCCAACCTGTTTCTTATCAAAGAATACTGTGCCCAACCTGGACAGAAACAAATCTTCAAAGACTCTGATACCTGCATTGTAATTTAAATATGCCTGTAGAGCTGGCCAAATTCTGAGATTATCATTCTGAAACATATTTTATCAGTAGCACACCAATAATACTGTAGGTATTTATTATTTTATATGCAGGGTAGAAAACATGCTTTGTGTTCTGGCCTCTGGAAACCAAATGCCAGGAAGACTGGATGAAAGCAGATCTTTTCCATACCTTTGGCTTTGGGAGCAATTGAAAGGGTAAGACAAAAAGACATATTCCCTCTCCTCCCAGGATATAAGTGAATTCTCAAGTGCATGTGCAAACCTGAAAGAAGTTTTCAAGGACATCAATACTTCAAGAGCAAGGGGTGATACCAAAGGGTGTGAAATGCTGCAAGAACTCTGTCATGGAAACAGGCATGAAAACACCACCTCCCTGTGTCCTAAGGCTGTACAGGTCCCAACAGACAGATCACCTTTGGTTATGCAATAAATAAGCTTTCAGAGCTGGTGTTTATGTGGTGCTTCACAGATGAGCATGGGAGGGAAGCCTGCTGATAACAAACCAAGAACTGAAACCCCTGTCACACACCAAACCTGAGAGAGCAGAAGTACAGGTGCACATCAAGGGTGGAGATGTGGGAACTGTGGATTTTCAGCCTTATGGCCAGCCATGAAAGCAGGATAAAAGGCAGATGGATAAAATCAGAGGGAAAAAAACATTTATGGCAGGTCAAACCCAAGTATTTGCAGCTTCCCACCCAATACAGCTGTCACTGCACACCTCTAGCAAGGCCAAAAGTGGGAGGAAATGACCACCCTGGGACAAGCCCTTCAGGAGGCTGAAGCAGCTGAGGATAAAAACTACTGCTGAGGATAAAAACACAAAGCTTGCATCTCCTGGGAGACTTGAAGTATTGGACATAATTTTTCAAGGATTGATCAGTGGTGTTTGAAATGTATTATGTTTGTCTGGCACACAGGGGGAAAATATCCTCAAAGGTTTTAGCACAAATCAAGCCTGTATTAAAGTTACTGATGTGGCAGTAGTTTGAAGCAAAGGTTTAAACAAATCTAGGTACATGTTTGAGAAGAAATGAAATATAGAGCATTTTCAGGCATAAAGGTAGCTTAAGCAATTTGTCTTATCTACTTGGTATAAAGCACACATTCTCATTCTTCTCTCCTAATAAAACCAACAAATGTTCTTCTCCTTCAACAAACAGGGTATTTTACAGTACACACTAAATATTTTTATTTTTTTGACCTCCTGAGTAGAGTATGAGGCTTTTATTTGAGTTTGATGTAAAGCACCTCCGGCTCTTTACTCAAGACACCTGCATTTAATCTGTGAGTATTCTCAGAAGTTTTTTATACTCTGCAAGAGAAGGCTGCAATCATGCAACTCAGATGTGATTACCAGCCTAAATCACTCACCAGGCCAAACCTGCTTTGAAAGCCCAGATCTATCACATGGGCTTCTGAACTGAATACAACTTGTGATTTAAAACAATGAAGCAAGTCAGGAAACACCAACTGTGATCAGAACACTCTATCATCATTCCATATGCACAGAGCTCCTGAAGACACTTAGTACATGTCTGGATTATTGACTGCAATATAATAGAAAAATACCCAAAGGAGAATTAAAGGTACCATTAGCAGTCAAATGATGATAACCTGGAGCTCAGAGAAGGCTCATTTATCTAATGAGAAGCAGTTCCCAATATAAACATAGTTAAGAGGTAATGATGAAAACTGAGGTTTGCATGCCAAAACCCACAAATATATCCAGAGAATTCCCAATATAAGCTGGTATTTAATTAACCAAATTACCCAACTTAATGTTCCAGCTGAGCAAAATACTTTAGCATATTCAGGATACTCTAATACTACTTTAGTTTACAAAAGTTGGTGGGTGGGAAGTGCTTTAATGAAGAGACAGAAATGAGGCCAAATGTGATCAAATTTTCAGTTGAACAAGTGTTTAACAATAATTGATTGAAAGCCCAGGAAGTTCTGACAAAAACTAGTTTAAATTTCTATACATTAAATTAAATACCTAGACACTGGAGATTGCTTTTTCCTTCTTCCACTTTTCTCCCCTTCTATCTCCATTCCACCAATCCTCACTTTTTAATTTCCCTTTCTTTCCTCTATGTTTCCAGTGAAAAAATGGTAAAGGGGAAAGCTGAAGACATTGATTTTATGAGAAGATGAAACTTTTAAAAATGCTTTTGGTCCAGTTCTTCTTTTAGAGAAAATGCTATTTAACCGAGACCAAGGGGATTGATTATATAAATATATATATATATATATGTATGTATGTATGTATATAAACATCAGAGGCTTTTACTTCAAGGTTCTGCTAAAGCCAGGCATTAACACCCTTCTAGCATGGAAATTACATCCAGCCCTTTCAGGCTGCTTTCAAGAGATGCCATTTAACTGGATTGCACTGGAGTGTCTGGAGTGCAGCTCGTTTCCCTTTGAAGAGCCTGTGAACAAAAGATGCAACCCTGCAGGTCTCAGTGTGTCTGCAGAGCTCCAAGGAAGGGCTGAAGAAAGCTGTGCAAACTGCAGCTGGACAAGAAACTCTGTTTTAGCAGTAGCAATTCTATTATTTAATGCAAATGAGTTTCTTGGATCCCTCTTTTAGAGTTATTTGGCTTTTATACAACCAGAACCAGACAGGTACAGCCAGGGAGATGCTGAGGTCCATCATATGGGCAACTGAGCTATTTTGAGGCCCACTCACTACTTATTTCTGTCAGGCAGCACAGCAAAAGCAGCACAGGCACTGCCACTAACAGTTCATATCCTGGGAGCTGTACTGCAAGGAGAGCCCTCCAAGCAGAGGAAGGGGCACCAGGTTTGGTGGCACAGCTTCTAGACCTGTACACGTGGATGTTGTACAAGGGAATGCCAGACCCTGGAAGGGAAATGGAAGGTGATTCTGAGAGAGCCATCGTGGGGAGCAGGCAAACATCAGGTTGAAGCTGTTAGGGAAAGGGCATAAACACTGTCAGCTGCTCAAGGCCAAAATAGAAGAGGCAGTTTTGATCCAGCCTGGAGGAGAATGGTCCTATTTTCAACGGTATTTCACAAATACTTATTTTCTCCTTCCTCTGAATTTTATCCTTGAGTAATTTAAGGTATGTTAATGATGTTTGTAATCCCTTTTTGACAGGACCCCTCTTTCATTCACATCCAATAAACAATAACATCTCCAAAAAGAAGAAACAGATGTACAATTTTAAAAACTTGTAAAGTTTCTACTGAGAACACATGAGTTTTCACTTGGCCAGAAGCATAGCTGTACTACTACAACAGTCTGGTCTGGACCCCCCACAACACCATAAAACCTTTCACATACAGCAGAGAGCCTGTGAAGCACCAAGACAGGACACATTTCTTTCTTCTCTGTATTACTGAGGCACTACAGGATAAACTGTACTGCTCTCATGACAATTTTCATCTTCTCAGTTCTGCTGTTTCAACCACAGCAACAAAAGGCAGGCAGATCTCTAGAAATGTCCACTGTTCCTGTTTAGTGCCACTTCAGCAGGCACAGTGACTAACTCAGATAACATCTGGGAAATACTGACCCCAGAAGAGCCAGTGCTAAAAAGAGCCACCATTAGTCTTCCTCAGAATAGAACAAGAATATCAATGAAGTTTTAGCATTTTATTTATCTCAGTAAAGTTCTCTTAAACATATTACAATATAATATTAACAGAGGTGAGTGTCTAAACAGTATTTTTAAAACAAGGTAATATTTCAAAGTAGAAAATTTCATAAAAAGCACCACTAGAAAATAGTATAGTTTTCACAGTGTACTGCAATCTGCAGAGACCACAGAACAGAGGAACATCCATAGTATTAAAAAAGACTTCACATATTCTGCCCAGTTTTGACTCCACAGAAAGCATAAAAAATTTGCATAGGTAATAAATACATTCAGGTAAAAGCTTTGAACTTGCAAAATGTTTCCCAACAAATCAATGCAGGTTTTTGTAAGCCATTTTTTTTTTCCTTTTGTATGAGCAGCACTATAAAACCTAAATTATTTTCCTCCTGTAATGGTCAAGTTTTCTATAACAACCAGTTTCCCAATATCTTCACAACACAGTGAAATAACCACCTGCTTTCCTGGATGTATTAACTTAAACTCATTCTGTAAAGGCAAATTCTACCAGCCTCATCCTTACTCCATTACTTTGTGAATCCTTCCTTCAGAAACACCCTCCAGCTATTTTAACCATATTCATGAATGTGGTACCCAAAGATGCAAAATAAAAGTTTTTAAATGAATTCTGTATTTCACAGTATTATATTGTACTATTAATAGAAAGAAACCATTTGGAAAAAAATAATAAAATAGTTCAACATTTGTAAATATAATTAATAAGATACCTATCAATAAAACATGCAATTTATTACAGCAAATGGGTTAAGTGCCATAAAATTAGCATTCATTGTGCATTGATTCCTCTTGAACTTTATCTTATTCAGGATCATAGTGCACCACTTAATGTTACATGGTATGAGGCAATACATATCATTTTCAGAGATGCAAAGGTTATATACTATGCCATTAATAAATCATAAATCTATACTGATTCCAACATACTCACTCAAATTCCTGTTGCTATAATCAAGGTCAGTGATTGCTCTGAACTGTAGATCCAGACTTTTCTTTTGTTTTTGTTTTTTTTTTGAAAGAGAGAGATTCAAAAGAGGCTCAATAATCAGCCTTTTCTTGCTTGAAACAAGGCTAATCATGCTGTAAATTGCAATTAATAATACATATTGGATAAGACTCTTTTTTCACTCTCTGAGTGCCTTATCACAGATGATATGAGTAAAACATGATTACATGCATTATCACTACCAGATGGATGCAAACTACTTAGTTTCTGCCACTGCATCTAAAAACTTAACTGAATTTAAGGGAAATTATGGGTACTCCCCACAGAATCCTCCAAAAGGTTTTATTGCATTGAAGAATTTATACTCTGGAACTTCTGTCAGTTGTAATAATGTTCACTTGTCCCTTCCTTGTAGCTTCTGTACCCTTTAATAAGAGTGCATTTAAATGCAAGTACCACCACATGCATAATACAGGATTGGAGCATCATTCTCTTCCCTGTTTAACTCCACTGATCTCACAATCTCAAATAAAGCACATCCATACAAATCATGCCATTAGATTTGCTATATGCCACATATAGGCAAATGTTTATTATATTCAAGTAAGGTCTGCACTTTGCTAAGGATGTACCAGATTATTTCTAACACCAGATTCTGATCTCTGCTACACAGGTTTAAATCTAGAATGGGTCTAAAGCTGTCATTCTGAGGAGTGACAGCCTTCAACAGAACTGCACAGCTCAAACCAGCAAAGGATAATAAGGAGATCTGTTTGTGAGAAAGTGACTTCCTTAACTTCTAAAACATAAACCTATAATTTCTAACTTTCTCTAACATTGTCTCTCCCTCAGCTCTTAACTACAGAAACACCCAGGTGTGCTCTCTGCAGAGCTTCTCCTACATCAAATGCACCCTTCTACAGAAAGGAGAATGGGTAAGTAAGAACTTTAACTCCTCTGCCATTTCACCTTTGTTCAGTCTCAGCAGACTCCAAGAGTGGAGTTCCCAGAAAAGCTGCTCTGCTCCCAGGTAACACAGCTCTTCTGTACACAACAGATACACATATTTTTCATTCCAGAACTTCTCTGCCACTACAAAATGTTTTCTGTAATGATAACAGAATTGTGCAAATGTTGAACACCTTTAATAGTAGTTTTCATTCATCCTTCCTAATGACCTTTCAGGAATGAATGAGACCCTGGCTACACACAGACACTAAGATCTCTGTCCCTGACAGACTTTGGGGACACCGGGATTACTGGTTTGTGTGCTTCTGCTGGCTGCAACACAATGCCCAGTGAGGTGACCTGGGACAGACTGCTTAGACTTGGCAGCTGAAAGCTTAGACTTCAGCTGAAAGCTGGAAGAAAAACTACTGTTCTCTACTTGGAGCAGGAGAGCAGTTTGTTGAAAGCCTGAATCCTTGAGCATATTCTGGAAGGAAAAAGAGATGATGGATGACACAGTTATAATGTCACAAGTTAAAACAACAACCAAATAGAAGCCTTGCACTTGGGTTCATTCTACTACAGAAAATTATAGGAGGCTATAATACAGCAAAAACAGTGTAACAAACTCCAAAACAGATTAAAACACAGCAATGTACATATATTTTAGATTTACATACTCAGGCAGACACGTTAAAGTTATATTGTGCGTAATATTTCTTTTCAGGAGGATTAATTTAAGGCAGCCTGCAAGTGCATTGTTAACATCCCTCTTCTAAAGTTACATATGTGACACAAACATCTATCCCTTTGTAGGAATGCTGAAAGCTGGAAAGAGATGTGAGAAGGCACTTCATTTACTCCTAAAAAAGAAATGAGAAAAGAGAGTGAAGAAGCATTTGTAGAGGAGAAAGGAGAAAATGGGAGAAAAGTCTACATAGTTTAGAAGAAAGAATAGTTTGATGTAAAAGTTGGAAGAAGATAAAAATTAATGTCAATGGATATACCATTTCCTTGAATTAACTGACTGATTTGACCAAAAAAAATCCTCTTTAATGTAAGTACCTGTTTAGCAAAATAAATAGATTTGTGAGTAATGGGGTTTTATGATCAGAAAAATATTTTGCTGTTTAAAAGAAATGGAATAAAATTTTTCTTAATTTTCAGAAGTTTGATTTTCAAGACATTCTTTTCCTGTTTTTTTTTTTTTGCCTATATATTCTTTCTTCTTAGAACAGACTTCCTTCCTTCTCATTTTGCAACTTTTCACTGGCAAAACTAAAAACAGAGAAAAGCCTTCCCAAATTACTTAAATGCAGATTACTCCCAAATGAAATTAGAGCAGTCATTAGTTTCACTGTTTTTGTTGTAAAGACAATGTTCTATTTTTGACCCAGACCCTTTCCACAATATTAAGAATGTATACTCCACTGTTGCCACATTACCACCTATTTGAGGCATGTTCTCTCCATTTATGGAATGCACAACATTTTGTAAGATGTAGACAAATTAGCCCCAAAGTACATTTAGTCTTTTTATTAGTCTATTGCATGAAAAAAAATGAAAGCAGGTTTCAATTATTTGGCTGTGCTGTTTTCAGTTACAGTACTAAATACTATTTAGCCTCAGCTGCAAATTTTGTGGATCAGAAATAATCAATTTTAAGAGACTGTTTTGTTAAAAATAAGGGAGTTTGATCTGAATTCAATATTCCCCTGCCTGAAGGTGGTAACAGAACTAAAATCCTGAAACACTGAAAGCTCTTCTTTTCTTTAAATAGTGATCATTCAGTTAAGATTATATTTAAATATTCCTAAAATTGAGAGGGGATGATCTCAAGTCAACACAGTGTAATGTCAAATAGGTAAAATATTAAAAATATTAAAAATATGTAATGTTCAAATACAATTTAAACCGCAATTCCATGCTAACTTTGCTGTGCAGAAATTAAGATGAAATCCATAAAATAGATATACTGGTTCCATGTTCATGAGTGATCTGATTGATCCTTCCACGCACACAGTCAAGAGAAACTGATATCAGTGTTCCATTACGGACTTCAAACGATGCACGGAGGGACACGCTGGTCCAGATGCTTCCCTCTGGCATCTGACCTCCAATCTGCTGAGCAACTGCTGTGGGCTGCATGTGATCCATGGTCAACTGATTGAGAGTCACTTTGAGCACATTGCATGAATGGATTAGCTTTAAGTTAAATGCAAGGCTGGCAACTCCCTTTTCAGTGAAAATAAAATACTTCTGAGCAAGCTGTCCAGAAGAAACCAGCTGTATCTGTTTCTCATTGGATGAGACCTGGGTGAAATCCAGTAGTTTGTTTCTCACAGCTCCAGTAGGCAGACCTGTAACAGAAACTGTGGCTGATATGGCACTGGAAACCGCTGAAGGGATCCAGATGAGGCTAAACACGCTAATTCCAGAGCTATCTCCAAAATACCGAACATTACACTGCGCAGGAGAAAGTATCTCAAAGCTTACCAGGTCTCCAGCACTAACCTTTGTGGCCCCAGAAGCAGATATCGATGTGTCTCTGTAATTCACCCCAGATTTAAATACATTCATTAATTCTCTGTTGGTACCATTCCTATTGATATAAGAAATCAAGGAGAAGCCCTCCCGGACACACGTATGGCCCATGGAATACAATGCTTGATGAAAGACAAATTTGACAACACCAGTTTCAGTGAACTTTATAGCTCTGCCATCATGAGATAAACTCAGCATATATGGGTCAGAAACAGAAATTATTTTAAAGGTAGGTCGATAGTTGGTTTGGTAATGCATTGCTGTTGACATCTGTGCACTGAGTGCCACAGCACCTGTGTCGTGGGACAGCCAAAACAAACTGAGTGGGGTATTAAGATCATAAATATTTAAGTCTTTGCTTTGATTGCAGAATTGATTAGGGCTCCTCAAATACACAGAAAGAGTTTGGCTGGGCTCCACTTCAGCAGCACTGCTTAAACTGGTGCTCTGGAAGTACTTTCCTTCTGGCTGCTCGATCCGAACACCACTCAGCTCATAGTCCCCCTCGCTGCCATTAAGCTTTAAGGAAAGTTGCAAAAAGTTCCTGCAGTTGTGCTTTACTGCAAAATTTAGGTCAGTCCACAACAGACCATGTTGCTTGAACACCAGGCTGCTCTCTTCAGTGGACAAGACATCACAGGGAAGCTTTCCCTTTATCTTCAAGTTCAAGCCAGAGTAGACCTGGGAGATGCCAGACTTTGCAGAGGGCAGAATGACGTTTGCAGCCCAAGACTCCGAGAGCTTGTTTTCACTGGCTGCTGAACAAACCGTGTCACTGACAGTGGAACAAGGCATGGCCACCAGTCCATCTTCACACTTCAGACATGCTTGGCATTCCTGCATTTCCTTGTTAAAGAAATACTCCTCTCCACACATTCCCAACGCCGCATCTTTCTCAGCAATTCCAAGGCATCGGAAACCACCTGGTCACAGGAAATGGACTGTTTTTATTGTTATACCTTTAAAATACTAAAAATAAGAATTCTACAGCTCCACATATCAAGTATTTTTGATAATATATCTAATCATAAGGGAAAAAACAGGGAACAGTTATAATGTTAGATCACTATGCAATTAAAGCAGGAACCTTGATAGATTACAGAGGAAATATTAGGCATAATTCACCTTGTCCAGGCCAAGCACAATGGCTTGGAGTGAAAAAGAAGCTACACAGGGGCAATTCTAACCAAAACCTGTAACATATCAGCTGTAATGACATTACTCCAAAGACACTCTCTTCCTTCTCTAAGGTAAAAGGCATGGTGACTGGTGCACTGAGCAGCTCCTTTCAACTAATGGAGAGTTCCCCTGCACAGGGAGAAATGTGCACTGCCTGCCCAGCCCTGCTGTGGGGTAGCCCTGCTGTCACTGTGACTGCTAAAGCAGTGCTTTGCAACCCAAGGGACAAGGGCCCTGGGCATTCACTCTGTATATAGTTTTTTAAAAACAGCTAGAGACAAATAGGAAAACCAAAACTGCAAACAGCAGGCTTAAAATCATTTTACAGCAGCCCACGCATTTAAAAAGTGGAAAACCACTGCCCTAAGACACAGGACACCAGTGGTTGTGATCAAGCTAAAGTAAAACACTGCTGCAAACAGGAAGGAGAATATACATGTGCCTTTTGAAATTATTTTGTTTGACATAAAGCAGTTTTGTGCTGTTAAATGGTACACCATGACCTCCAGTGGATCAAAGAATGCCCACTCAAAAAAATGGTTTTAAAAACAGCCTGTAATTTCTATGGCAGTTTTCCAAGAGCACAGCCAGCTGCCAGTGCTTCCACCTGGAGCAACCAGAACTCAAAACCTTTGTGTCTGGAGATTTCAGGATCTGAATCAACACATAAGATTTGAGGCATCTTAAAGAATAACCACCTGCAGTTTGTGCCTCAAAACTTAATCACTAATGCACTCATTTATGCTTTTTTACTGCCATGAACATAACCCAAAATCATCTTTTAATAGATCTTCTTAAATATTCTTTAGTATGTAGATCCTATGTCATACATTTGCATTATTCTTTAGGTGGAAACTTCCTGTCCCTGGGCTGGGATCTGCTCTAAGACTGGGACTACAAGTATTTGCATGGATCCCAACAAGGTCCATTTCTCCACTGCTAGCCTGGGGTGGGGCTGGCTATGCCAAGTGCTGATGTAGACAGAAAAGCTCACCACACTTGCTGCAAACTGCAAGGCAGAGCAGGACACACGAACCTGGCCCACAGGGGAGGCCAGAATGTTGGGTAGAATTCACTCCTGATACTACATCAGCAGAGAACACCAGACACTGCATTAATTTACACAGACTTCATCTATTCCCCGTCATATCACTTTGTCTATTTACATTGCATTCGCTTAAGTGATGATTCTCCACTAACACTGACGTGTAGGACTGTACAATTTATGATGTGAGAATATTCCTTCTAAGACCAGCAACCATTTTATCAAAAGAGTTCACTGCAAACAGTAAGATTTTTTCCATCTGAAGAAAAGTCAAGAGAAACTTAACACTTTGCTACCCTCTGAAAGTGTCTTGGGTTTTTTGTGAGCAACAAAAGCCAAATAAATAAGATTACATTTTTTCAACTAAAAACATTCTAGAGGGAGTATAGAAAAAAGTCCCAGACAATCTTTCCCTTTGAAATCAGTTCTTAACCACTTCTCATATCCACCAAGCTCCACCATCACTGAAAAATACTGGATGAACTGATACTAAACACACACATACAACTAGTTCACATGGCAGAGAAGATTTTCAGTAGTGCCTAGAAATACTTTTTATGCTACTTGTTTCTTAAAAATATTTTAGTGTATATTTGAGTATTTGCAAATATCACATTTCACAAATACTTGTGATAGCTGTATGCACTAATTTGCTGCCTAGTCTTTTATTGGTTAGATCTGCCACAGCTGTTCCCCCTTGTGTGTACTTCAAATAGGTGACTTCAAAGCAGCACACAGGCTGCTTTTTGCTGTGGCCACAGTTGCAAGAGCAGCACAGAAGAGGTCAAGCAGCAAATGACAGCCAAACATCAGAAAACCAGCACAGCAGCAAGCTGGGACTGCTTCTTATTGCTCTTTACAACCTCTGCCACCTCCTCCTGGCTCCTTGCTCTGAGCACTGCTGCACCTGGTTTCACAGTGAGCAGTCCAGCTGTACTCAACCTAGTTTTGTGAAATTGAGTCTTTTTGCAGCACATTCCCCAGCCCCTGCCACTCATGGAGGCCAGGTAATTGCAAGGCAATTAGAGTAAGCTATGCATGTATTTTTCTGCTGCTACTACTCAAAACTGCCTGATGCAAAGGTTACATTCAGGAAGATTAAGTATGGGAATCCTTCTCTTTTTAAACCCTCTATGTCAAATTTGGACCATCACATATCAATATGGTTAATTACAAATCAGGGCTATCTGTCTAGGTTTTCATTCCTCTTCCCCCTGTATCCCACAGTAAGTTCTACAGTAAGTCCTCTTTATTTTGCATGGCATTCCAGGGAAAGTGCCTCTGGTTGATTCTATTTGTTGGATAAACAATCTGTCTGCTGTCCCATGGTTATCTAAGAAGGAAATGATGCACCAAACTCTATTTTCACTGATTACATACCCCTAAATAGTATTGAACCTTAATGACTAGCCATTAATCAAATAACCCAACAATTCTCATCCCATATAAAATAAGGAAAGCAGCAGGGGAAGAAGGTATGATGTAGAGGAAAGTGTAAGGGTGAAGAAAGAGAGTTACAAGATTCTTTGCTGTTATTTGCTCTGTCTCCCCTCTCACTGTACATTGAACATGAGTTGCTACAGAGGCAACAACCTTTGCGTGCAGCTCAAGAAACCACATTCAACATCTGGAACTCATATGTCACAGCACATCCTCTTCTTCCTTTCATTACCCCAAACAGACATTCGGTTTCAGCCTTTCTTTTGACACGTTAATCACACTTGTATAAGATAATGAGCTACCATGAACAGACGGGCTGAAAGTAGCAGTCGTCTCTAACAAAAAATAAAAGGAAGTCTCTCTTCCATGACAGATGGGAACAGCATTGACAGGACATCAATTGCTGTCCAGATGATGGGTAATGACTTGCTTTCACATACACACCACCATTAAAACTGGGAGAAGAGGAAGAGAGTGAGGATTCCTTTCCTTCCAAAGAGGTTGCTACTGCCTTTCTGTGGTCTGACACACCATCACTGCCCATCTGTTTCTTGGCAGTATTTTGCCCTCACTTACATTCCTCCAGCAGTTGTACAGACCCTTTTTTGGTCTGGTTCCCCTCCACAGAACCCACTGAATAAATTCATCACAGCCTTCCCTCTTCGAAGCCACAAACTGAGCAACACCAAATGATTGCACATTGGTGGCTCTCCTCTCCCAGGGCTGAGGCCTTGGGGCTTCCATCCCACAAAACACCAACTTGAGCAAACCCAGTGTCTCAGTAAAGATGAGACAAAGCTTACACCTTTCCAATGCTCTGATTCAAGCTTTGTGCTCTAAACTCTCTTACCTCCAACTGTCCACCTCTAAAACTCTCTAGAAGTGCCCTCCCTCTTCTTTTGTAAGACTGACAGTACCTCATGTGCAGCATTTACAACATCAGGTGATACTAAGTACTCTCTTCCTCAAGTCATCTCCAGTTTCCTGTGGTGTTTGTAGTAACACCATCCAAACCAACACAATTCCTGTCCAGAGGAAGTAAGGACAATGCAAGAAACCCCAGATCCTCTTTTAATCCTTTCCTAGGGTCCCACGTTTTTCTCCACCAGTGACTGGGTAAAAAAGGCACAAAATCACTCAGAATCAGCTCAAAACAGACCTTGCCCCTCAGAGAGGCCACCCTCTTCTTACAAGTTAGAAGCCTAGAGGAGAAAAAACACAGAATCTAATGAAGCCCCTCCTGGGTTATTTGACTGAGAGACCTCAGATACAGGTCACAACTGGTGTAATGTTCTGTTTGATCACAGAGTTCCTTTCAAGGTTTTTTGGATCACCAAATATTAGGCCAATATAAAGAAACATAGTGCCTGGATAAAATTGGCTCATTATGTCTATTAATTTTGCTCTTTTGTGTCTAACTGCCATGAGAATGTAATAAAGTACTGAAGTGTGCAGTGCAAAACACCAGATGGATCTGTTCTTAAATGTCTGAAAAACTCCCCCAAAGTGTCCTCAAATGATGGAAAGCTTTGATCTTTTCTCAGTATTTGACAATATTGTTGCTAAGGAGAATAAGATTCATGGAGGGAGGTCTTTCTTATAAGAGCTTTCATTAGATCAAATCAGGTATCTACCCCAGAGCACCAGAAGGAAAATGACAACTGTTTTTCTCCATTAGGAATATCTTTGATTTTGGCCTCATTTGCACCAGTATAAACAAGAAGAAGGTCAGGTCATAAGAGAAAATTACAAAGCATATAAACCCCCATGAAAATAAGGCAAAAGGGACCATCCAATGCTTCTAGAGGATATTAATAACCTAAATAGTCCATTGTCCACAAGAACTCCTCTCAACTTACAGATTAGTGTTTTTCAACTGTTTTTCAACAGTTTGATTCCAGCAAACTGCATGTCACTACTCACTAACATACAAGCCTGAGTCCTTATCTGCTTCTTTGGCCTGTTCCTGAAGATCTAACTATCTCATTCTTTAATTATCAGAGAATATAACTTACCCGGAGTATTGAGGCATTTTATCCTCTCACCACAAATGCTTGGAGATTCAGTGCACTCATCTCTGTCCTGTAAATCACAAAAATCATACTGAAAAAGTTTAACATGACAACTTAAATTTGACACAGGCATTTCAGGCTCTGTGACATCCATCTGTCCATAATAGGTGCATGTAGGGATGGAGAAGGGCTTGATCCCATAAGCATGTCAGAGGAGGGCAATTTTGATTTGGATTTGTTACCTGTTTTAAGCAGGTATCCAAAACCACTGTGTGGTGCCATGGAGAGCAGGCAGTGTGCAGATGAGCTGAATGTAGGGCTTGCACAAGTCACACTTGTTAGGATGCACATCCCCAAGATTCTGCATCAATTGATCTTAAGGATATTGCAGCAATCAAGACAGTGTTAGGAAAGGCTTTTAAGGACATTTAGTGTGGGAGGAAGCTGCTAACCAAAACACAAATGAAAAGTAAATTAGAAAGTAATATTCCCTGTCAACGAGCCCTCCTTTCACCCTACAGCAGGAGAGGGAAGAGAAAACCAGCCTACATTTGCATTTAAATGCTAGCATTTAAAGAAGGAAAACTGAGGCTGGCAGAGAGGGAACTGGACAGACACATTCAGGTTCTCAGTATCTGGGTCCAGCTGCTCAGGCATATGTTCACCTAAGAACTGGGGGCAACACTTAGCAAACAAGATACTGCTTTAAGTATCAAGTTGCCCATGTATCTTGGGACTTCTAAATGACAGAAGGTGAACAAAGAACCATCTTACTTTGCTTCCATGCTGGTTTTGTGTCATATAATAAAATGTATTTTATAAAAAATGTATTTAACAATAAAAGTATCCGTGTTCTATATTTGTGTATTTGTATGTTATGTTAAAGCAGGAGCTAGTTCTTACATTTGTTTTAACTGACTTTTTTTTTCCAAACTGATAAATAAATGTCTGACTTATGCTTAGTAAAGTTTTCCTGTATTTTTCAGAGATGTCTAGAATCTCCTGTGGAGTGTAATGGAATTAAATAAACAAATTTAGCATGCATAAGTCTAAATGTTTTAGGATGTCTTTTCCTACCACAACTAAAGAATCAAAGTCCTGCCAGCTGTCAGGTTTGGGTGAGTGTCACACCCAACAGGAACAAACCAGTGCCTCATTAAGAACACTAAAAATGCTAAAGAGAAACCCACAAAAAACCCTTCTGGCAGACTTCAAAGTGCCATAGACCCATTCAGTAAAACACATGCTCCAAACTGGATTTCTCTAGCTCTCCAAGCAGTTATTTCCAGAATGTTATCCCAATATGTCCAACACAATTCTTCCTAAGCAATAACTGAAATACACAGAACGATGTTTCACCTGGCAAATCCGATCAGAGTTTGCAGAACACTCGGCCATTTGGAAAAAACCAGCAGGACACAGTGTGCATTTTTCACACTGTGAAGGTGTCTTTTGGAAATTGCAAAATTCATCACTTTCACAAAGGCCACAGTCCAGCAAAGACTCCCCAACATTAATCACTTTTGCATCCACTTCTACTTTATGCACAGAGTACGACTTCTGGAGGTGGTTTCTGACCTGGTTCTGAAGTCCATGAAGATGACTTTCAAAATAATTTTGAATATCTTCTTGCAAACTCTGAAATGACATTTGTTTCACTGTATCAAAAAGCATGCCATACTGGACTTTGATCAGATCCATTTGCTCATACATTTTTCTTTGCTGTTCAAGAATCTCCCGTTGCTGGCTAACCAAGACGTGCTGCTGTTCTGCAAGTTTTTGCTGCAAATCAACAATGATCTGCTGTTGGCTTTTTAGCATTTCAGTGAATTTGTCATGCCCTTTTGCAAGGTGCAGTTGTAGTATTAGGGCATCTTCAGATGGAACTTCATTTTCTCCTGAAATACAAATGATCAATTATTGTCCAAGCTTGTTGTATTATCTCTTCAAAAGCATTCCAATTTTAGTAAGTTAGTGAAAAGTCTCACTAAATTCAAGACATCATTATAAAGTCAGTTCCTTTACTATCTTTGTAGCCCCTTCATGGGACCACAAGATTTTCCATTTCATAAGCAACTTATAAATCATTATTTGCCCCTGCTCCAGGGCATAAATTGATCATCACATCAATAACAGATTAATCATTCCTATGTACAAGCTCAAACACAGTAAAGAGTAAATGGCCAATTATCACTGTAGAAGTGATAAAATGAGGTGATAAAGCTTGCTGCAAATACTAAGCTATTAAGGGTAGTAAGGGTCAATTGCAAAGAGCTGCAAAAGGAGTCTATGATACTGAGCAGCAGCAATAAAATGACAAAAAAGAAGTTAAAAGGAGATAAAAGTGAATTGAGAATCCCACTGGAAAAAAATCCAAGTTTTTTTAGATGAAATGTTATACTTGTAGATTATTATTACCCCTTGGAAATGATCTTGAAGTAATATACTTATATATAGATGTTGGGCTAGAGAGCCATGTACTCATCAGTTCAGGGATCAACAGAGGTCAGAAAGGCAAATAAAATGCTAAGGTTAATTAGAACAAGGATCTGTAACAGAAGATAATATATCATTATGACATTACATTCATCAATTGAGCATCTTAATACAGAATGCAGTCCTGGTTCCCCATCTCAAAAAGGAGTACACAAGAACTCAAAAGTTTACAAAAAGGGCAGCAAAGAAAATCTAACATATGATACTGCTGCAAGATGAGAAAGTATGTAAGACTTTTCAGGATCAGGAAAAAAAAAGAAATAAAACAACTGTTGCAATATTACAGGTATCCTAAAGCGAGTAAATATGAACAGACTCTTCAGTCTTTCTTCCAATACAAGAATTAAGGGATATTAAATGAAGGTAGCTGTTCCATACACACTAAAGCTTCAAAAAGAAAATCAATTTGGGGTTAAAACATACACAGACATCAATCAGATTCAGGAAATCTAAGCAACAAACTGTTGGATCTGGGAAAATTATCGAGGAAAATATGGTGCCATACTTTCCACTGCTGCTAGACACTGCCAGAGAGAATCCTGAATCCATACAATTACTTATCTGTTCTTAAGCAGCATTGATTTTTATTCTTATAAGCACAGAACATGAAGGATGACAATGAAAAGAGACCATATCCCATTGCTGTTTACAGTTCCCAAAATATTTTGCTGTTTGGTTACTTTTACTCACAGCATAAGGCACACATTAATTTTTATTTTTTAGCATTAACTTAAATATTAAGGTAGTTTGCAGTATATTGGATTTGAGAAAACAAAGACCAGGAAAAGACAACAAAACCCAGTTTCTGTGCATTCCTTCTTTTGGGATGCCAGTCTTTCATCTGAAGTAAGGTGCACTCATGGTGCTGCTGAGAAATAGCAGCAACAATGGGCTCATCTGATGTGAAATGGGACTATGAGTCTGCACTCCAGCATCTTCACCTGGCCAAGAGAAGTGCTGGTCAGCTGCAGTTGGCAGGAGTCTTCCAGACAGAAGGTGTGGTACTGGCTGAAAAGATGATGAAGATGTTTGTGTAACCACCCCAGAGGGGCTGTGCTGGCTCTGACAGTCACCTGCCCTGTGCTCATGAGCCCACAAATACAGACACTGTGCTGGAATCAGCTCAGGCCCTGGCACTGGCCTGTGCCTTGGAGGGCTGGTATTGGGCACAGCCTTCAGCAAGCATTTGGGTAGACTGCACCTCATATGAATGGGGATTTTTAAAGGCTGAACAGACTATTCAGTTCACCAAAACACAGTTTTCTCCAGCAGGTTAACTAGAGCAGGGATATTTTAATTACTAAAGAATGAATCACTGCAAATCTACTCAGGCACTGTCACAAAGCTGGCAGTCACATGCTGGGGTGGGTTACCAAGTCTCCAACTGTGCATGGTGAACTAATGCTGGTAGAAAAATGGCCTTTGGGTCACCTAGGCAGTATATTCCAGCTCCCCTGCTGTCTGAGGAGAGGTCAGTGGGAAAGAAACATCCCATTCAGCTGGTATTAGTGATGTGCTGAAATGTACCTTGACAGAAATGTTCCCCTAAAAAGAGAAAGACAGGAACAGTCACCAACCTGTCTCTTGAATCATCAAACCATGGCTTGTGTTGGAAGAGCCCTTGAGTTCATCCAGTTCCAAGGCTCCTGCCACAGGCAGGGATACCCTGCTCTGAGACCAGGTTGCTCAGAGCACCATCCAGCCTGGCCCTGAACACTTCCAGGAGTGGGGCATCCACAAATTCTCTGGACAACCTGTTGAGTGCCTCACCACCCTCGCAGTAAATCTTATCTACACCTATTCTCTTTAAGTTGGAAGCCATTCCTCCTTGTCATAAACATTGCATCTCCCTGAGTCACAGCTCTCCCTAGACAACTGTAAACACATTTCCCCCAATCAGAGATCGGATTATCACATATTTTTTGTTCTGTTTGTTTTAGTAGACAAGCCATGCTGGAATTGTTATACCAACCATGCTCATTTGCAAGACTTATGACTCCAGCTGCCAGTGGGAATTCTTCTGCACTACTGTAGGAAACCCACTGACCTGTGTTCAAAAGAAGGTCTCTGGGAAACACAGAGAATGTTAGAGGTTGCAAGCAGAGCAGGATGCTTGCCTATACACTGGCTTGAAGGAAACTAAAGACAGTCAACATTACTTATTTTTTTGTTCCTGATCCCAAATACATGGAATTTCTGCTAGGTGTTGATGAACTCAGTGAATTCAGAATGCTGTTCTTCCACTCCTAGGAGAGAAAGCTGCCTTATGAAGGTCTGGGTCAGGTCCTGCCTTTGGAATGGGCAAAACACGTATGTATGTCCTCTGTCCAGTCTGAACAAAAGCATGTCAACAGCAAGACTCATTCACACCAACTGCAGCAGTGGAAACAAGGCAACAGCAGTGAGAGAGGAGAACTTCTGAGGGTGCAGTGGTCCTCATCTGAAACTCACATAGAGGCTTCTGTGTGCTCACAGGTTTGCTCGCCGTGTGCTTCCTTCCATGCTGACAGTGCCTCCCAGGAGAATACACAGGTTAGTGGGCAATGTTGTACACTGCTTTCTCTCCAATATATAGGACACTTCTCTCTGGCACAGTCTGACGAATGCACAAATACACGATAACCACATGATAGCCCATAATCATTCTCGATTTTGTTAAGGGAAACTTCTAAGCACACTTCTGCTCCTCCAAAACTTCACCCAGCATCAGGCCTGCAAAGAGTATAAATTGAAAGAGTCTCCAAACTCCCCAACATCTTCACCCTCTGATCCTTTAGCTTTAATTCACTGACCCACATCAGAGGGGACAGAGGACCTAAACCTAAGGCCCCAGAGATGAGAGGGGCATATAACTCACCATGTTAGCTGTAACTGCTGATGGTATTGGAGACTGGGCAGCACAGACTGATCTGAGACAGCCAAAGGCTTTTGGAGAAAGAGGTCATGTTGAGCTGGATGCTCTTTGTAAGACTCGAACAGAGATACAGCATGTCTGTTTTCAGCACCATCCAAAAGTTCTGTACAAGCAGAATGTTCTTACTGTTTGCAAAGGTTTGTACAACACAGAGAAGGATTTTGGTATGGACAAAGAAAATGCAAATATCCTGGTTTCTTCGGCAAAAAGGAGGCATGGCATTGATGAAGACGGTATGAAGAAGAGTATGCCCAGAAACAGAGAAAATGGAGATTAATCATTCTGACTTGTTTTCTGTCCACCTTTGGTCACTGAGCACACAGAGGTTCTCTAAGACATCCAGGGACAGTTTCAGGCAAGATGAAGGCAGACAGTGTCACTGCATTAGGCACTGGGAGGATTAAATGTCAGTCCTGGGACTGGAATCACCAAGTGTGGCAGTCTCCTTTGGAGGAGATGTCACTTCACCAAGTAGACCTTGATACCTTGTAGGCTTGGCATGTGCTCTGGGTTCTGAAGCAGCCATGGCACTCATATTTGCCACGTGGATGTGACAAAGCTTAAATTACCTTCTTCATGCTTTTCATTAGCTTTTAGCATCAATGGGAAATAAATCATCCTTCCTAATATATTTTATATCTTTCAGACAAGGCATTAAACCAGGATCCAAACTGGTTTGTGGTTATTAAAGACCTGTTGGTGCTCTTCATGCCCATAAATCCACAAATCCCTGACAATTAGATACACCTCCTGCTGACCTGTGAGTATAACCATAGACATACTTGGCTTCCTACAGGGATACTGAAGTCACTAGAGCTGTGCTTGTCAATGGACAGGCAAGTGTTCGGAAAATGTACTGTAAGAGACACTTTACAATTCTTTTTTCACCTGGCTATTACAGCAAGACAATTTGGCAGCAATAGCAAGTTTCTTACCAATGGCACCAGTCTGGGTATGGAATATACCCCACGGAAGCCTTTTATGATGTTGCTATAAATTAAGAACACCAGAAACACCAGACTGTACTGAGAGAGACTTACACTTGTTTAAAAACAGTGCTAAAAAAGATTCTGCCACGTTTCATCAGCTCTAGGTCTCCTAGGTGCACGGATTTACGGAGGGGAGATGAAGGGGAGCAGAGAGAGGAGCCACAGCAGCAATTCCTTCACATGGTGTAAAGACCAGAGCCAGATTTTCTTCCTCACTCTGCCAAAACAGGGAGCTCTGGTGCAGTCGCTCAGGTGCCCCTGTGTCCGGGCTCCCAGAGGTGCTGCAGCCCCTTTGCCCAGCAGGCACCTGCCGGCTCGAGGAGACCCAGCG
>VZRX01023314.1:5642-29565 GCA_013398075.1 Notiomystis cincta | reverse complement strand
ACGGCCCCGGCCCCGCACGGCCCCGGCCCCGCACGGCCCCGGCCCATCCTGGTCCTGTCCCCAAACCGGCCCCGGCCCCGGCCCCATCCCGGCCCTGTCGCCGTCCCCATCCCGTCGCCGGCCCGTCCTGTCCGGCCCCGTGCCCAGCGAGGAACTCGCCTGGCTCGCCCTCCCCGCCGCTCCCGGCCGGGTCCGCTCCCCGCTCCTCGAGGCGGCCCCGGGCGCGGAGGGGAGAGCCCGGGAGGATGCACCGCGTCCTCAAAGGCCATAGCTTTGACCAAACCTCAGGGGCACATTTTCTCTGCTTGTTTCTCCGTTTGGGCAGCTGGATGAAGTAAAATGTGCTTTCTCGTGCGATCTCTGCATGAGCCAGTATTTTGAAAAAGTCCGGACAACTTGCATTAAGCATTTTTGAATAATGTATGGAGTTGGATGATATTTTGCAATATGGATGACAAAAACCATCCAAAGCAATCATATATAAAACAATTGCTCAACGCAATTTACTTTTCTTAAATTTCTAGTTTAATCATGCAGCAGTTTTGGAAAAAATCCCTGCCAGGTACCCAAGTCTAAACCCCACATTATTTCCCCACCTTTCACAATCTTTTACAATAGCAATGTTGAACAACTATTTGATCCTGCAGGCCTTGCAGACATGCTTAGCTTAGCAATCTGAATTAATACTACATCCAGCAGCACTGCTTACAGTGCATCCCTTTCCAGATACACATTTTTCTTTAATCAAAATCCAGGCCAGAACAAAATACATATTTTTGTCTGATCGTTTTCAATTATTTATTTTTTACAAGACTTTGCTTTTTAGGCTAAAATTCCAAGTATTACTGTCATTTTTAGTAAATGTTGGTTTCCAAAGAAGATTGATAGTTAAATAAATACTTATGAACCAGATGAAAAACATGGGAATAGTTTTGAGTATTTCCATCAAAGTTAATGGGATTTTTGCACAAACGTTAGCTAAGAAAGAAAAAGAAACTAAGGAGAAACAAATCCTGCCAGAATGTATCTAACTTACTATCAGGCAGCATTTGAACACTCTGATTTTGCTCAATGTCTTGTGTCTTAATAGTGCATGTGAAGAGATTGAAGTTTTGCCTAAAATAGCCATTACAAACAGTTTGCAATACAAAATGGATAGACCTCAAAATTTCATTCCTTCCTTCCTTCCTTGGATGATTTTATGTCATACAAAATGGCATGCAATGATATCTGTGGTGACTAATTTGCCTGTAAGTACACCTTAGAGGACTGAACAACTAGCTGAACAGAGGAGAGAGCCATGTCACTGAAGCAGTACTTCTCTCTGCTACATCCTCCATAAAGAACTAGCATCAATCCCACACGATGGGCAGCCTCCCCTGGATGTCTAGACTGTCATCCCTTTACAGGTAACAGTTTACCATCTAACTGGCACGGGGTAAAAAATGGAAACTCACAGCTGTCCAAGGGGAGAAGATGTAGAAACTCCACTGAATAATGACAATACTAAAACACTACCCCTTCCCCCCAAAAAAGATTTCTGGGTTTCATGAAAACAATAAAAATGGGAAACAATATAGTTCAAAGGACATACTTTACTGTTGTTAAGTTGCACCCAAGAAGAAGCTGTTACCTTGGCGTATGGATACTGAGAACTGGAATAAAGAAGAGCTATTCTCTGTGAGAAGATCAATGACAAAGATCTCAGGTAACACCTATTGCCAGTCTCCACCTGCACAGAAGCAACAGCAACAGTTGTAGCTACAAACAAATGAAGGACCTCCTTTTCTAAGTTTGGGAATGACCTGTTATCCAGCCAATTTTAGGGAATCACCTGAAATAATTGTTGTGTAAGTTCATTTTTTAAAAAGCAGATCAAATTAGTCCAGTAGTAAAAGTTCAGTATTTTGTGGCTTCTATGGTCAAAATAGTACAAAGACAGGAAATACAAATATTTTTCTCCACTTGCTGAGAGAAAACTAGTTCCTTTTCACAATGTAGTTCTTAATTGTACTAAAACTGAGCAGGAGAATGCATACACCACAGCTTGAAACTAATAGCATTTCATTGTTCTTGCAGCCCAGTGTAATTTCTCTGCAAAAGGGTCTGCTGCCTCATTATCAGTGTGCTGATGTGCTCTGCACTGGCTCACGGGGCTGCACACAGCTCTGCAGACCCGCTCTGTGTTGCAACTGCTTCCTCCAAGTGAGCTGGATCTGGCCTGTGGATAAGCCTTCAGCCTCTCAGACTTCACATAATCTAGGATTTTACAGCTGGAGTGTACTATGAATACTTTGAATTGGTCAGGGCTCAGACTTCACTTTTTCTGAGAAATCTTATCAGTTTGAAACCTTAATTTGTCCCAATTTAGAATGAAAACTGTTAAAACATTTCCCAGGAGATAAACATTCCACTAACAGTGTCACTTGGGAAACAAAGATCCCCAGCATTTCCAAAAAGCAATAATTTCTTCCAAGAGCAGTGGAGCCCTGAATACCAGGAGATCCTTGCATCCCTGGATCCCTGAGACAAGGAAGAGGCCACCACACAGGAGTGGATCTGACTGAATGGAAAACTGGCAGCTGACCCGCCTCGCAGAGGACTATCAAAAGTTATCTGTATTCCATTATAAGGCTCACTGAGATAAGATTTCAAGAAATGTTTCACTCTCAATGAACCAGCAACTTCTGACAGAAAACATGCCAGCAGAATGGTGTTTCCAAGAGATGCATTCATAGCTGGATGACACAATGATAAAAACATCTCAGACTTGGCTAGACTAGCTGATCACTGTTAGTTCAGTGCTGCAAGGCTCAGCCTCCTGAAGTAGTAACAATCTTTGAGTCACCTTCTGTTCCCCTAAATGCTGACTGCACTCCTTCAGTAATACCAAATGAGCATTAGAAGCACAGCACAGAATCCTTGTTAATGGTTTCATACTTGGTTAGAGAGACTCTCCTGGACAGATATTTTTGCATTCTGCTTTGAAGGCTTGTAGTTAAATATGGATCACCAGGCTGCCCAGAAATTCTCCTGATCAAAGCAGCCTAACAAGGGATCTTGTCTTTTTCCTCAGGGTCCCTCTATCATGGTAATGGGAAAAGCATGTAAATGATGAGGGAAGATTTCTCTTGAGCAGCTCTAGAGAGAAGTTTTGGAAGACCTTATTGTGTTCCCGAGCCTTCACACAGAAGATCTACTAAGAGAAGGTGTGCTTGATGTACACTCAGGCTACCAAGAATTGTGGAGCAAGGTCCCCAGCTGGACATAAATAATGTGTTTTACATCAATGTCAGCAAGTGCAAGAGATATCTAACTTTTCCACTTTAGCTGCTGTATTTCCTTCCATATGCTGTTTCTAATGGCCAGAGGACAACCTCAAATCTAACCTGTTGTCTCTCTTTTTCATTACCAGAGTAGCAGAAACTGTTATTTACTAATAATACTCTCAGACTTTCCCATTATAAAACCTGGCTTGAGTTTTCTTGTCCTTTTGCCAGTTTTTGACTGTTTGGATCAATATATGCTCAGGTGTATGCAAAGAATGTGACAGAAATTAATCAGCAGCAGCAGCTTTAATTCTGGTATTTCCCTAGTAATGAAAGTTTTATTTTACAGCCTTAATAAAAGCTTTGGTTTTGTACATATGTATATGTTAAATATTTGGTATAAAATAAATCATGGGCAGGTTACCTCCTATCAAAACTCCATGGCCCCTGCAAAAGTAAACATATGTAATTATGGTGTAGGTTGGACTAAAATGTACCAACTACTCTTGGAACATCAAGGACCCCAAAGGGAAAATGGTGGCTAAAGAAAATATTTTTTAAAGCTAATATGAGTGAAAAATGAGGAAAAGGTCCTGAATTCACTAGTGAATGGTAAAGCATCCACAGCTATAAATGGTGTCAGGATTTCATGCAGAAAATCAAAGCAGAAAAAAACC
This sequence comes from Notiomystis cincta, assembly GCA_013398075.1. Taxonomy (NCBI): domain Eukaryota; kingdom Metazoa; phylum Chordata; class Aves; order Passeriformes; family Notiomystidae; genus Notiomystis; species Notiomystis cincta. The sequence continues at coordinate 25,619 of VZRX01023314.1, read as the reverse complement.
CCAAACCCTACAAAATCTGGAACTGCCTGGGTGCAAGACTGGATTAATTATCTTTGAAAGTCTTCAAATGAAAAAACAACGTTTTTCTAAAAAAAAAAATATTTGGCTTAGTACAGACTGTATGTGTAGAGGGTTTTGTCTTGTGTTATAAAGAGCAACAGACTAAGAAATCTAACATTCACTTCCAAAACTTCTGTATCAGGACTTGTCAGTATGGAAGTAGGACAAGATGGTTCTGTTTATATTGTACTTTAGTTGACAGATTCTGTTAAGATTAGTTTTCTTGAAACTTAAAAAAAAAACCCAAACCAAACCCAACTGTGTTTGGAATTATACACTTAATATTTTGAAAAGCTTTCGGCAATGTTCCTTCTAATCGATTTATGTCTAACAGTTAGAAACAATTACTATGTCAAGCACTGGCCAAAAATGAAGAAGTGAAATATAATCAATGTGAAATCTACCAGTGGGAATTTCAGACCAGAGACACACCAGGTCCGAATCTATAATGTTTCTGTTGGTTTTTTAGAGAACATTCCCTGTTAAAAATGGGGACTTGAACCTGGAGCTGAAAATGACAAAATCTTGAGTGTTGTCTATATTTCACTAATGCTGAAAAGGATCACCAGTCAGTCTTGAGGCTGCCAAGGAGAAAAAATAAGAAGACATTTAGATAATCTTTATGCACACAACTTAGAACAGTGTAATTTTAAAAAAGCCAGACTGCAGAGCTACAAGAAAGACAGGAATGCCTCTTGGTGCCTTTTGCCTTCAGGATGAAAATGGGAAGAAAGCTTCAGTTGTAATAATTACTAAGACGAGTTTTTTTCTTTTTTTTTTTTATTTTATGACAATTTCTAATTTTCCAGATCAATAATGGGAGAAAGAGCACAGGAGTGATACCACGGAGCACTTACAGATTTCTAGTTCTTTATCTTCATTCATCCAAGAACAGCTGAAGTTTTTCGTGTAGAGGAAAAGTTTTTCAGACATACCCAAGGGAAAGGTCATAGCTGTGAATGGCTTCTGCAAAGATAGGCAGCATTGTCAATTTAGATCTGTGCATTTCCATATGCAAGATTAAAATTTTAAGAACAGAGGAGTTATGGGAAAAAGTTACTAAATTAAGACTGTTTAGGCTACTAAATACTGTAGGCTATAGATCCTCATTTCCCTGATGTGAAGGAGCCTTACTAGAGATGTCAATCAGGTGCTCTGTGTTTTCCTAGCTATTATAAAAACTCTTGCAACAAAGTTCTCATATGAGCCTTCCTATAAATAAGGATTCACTTTTCTCCTTGAGAAAGGAAGCACACTCTTGCTGTATAAGACAAGCAAATTAGGTTTTATGGTTCCTAGGGCAGAAGTCTGCACAGTAACACACCAGGCTCTTCTCAATAATGCTTCAGTGTCTGGTGGTCTCTCAAATACCCTTTGTTAACAGTTTACATTGATCTTTGCTCCAAGCTGTGAGACATTTTGGGATCTTTTTTCAATATGGCTATTTGCCCACCATCAAGACCTTATTTTGGTAATCCCAAAAATAGCCTAGGATCAATTACAAAGACTTTTCCTCAACAATGCAGTTCTAAAATAAATTTAAAGCCTAAGATTTTGGCAAAAAATCACATTAACAGTCAAACTGGAATTGTTTCAAACACTGATTGATCGAGACCCAGCTGAGTTTATTCTACTCAAGATAGATTTTCATTAGATAGTCCAAGAACAGTGTTTGTTTTGGCCTCTGTTTCTAGAAATAATATTAACCTGGCAAAAAATGTTGTTTCCATAAAGAAAAAAGCTGTAGAGCAGGCTAAATATCTGTGTCTTTCTTCTCATGTACTACATTAGTTTCACTCACATCCTGTGTTTGCCTTTTCAAACAGTTTTGGGGCTGTGGTTAAATCACCTGTCTAGATCTCTGAGGTATTTACCTGGGCAGAGTTTGTGTGAAGGTCATGGTCCAATGCTGGTGTGTTCAGGACACATCTGAGACTTAAAGAAGTGTTCTCTCTCCATTATTCACCCATAACTATTTGATTCCTAGACAGTTAAGGTGCAGACTTCCAGGCCTCCAGGCACAGTCACATAGCTAATGGGCCCCAAAGATTTTTTACAGTCTGAGACATTTAGTTCTTTTGATACTTTTAGCGGGTTTTAAGTGCCCCTAGTAATATGGTTACAAATATCCAGTGGCAGACCTAAAATACCAGCTCAGGTCTTCCACACCCTTGTTTAGGTCCTTCACTTTCATCTCCCTTGCTTTACTATCACTTTTATATGCTTTAAGGGAAAGAACAAGTTTCCTTACCCTCAAAAAATGTGAGACTCACAGTTACTAGAGGGAAAAGAAGCTCATAAGAGAGATTAAACCTATGAAAATTTTCATTTTTAGTTGAAGAGCATTATTCTTTTCATTTCATATGATCCTTGTAGAGGAAAAGTAGTATATGGCTTTGTCAAACAATACTATCTTCACTTAATGAGACAAGAACACATTTGCAAAGTTATAAATGTTGAAGACTTTTTTCTGGAGTATGTTCACATAAATGGGATGTTCCTTTTGTATGCATCCATCATAAGGCATGGAATTCTTTCTGCACGAAGTGGAAAAAAACCTGGATACAGAAGAAAATTATATAATAAAATAAAGATTATTAAATAAAATAAAGACTATTAAAGATCTCTGATAGTCTTATTATTTTCACAACAGTTTTCCATCACAGCAAAGTTTGCTTTACACTGTCTTCAAAAGAAACAAATCAAGTGCCTACCATGTATGTGACAATACTGACCTCTTAAAAAAATCAGCACATGCCAGTTGCCAGTTGCTGAATGTACTTGGAATGCACATTTATATCTTCCAGGTTCACTTGCAATGTATGTTTTTCAACTTTTCTCTTTATCCAGCTGTCAACTCAAGCTCAAGTTGAGCCAATGAAGATTTAAGAAAATACTTAACTTCCACATGCTTTCCTTCTCTGCTGTAGACTGGGCATCATCTTTGGCACAGATACATAGTCAGATGTTCCCAGGGCAGCTGTGTCTAGAGTGCTGATTATTTTCTTGCAGCACCTCTAAAATAGGTGCTCTCTTTCCATACGTCAAGGCTTGAAGCAAGGCTTTCATTCCATATCCTTAGCCATGGTTTCCTAATGTGGTCTTTCCCTTCTCATTTATTCCTTCTTGCTCTGAAGAATATTTTCTAGGCCCAATACTTTTTTGGTACCATTTTGTCTCTGCATTCCTTAACTGGCACTGGCTTCCCACTTTTATCCAACACAAACAACTGATCTTCTTTTTCAAGTTCCTTCATGTACTCTCTACCTTGCACACCACCTCTCTTTCATTATAGACTCATAAGCTCTTATCTCTTCTTTGCCTATTTATTAAAATTTAGGACAGCCTTCACATTTTATTTTTCACATCTGAAACTTCTAAAAAGTCTCTGCAAAAGGTTTTTTTTTAAAATCCAGGGTAATGTAGCACACATATTGCTACTCTACTACAGCTACCTGTACTTAGAAAAGTTTCTGTCATCTGGGCATAATCTAAATGCTACTGCAAAGGATTTTCATTTTGAGCAAAAATACTACTGAAGAGTGAAATGGGAAGAGTACACAATTTGAATTATGTTCACACATAAAATAAGAGATGAAGATTAGTGTTACTGTGGCAAAAAGGGAGCAGAAACAGAAACTACAACATGAATAAGAAGCACAGTGCAAAACCACCAGTCATGGTGGACTGAACCATGAGTATGTTCAACTGCTTTGCTGAAGTACAGCCATAAACTACCCCTTGCTCAGGAAGTCCTGGACAAAACTCTTTAAGAGCTTGAAGTTATTTATTAAGTCTGTTTGAGAAAGTAATCTCCTTACTTTCAGAGAAACATTATCAGCCAAAGGTCTTCCATGCTTATTGTATTTTGAGAGCAGAAGGCACATTTTCTTTCAAAACCAAGCTATATTATTTTAAATACTTTCTTCAAAATTTTAACCCAAATCCTGCCTTAATGCATCCTGCAACAAACTCTTCAAATTGCCACCATGGACATAGCACAGAGGAACTGTCCTCAGGAGCATGAAAGACTAGTAAAGCATGTGATTCTGGCTGGAACACCTAAACTGTTGAATGATTTTAACTTCTGTTGCTGTGTCAAAGCTTGTTTTTCCTTATTCTCATAGGAAGCTCTGTTGTGGTCAGCAGATGGCTGTATCGTTATGCAAGAGTACTATTTTTTTGTTGACAAATGGGCACTCAAGCTATCATATGAGTGAAATATGACAGTATTTAATATATTAGTTATAGCCATAGTCTAAAAATAATACAGCTGTATATTGCAATGGTGCAGTGTAGAATCATGAGTTATTCAAAGAAAGAGGAAGTGAGAATTCACTTCCTTCTCCTAAAATTAAAAAGAATGCTACCAAAGGAAGGTCAAGTTCCTCTTTTAAACATTATTGATTCTACTAAATTCAAATGGAGCTCATATTCAACTTGTATTCTATGGAAAATTTTCATTTGGAAAATACAGATTACTAGTTGTATCTCAATAAATTTTTCATTGTCTTATGTTCTTGTGAATCAAGTGAGATGCTTCTTGAGTAAAAGTGATGCAATTTGCCACGGCTGGGTTATTGTAATTTCTTTGCACAGTGGAAGGAGAGTCTCACCTGGATTTTTGTTTGACTCATAGACATTTTGTTGCAGACCAGCACCAACTATACGCCAAAGAAAGCTGAAGAAGAAGAGGAGATAGAAAACTCAAGGTCTCCAAATTCTTAACAGAAATATTCAGAGCTCAGCTGTATGTTACCTGAAAAAGTAAACATTACCCTTCAGATAATCTGTAATTTTATGGATGCAAATTTTTATTAACAATATGGAAATAAACAAGTTCCCTGGCCATCTTATTTATCAGCAGCCATGTAAAGCACTGAGCATGAGCTGAGACCTCTGCTGAGTGTGTTAAGCTCTAGCACACAGCTTTCCTCTCAGGATTCATCATACAAGATTGTGGTAGGATGGCAACCAAAGAGTATTTCTTTGCTTAAAGATTGTCCTGTATCTCACACAAATCTAACAGAATGTTCTGAGTTGGCCAAGACAGGCCAAAGCTGTCGTGGTATGGCAAAACTCTTAGCCTCAAATTTTTGCATTACATGTATTTTTTTCTGTAGACTCAACTTGCACTTCTATGACACCACTTGGTCTGGCTCCCTGGGACCTACCAGAAGGGATTGACTGTGTAGCCAAATTCCAGCTGTGAATTTCATATGCATGAACTGATTTCACATGCACCTCTCTTTGAGGTGGGGCTAGAAGATGAAGCTCTTAAAAACAGTTTCCCACAGCTGCTTCCATATTTACTACATGGTCTGAAAGCAAGTTCTGCTTTCTACTTTTCCCCCTTATGAGCAGAAAGGGCCACACACCTAAAATGTATTTTGCAGGAGCTATCAGGAACTTCTCTGGTAAAACTTTGTTCTGATGGCCATTGCTGTTTCTTACAGTCAGTGTTTACAATGATGGAAAACAAGTGATTATTCAAAAACTCTACATTGCTCTTCTTCACATCAGAAAAAACAATACATATAGTTTATAGAGCTGCTTTCCTCATGCTATCCCTCCTCCTATATGCATATTACATCAGGACAAATGTCACGCACTACACATATGCTCTAAGTGACAGACACACAGCAGGAAACTTTGCAGCCTAATATTGACATGCAGCTACAGAAAATCAAACACAGGTGCAAAAGGATGTAGCCTGGTGTTTGTACTTGAAAACTACCTGCTGACAGGGAAAGAATAAATTCTGACAAGCAAAAAAATGCTGACAATTATCTCATTAAAGAGTTCTGTAATCACTGTGAAAATAATGGATGGCTGGGAGGTGGGTGGTGGAGCAAGTTTATTTGGAACCCTGAACAACAGAAAAAAACACCCCCTCAAAGTTAAGAAGTTGTTTGCAACCACTATTTTGTTGTCAAAATAAGACTATAAAGTGTTCCAAAGGCTTTCCCTGGGCCTCCAGGCAATGGAGGAAGTTTTGATATTCATGTGAATGTAATGAAACAGACAACATGTAGCAAGTAAAGGACAACACTTAAACTTTACTTTAAAAAGGAGAAAGTTTAAACTGGTATGACCAGAGGATCAATTTCAGTGCTTGCTCTCACACAAGCTAACATCCACCTTTGGACTGAAGAAACTTCAAATGAACATTCTACCTGTATAAACCATGCTTACACATTTTAACAATCGGGAAAGAAAAATGCACAGGGAAATAAATCCCAGAGGAAATAAGTGGGTATGGAAATGATGTAACAGCTTAAAATTAGTAAAATATATAATTAATTTCTTTCTATAAATAAAGTCAGATAATTCTGTCTTCTTTTGTCTTCATATACCTCTTATATTCACTTCCATAAGAAGCTTCAAAACCTTACTCATATCCTGCTTAGCTTGTCATACATGTAAAATCTAATATACAGCATTAATAAAATCAAATGCTCAGTTTAAAATGATACTACTCATTAAGCTCACTCTTGCAGACATTGCTCTGAGCAATAGCAAAAAGCCTATTTTGTAAATCTAAAGAAATTATGTTAATAATAAATGCTGACATTTTCAAATGAAGACCCTCAGGTTACAATTTTCTAGTTAATAACAAGTATCTTTCTGAACAAGTTAGATGAGATTTCAATATTCCATGTCACAACATATACAGGTTTCCTTTTAAGGGTGCAGCCAATTTCATTTATCATAAGATTAATAAAGCTAATAAATGAGATATCTTAGTCAGGCTTTTCCTACCTTAGCTGCAATTTATGTCAGATGCTTGGCTCTCACAGTGAAGAAGGGGGCTGACTTGAACAGATGTCTACAAGGAACAGAAAGAGATATATATATATATATATATATATATATATATACATCTACTATGTACAGTTAGAAGAAATATGGATGTATACAGTGATATTTATATGTGAGAGCAGGAAAAGTTAGACTCTGATCTAAAACTCATTGAGCCCAGTGAAAGAGTCTCCCTCAGGCATCTCTGACTTATTAATCAAGATCTTAGGAAAATTTTAACAGTGTAAAGCCTGGATATTTAAATTGTTGCCTGAACATATTCTACATGCAGAAATGGAAGCCACTAACTCAAGGCCCTACCATAAACAGAGGAAAAAGAAAAATGGAAATTCATCTTAAAACTATGATGGTGGATTCTAGTAACTAAGTTTGATCATAGACTTTTCAGAAGTACTTCTAATTTCCTGCAGTTAAAAGTATGAATTTGCTAGCTTCACTGCTAACATTTTCATATTAAAACATCTTCTTCAGCTTTTCATCCAGGTTGAGATATTGGTTTCTTTTGCTTTTGGTTTTCCCCTGTAAAAACCAATGCTTTCCTCTTAATAGCTGCGGAGAAATAATTCTCTTTTCAGTTCTGAGTTGATGAAAGATGCCTTCAAAAGGATGGGAGGAAAGATGGGCAGAAGGATCATAGTGCTCTTTAGCACACTGAGTTTTAGTTTCTTAATTTGCTATAATTTTAAAGAACTTTATATGATACTCTTGGTGACTAGCTTTTGTACTCAATGCAGTTGTACTTCAATTTGATTTACTATGATTTTTGAAAAAGCTGCTTTTGGTAATTTCTTCGCTATAAACTCTGAAGTGAGAGCTCTTTCTCATAGGAAATTTTAGGGTTTACAGGTCTTTTGCAGTATTGCACAATCACAAATATTTTTTTTTTAAACTGCCCTTAAATAGAATTAATACTTATTGGAAGAACATAAAACCTATCACTGTTACTTTCTTATACATATATTTTTTATTTTTGGCCTTAGAAGAAGATGCCAAACATTTTTCCAGAATGCCCTAACATTATAGTGTTATGTGGTGATGTGAATCACTTCTCACTAATTGCAATCTCTTCAAGCTTTCTGGAAAAACTGTGTCTTGATGAAAGAACTTATCTAATGTACCCCAGAAGATCATCCAATCACTGTACCAAAGGTTTTCAGTATCTGCATGGTACTATTTGAAAAGAGGATACTCCAGCCTTTAGATATCATTTGCCTTAAACTCATATTTTTAATCCTCTTTTGTGGTTTGTATCTATGCCTTTGTCCTCTATGATCAAAGCTTCCATTCTTCCATCTGAAAGTTATTTTGTTTGAATAGAAGAAGCCTTTCAATTGCATTCTATGTGTTTTGCTATGACAAAAGGTCTAATTAATACACTGATTTATTTTCCTCTTTTTTACTGTTGGCCAGGGGCACAATGGCTTGGCAATATTTTACATATCTGCACCCTCTCCATTCAAACCACTGAGGGCTATGGGCTGATCCTGAAATAGTCTGGGCAGGTAAGATCTTAGTGTAGTGTCTCATTTACTCTGTAGAGAAAATTAATGTCAGTCTCTACAAAGCCAGGTCATTATTATCAGTGTAAAAAAGTGATCTCAATAAAATTTAAGGGAACACATTTATGGTAAAACATTATTTTTTTCATAGTAAATTGCATCTATTTGTTCCCTTTCAAAAACAGATGTTCTGCTTTAATTCTAAATTATCTGCTGCTTTATAGAAACTTACATTACTAGGACTGAGGAGGTTAATAAAGCTCTCCCCCTTGTTCCTCAGAGGAGGGTGTACAATGACAGCATATCTCCCCAGTGATCTACTCAGCCATGATAAGAAAAGGAAAAGAACTATTTCTAACTGCATGTGTCAGATCTCGAGTCATGCAACTGCTGAGAAACGCCCAGTTGTAACCTGGGTGGAGTGCACGGCTCCTCTTCCCATTAGAAAATGAGAAGCTTCTGGAGGACAGCAGGCAGAATGTAGGGCTGGAATTCAGGGGAATTATTCTGCTGCACTTTGATTTCATCTGACAGAAGACAATTAGGAAGTTTTACTTATTTCCACCTCCTCTTCCCACAAAGTTTGTTTCTCTCTAACTTCAGAACACACACTGTTAATCAAGTCTGTATCTGCTGTAGCATTTCCCTCACCACATTTCTTCCTTATGAATACATGGTGGCCTCCACCCACCCCACTGGAGCACAATCCTCCTGCTCCTGAATGCAGACCAAAAACTTCACAGACAGCACAGATAGCACTTCACAGATAGCACTCAAGATTTTGTGGGACTTTGTTATTTTTTCTTTGTTTTCTTGAGATGTGTTGTTCTTATCTCCACTGTTCCTCTTACAGGCAATGCCTGGTTTAGCCAGGTGAGCTTTGGAGAGATAAAAAATACTGCCATTCAGCTCTCTCAGCCTTTTTCAGGATACTTGGAGAGGACAGGAACAAACCTAGAGACAGAGCAAGCAAAGCCTCCTTTGGACAAGCAGAATAGATGTTTTCTACATTATTCTAACAAATATCTTGGTTGTGTATTTAACAACAGCAAAAATAAGTGTGAAACCAGTAGCGTTTTCAGGGTGTGACCATGTTACTGGTAGGTCACATATAGAAATGAAAATAAACTTTCTAACAACAAAATGTACCATCAAATATTACTCCTTTCATACATGCAGAGTGTTCAGTGCTAAGTGCTGATTTAAAAATTGTGTTTGGGATAGATTAAAAAATAATAATTGCCAATGAATCTTTTGAAATGACATCTTTTCTTGGCACCATAACAGTACTAGAGGTCAAAAGGAGCAACTGCAAATAAAGTCAGCAAAGACAATATGCAGTATCCATGGAATCTCAGACTCCTAAGCTCCTCAAGCAATAACTGTTTAATAACTATGTGTATGATTTTAAAAATGCTGTTTGCCAAATTTAGATGTAGCTCTGACCTCACCAAAGACTCTGGTAAATTTTAGCCAGCTTGTCAGTGAAATAATTTCGGTTTTTTAAAATAACATGAGCAGAACAATGCACTATTCCCTAAATGCATTCTTAAATATGGCTGAGCTGTCTCAGCTGGAATTTTTCAAAGCAATTACCCCTTAAAGCATTGAAACATATTTGCTGTGCAAAACATGGTGGTAATTTAAAATGCTACCATCCTTCTGCTACAATTATTTTATCTCCAGCAGTGTTGGAGGAACAAAATGTAGGATTTCTTGGCTGCTTTGGAGCAAAATCTAGAATTTTAATACAAATTGCCTATAAACACAAGACTACGCTGAACTACCTGGTGACTTCTCTAAACTGAAGTAACAGAAGGAGGCAATGGTGACATCTTTACCTTTTTTCACTACACTTTATTGTCAGTGCTTTAGATATGTAAGAAAAAAATCTGCTAAAAGCATTGCTATGGCAAAGTTATAGACACTGAAATTAGGATTTTAAATCAAGAGAGAGGTCTATTTACCCATGGCCTACAGTATTCAAGATCTCTCCTTAACTTGGTGACATCAGTGCTTCCAAGGCTGTACTGAATTTTCTGACACTTCAGATGGAAACTTATTTTTTTCCTCCCCCTCTTTTTATGGAATTTAACGTGTTATTAAATCATTTCTACTCCGTGAATAAAATCTAAGTACCCTTCAAGGCAGCCTTTTCCAAAGGTACGAAATGACATAAAAATGCCATGAAAGCAGTTCGCTGCCTTGCACGTTACAGAAGATGGAGAGTCACTAAAGAGAGAGGGAAGCAAAGGAAACTCTGTGCGAAGACCAGAGAGCGCCTGACAGCGCTGTCCAGCCGAGAGCTCCGGGCCGGGCTGTGCGGCCNCCCGAGGGCTCCCGGCGCCAGCCCGGGACCCGCCGGGGCGGGAGGGCGAGGCGGCGGCTGCGCGGGGCGGGCGTGTGAGGTGTCCCGCTCGCCGCGCTGAGGAGCCCGGACGGCGGACGGCGGAGCTGGGGTGGGAGGTGCGGCAAACCCCGCTCTGGGCAGCGGGCTGGGAGCTCGCAGAGCGGACACGGCCCCGCAGAGCGGACACGGCCCCGCACACCGGCCTCGGCCTCGGGCCAGGGACCTTCCGGCGGCACGCGTGGCCTCGGTGGGCTGACGCGGGACCGCGGGGTTTCGCGCTCCCTCTGGGTCCCGGTGCTCGTTGTTTTCTCCTCAGTGGGGTTAAGCTGGGTCAGACCTTCCCTGTGGCCTGGGGAAGAGAGTAGGGGGTTGATCGTTTGCAAGGCAGGGCTGCCAAAGCTTCCCTGCAGCCTCCCGAGGCCGGTGGCAATCACAGTGCCCTGTCTCAGGGGCAGCGTTAGGAAAGGCAGGGCAGGCGGGAGAAAGCTGCGGACCAAGCGGGCAGAGAACACACCATGGACGTGTGCTAATCCGTCTTAAACTAAGCATGTAAGCCTGCGATTGTGGCCAAACAGCCAGTCCAGACTTCTGAGGAACACAGTTTGCATCTCTCCGCTGGTGGTGACTTTGGCCACGTGGTTTAGGGAAAAACTCAAGTGTCGCCTGACTCAGAGAGCGCCCATCCTGCATGATGCTCTCAGCTGAATACCACGGAGAAGTAACTGAAATGCAATCTCCACAGGTTTGGAGTGGTTTTCAATCCCTCGTGCACAAAAAAGAGACGTTACTAAATCTATTCGTTGTCACACTGGGTAGAAGCATCCGGTAGTGTCTTTTAGGCAGCGTATGATCCAGCCTGTCTTAACTGTCATTAAAAATTTGATGCACTACAAAATAAGTAGTGTCCTACCAAACTAGCAGCTTAGCTGCCCGGGATGACTCTGATTCTGTGATTAATTAGGCTCCAGTTTGTCTCTCCCTCTCAGAACCTCGGTTCACAGAATTTTGGCAGTCGTTTTTCCTCTTGGTTCTAGTTCCTATTTATGAATTACATGACATGCGTGTTTTGTCATCTCTTCCAAACCCACATCCATCTCATTTCACATATGAAGTTTGTTGATTTTACTGTTAATCAATTACCCTGCTGCTGCACAACAATGATGTAAATGTAGTCAGGGCTCAATGCAGTCCATCTGTTTCATTAGAGACAACTGGGTGAGCCCCCGTGCTCCAGAGAGCTGTACTTGTGACCTGCTCCACCTGTGCAGTCTCCTAATCATTTGTCTTCACTAAATTTACAGTATTTTTTTCTGGTAACTTTATAAAGAATATGAATTTCTGTTAAAACTTGATGTCTAAAATAGAATGTTTAACTTTTTGCTGAACCTCTTCAGTTCTGTTTTCCCCTGTGAGCTTTCTAAGGAGACTATTACATTTAATTCTACTTAATGCTTTGTGAAAGCATTGCTTAAAAATGGAGATAATTTGATTTGAAATATAATGTCAAACTGTCTTTGGGAGGTTGAATCAATGGAGCATTACAGATAACTGAGTGGTCCTTGTTTTATTCTCAGAAAATTCTGATCCATCTGGGAACACGCACAACTGGAAAAATATACAATCCCTGAAAGGAACATTTAATCATTCCCTGTGTCTTCTCTTTAATTTTTAAATGCCTTCTGTGGGTATTATAGACAGTTCTGGTGTTTTGAGGCAAAATGACTGGTGGTTCAATGCAATTATTGAGTAAATTGTGTTTTAATTGTTCATGCTGGAATTTGCAGCTATCACTGTGTGGTATCTCCAAGCAGGATATGATGCTTTTGAAGTGCTGGTTTATTTTGTTATCAAGTGTATTTATTACAGCAAAGTTTGATTTTTTTACAGATCAAAAGCTGCTAAACTTGGGCAGTGTCTAGTAGAACGAACACTGTAACTCATGCACCAGTAGATCAGGTGGAACTTTGATCTTTTTGGTAATTATAGAGACTAATACATTTGGTAGGGTAGAAATTTGCACAAAAGAGGCAACAGTATGAGCAGATGGGCCCTGTTGAATGTTGTAACAGTTTAACTCAGTACTGAGTTCCAAGACTTCCTACAGGTAAAAAAAGTTACCCAACCCACTAAGATTTTGCTTTTGCTGTGTTTCACCTTTTCTGTTAGAAGAAATGTCTTTAAGCAATAAGAGGCAGAAGAGGCAGAAGACTTTCCTTCTCTTGCTCTGCACTAAGTGGTGAAGGGAGAGCTAGGACTTGGGCAGCCTGTGGATGGAGGGATCACTATTGCATCCTTTTGGCCCTGTAAAATGTCTGAGAAATCCACCCATCTGGAGAACTGCTGCAGATGAGAGAAGGGGTTGCCTTGTTCAAGACAGGACCTGTCTTTCTTGCAGATTCGTGACCATCTGAGCATTGATAAGATGATCTGGGAGCATGGATTTTCTTAAAAGCATGCTTCTGATTCAGAGGTTGCTTTACATGAATGCAGCTGAATTTTGTTTCCTGTAGATTGTTAAGATAGCAAGGCCCTTCTCCTTTCCTGCTCCCTTTGCAAACTACATGGGTTTTTCTTTCTCACAGACCATTTTTCCATCTTTGGTTGCAGTATATCTTGATTGTTTTGTTGTAGGTCGGTCTGACCTGTTGTGATGATGACTTCACATAGTCAGGTGCTGATCTGGGGTGAAAGTGAAAATAAGACATTTTATTTGCCTGCAGCAATACGGAAGCTTTAGCTTATTTCCCTTGGAAGGTTTCTTCTTGTTGAACATTGATTAGCACACTATGAATTTAGGCTCCAATAAAAAAGGGACACAGTCATTAGAAGAATTAGGAGTATTTTGGGGAGTAGATGCATTATGAATCCTAGAAGAACAACAATATTCAGTGTATATATGAAACAAATTTTTCTCTGCTGCTCCTTTTAGAAATGCAAACAAAACCATGAAGTCATCTGAAAGAAGTTTTGCACTGAATTCACCTCAGTGCATTTCCATTTTTACTTTCACTCTGTATATGCTTGTAATCTAAAGCAGTGGATGTAAAAGTGTGGCATGTGACATCAATATTAAAGGATAAAACTCTCTGTGTCTGCTATCAGTGGTGAGCAGACCCTGCATGGTTGATGTCACTACCAACAGAAAGTCCTCATTGTCCTCAGACAATCCAATTGATAAAATAAACATTTTGGTGAAAATCTTGTTGTTGTACCTACACCTGTCAGGGAGAGTGGGGATGGAAGGGGAGCTAGTCCATCAAGCACAGAGAGACTCCTTAGGAGCCCAAATCAATCATACAGGCACTCACTGGATGCTTTTGCTGATAAAAATTGCAATTTACCTTCGGAGTTCCCAGTTTTAGACAAAATTATGTGCCTGCCTCAAAGGCAACTCACCAGGAAAGCTAGGGAGCTCAGCAGAATGGTCAATTAACCTGTTGGCATCAAGTCCATGTTGGCAGCAATGAAAACATATTCCTTGGTGGCTTTAGTTGATCCATTTTGGTGTTCTTGCTGCATCTTCAGGTTTCCCAGACTGCAGACACATGATTACTTCTGCCTCAGAGCAAGATTTTGAGGTACTTCTGAAGATTTTTCTAGTATTTTCTAACAGTACTGGAAGGCCCTGTTCCCTTACTTGCTATGGGGATTTCACTGAAGCACAGAAATAAGAAGGATTATCAGCCCAAACATTACTGTTCTCTCTGCTTTTTGATGAAATAGCATATTTGAAATATCTGCTGTACATGTGCCTTGGAGGACATAAGTCTGTGAGATAGCCTTGACTGAGCAAGAATATGTGCCAAAAACATGAACACAGATAGCATTCCCAAACACTTGTTCTGGTTACAGCTTTGTCTTGTACTTCAGTGACCATATCCTCATGACTGAGGGGAAGGTGAGAGACCTAATGTTTGAGAGAGCAAATACAAATGAGCCCATGGTTTTGGATGCCAGTCCTAGGAAGGGATTCATCATAAGCTTTACTGCAGTTCTGTCCCATGGGGGCCATATTGTTATATGAAATTCACCAAAGCCTTTCATATCTGTCACTAGATTGTTCTCTTTTGTCTCCCCTGTGTCATGATGGAGTTGCTGTGGCCAGATCAGCATTGTTCCATCCCTCCTCCACTTCTAAGGGAAAAAAGAGAGGGAGGCAGTGACGTTTCCTTCTCATGGAAAACCTTAGAGAAATGGAAGAATGGAAATGTCACAAGGTTCTTCTCCTTTTGGTGCATTTTCTTTTCATAACGGTTTCTTTGTGCAGTTCAGGGCTCTCTGAGTTGTGACAAAGCCATACCAATACAATGTCCCATCTGTGAGGACTCCAGACTTCCACTCCTTACAGATCTTCCTCTGAAACCGACTGCTTAAAGCTGCTTGTAATCACTGCATTGTATAGACTGAGAGAAGCAAATTTGCTAGGTGAAAAGTTAACAGTGGGCCTTGGAATTGTACCTGACACTTCAGTCACAGTAAAACTGAGAAAGATTTATAAAAAAATCCTCATTTAATTTTTCTACTACTCACCGTGTTACTTTGGTGAAATATCTGTAAATTCATATTAAAGCATTACTTCTTTATTTGACTTTAATATATGAACTGTGTATGAAACAAACAGATGGATTCAATAAAAATTTTACAGATTCATCCTTTTGCTTCACTCTTACTCTTTGAGCATTTTATGTTAGTGTCTTTTTCTTTTTTAGTGTTCCTTTCCCATACCATAGGTGCCATCCCTTAAGCATTTCTAGCAGTAATAAGAACATGTGATTATAAAAAAGAGGATGGTGATTAGAGCTTTTGCCAGTGATAGGTCATAGGAACAAGTTATTTGTATGGGGAGACAGTTGTGTCATGGCCCCTTATAGCATATCTTGTGCTTACCTGGTGTCTCACTGTGGAGGAAGTGAGTGTTGGAAAACACAAGCCACTGACTGTTCAATGCAGCAGTTCCTGCACTCAGATTTGGTACTGTAACTTTTCTTTCCTTTTTTCCTCTTCCTAGGTTTGTGCTATTATTTTCACTATTCCACACTATTAACATCTCTTGATTCTGTAGGGAACTGAGGAGGGGAAGGATTTTCCTTCATTTTACACCCCTGTATGCCTTCCTCTCTCATCTGTTGGCTTCCTCATCTGCTGTTTTCTGCTTGTTAAACATGGGATCAGCCTACTTCATGGATTGTGAAGCTGAACATCAAAACTGTATTATTGTATTTTGCTGGCAATTGTTTAAAACACAAGACAGTCTCTTGTTGTCATCTAAGTTCTGTATAGCAATGTTGGGTAACAGGAAAAAAAAAGGAAGGAAAACATTGCATCAGTATCAACAAGCTACAGATTCTGGGAAGGAATGTGGAAACTATAAATTTCTGCTACTCAGGGTTACATTACTCTTTTGTTAATCTGCTCTGCCATCATGGCAGGGAATGAGTGAACCTAAAACTGAGGTTCATGTTTTCTGATAACTTTTGTCTGCAGTTCTTTATACCTGAGTAGAGCTGAAGTAGACACGTTATCAACACAAAAATGGATGAGCCTGGATAAGCTGGTGGTTCATGAGCTCGAGGGACACACTTCCACCCAGTTTTCTGCCTTTTCCAGGAGAAGATTTGTTGGCATGCAGGAACTATTGTTCCTGCATGCCATTAATCTGGCACAGAATAGGGAATTGTTTCTTCTACCAGTCTATGTGAAGGCATAGGGCTGGAAATATGTCTCCTCCTACCATTTTATTCTGCACAGTTTGTGCTGCCTCTATGGCTCATGAGGAGAAAGTCTCCAGACTGGGCCATTCTGCAGTAAATAATTCTGTGACAAAAGAAAAAGACGGCCAAAACTGAAGTTGTATTTCTATAATATTCTTAGATCCACAGGCCATTGACTGATGTGAGGATACTGTACAAAAATGAACAGAAGTGGCACTGTTTTGGTTTCCATAGAAACAATCCCCTTTGGGAGCTGACAGGAAGGTACAAAGTGAAGTTCTGGTACATAGAAATTGCTTCCAAGCTTTCTCCTCCTTGCATCTGTGCTTTACACAGGGTTGGTTTTTCCCCCCACCTTTCTTAAGGTGCTTTTAACTCACAGTTCTCCAGCTGCTTGAGTATTTTTGGACTACATTTTCTGGAGCCCAGGATCCAGACTCTGTGTCTGAGAGTTACTGTGGAGAGGATCTTAGAGAGGGGTCCCAGCCTGCAAACCATATCCCTCTACATGCCTTTACTGTAGTCAAGGGTTAAATGCTTTTTCTGTCCTTTTTCAGAGCAAGAGCCCTTCAGTAACTTCTTCCTGACATACTGTGAGTAACCTTCTAGGTCGTCCCTTGTTCCTTTCAGCTTCTCTTAAATGAGCCTCAGTGACCATTCAGCAATCTTGCCATCCTGCCTCCTTCTAAGGACAGGACCCACAGCTGCTTCTCCCAGACACTACTCTCAGCAAGGGTGTTAAAGAAAAAAGTGTGTTAAAGAAAAAAATGGTGTTAAAGAAAAAAGGGGCAGTGCATGAGGGGAGAGGGGAAGGCTGGGAATGGTGATGGATCCATCACAGAGGTGATGGGTGCTGAGGCAGCAGCATCTGAAGGATGGCCTCACACTCAGTGCCCTGTGGTCCTTTATAAGCATAGCAAATCTGTCTGTCTCTCCCCCCCTCTCCACCCTCCTCACCCTCTCTGTTGCTGTCTCTGAAAATGAAGTACTCAAATATCACTGAAAAAGATGGTGGTGTACTTGTGCATAGGAGTTCCTGTAGTGTTTAAATTATTATTATTATCATCTTGGCAAAACAAGTGTAAAATACAACTGCTGTCATCATTAAAGCGAAACAGTGTAGTTTTCACGTTATGAAATCTGGGACTTTTGGACTAATAAAGACTTTTTCCAAAATGAATCCTCACTGCAAGTTTGTTCCCATAAAACATGTGACTTTACTGTATATTTCCAAAATGGCAAAAAAGGGAACAAGCTTTCAAGAGGTTTATTTGTATAAATGTCATAGTTAAAATTTATGTGAAACATGAGTAGGATCTGTGAGTTTGGGGTGCTCTTATCTAACAATGTTTGTGTTTACCTCTGGGTGGGTGATTCTGGAATTAGTAGAATATGAGCTCTAATACCCCATGTTAACATTAGAGTAGGAATCTCACTTGACTGTGTTTATCTGCCATTTTAATTTTAATCCAAAGCCAGATGTCACTCATTTTTGAACTAATAAGGATACTTTGCAGTTGTATAGTCTTCCTGAAGCTACTAGTTTTAGCATATCACTTTTATTCCCTCACAAATTGAATTGTAGCATGTCACACCATCCCTGAGATAAATATGCAGTGTAACTTCAGCTGCAGATAAACCTACAGTTATTGGCACACCAAATTTCCCAGAAGAATGGGGAATATTAGTAAAAAACTGCTTTCAGAGTTATCAGTGTGTGCAAGTTTTTTATTGGAAAGTACCATGCTTATCAGTGTTAGGTAAGTAAAGTGCTGGAAGCAGTCTAATTGCTTTTGATCCATTCTTTTCAAAAGATGAGCTAGTGTTAAAGCAGAAGAGAGTCACAGAGCCATGTCATGTAGGTAAGAAAGAGGAAATTCAACAGCTAATTGCCAAATCTGATCGTGATTTTGAAACCTTGGGGTCAGCTGCTATTTCTGTTGTATCACTCCAAAACTTGAATTTCCATTCTTAGTATCTACTAGAACTAGTAACTAATTGGATTATTTAGACTGAAGTCTTCAGAGACAGATGTTCTCTTGTACTTTAATTCATAAAATTGGGCCTAAATATCTTTATGGACGTTTTACTAGATGTGATGAAATAGCTGGCTAAGGAACTTCCATCCTGCCTCACTTAACTATATAAGAGACATGTAATTAGTATGAGTTTTTTCTTGACATCTGTCTGTAAAATCACTGTAAGAAACCTAGTTAGATTTATTTCAGACCTGCAGTCAGTCTGTCCAGAAGGTTATCCCCTGTGGCTAGCATCATGTACTTCAGAAGGAGGCAGGAAATCTTGTGCTGGAAGGTGTGGTGTAACCTGTCCATCCTGAAAGCTTGACTCTGGTTCCAAATTGGTGGAGCTTTTATTTTAGGTCTTAAAATATGAGGTTCATCACCCTTGCCTGAAGCTCTCTGCAATACTAATGCTTCTAGCTATAACTGCATGTAGAGAAAACCAGCTCCTCAGCTTGCTTACTCACCAGTTTTGATGATTTTCACAGTTACACTGTGCACATTTCCCTGGAACAGACTTTTATTTACTATCCCATTGATTTTGTGTTGTAAGTCAGGATGAAGTGCTGCCTCAGTAACTTTCCCCTAGGTTTTGGTGCATTTTTTTTAGTCACACTAGTTTCACATCTGTTTTCTGTGACAATCAGTTACCCTCTTCCCAGCTTTTCATTTTATGGTGGGACTGTCACTTTCATCACGCTCCCTAGTTTTCCTCCTTTCTCTCTCTTTGCTGTGGGATGATCTACTTTGCATAGTCTGCAATACACAAGGGTGAATCTCTGATTTGAGTGATTTACTCAACAGGCTACTGGTGCTTCTCTCTAAAAAGATTTCTTCATCCCACTCCAGAAAGCATTTAAGCATTAAGCAACAGCAGGAAGTTGCAGTGCTGTTAGTGGTCATCTCAGTAGTGAAACAGTGTTCATTTTGGTGGGCCTGGTACTCTGACACTTACACACCTCAGTGCAGAGACTAGGACCTGAAGGGGTGCTTTTGATGTTTCTCTGTGACTTGTCAAAAGATACTTCATGTATTTTTATCTCTGCTATTTACGGATGTAGCACTTTAAGAATAGCAGCAATACTTTGAATGCAATGAATGTGTCTGTAACTGCCAGATCACTAAGTGGGCTGTTCATAGCATGAACCCGCTGTCTTTTATCTTCTGACATCATGCTGTTGTTCCTCACTCCTTTTTTTTTGTAGCCCTTTGGTTGGTTAAACTGCATCAGCTCCACCGAGACTGAGTTGCAGAGAGGGTGATGTTGTTGGTGTTTCCTGTTGGGTGTTTCACAAGGGCTTTGAGCTTGTTTTCTAACTTGTCAAGTGCAGAAGCCTTTTTACTGTGTGACTTAGACCCCTCTTCCTGTGAAAAGGAATTAGCTTTGAGTATTTCTCAGAACTGTCAGATACTAAAATACTAACAGTTCAAACTCTGCTTGGTAGAGTATCATATCTGGGTTTTTTTATGCACACTGTATGGTCACTTTGTCAGATTTCATGATATTTTTAAAT
>VZRX01023313.1:68395-130304 GCA_013398075.1 Notiomystis cincta | reverse complement strand
ACAAGATCATCCCACGACAATAACACAGGACAATTGCATGCCATAACACTGGCCTTCAGAAACCCATATTGATTATTGCATTGCTTTTTATTACCAAAGTTACTTCTTACAGTGTCAGGAGGTGGTGTAATAATCCCAGATATCACCTTGTGGTTTCACCTGCCAAGCAATTTTTCTTTTAATCACAGCTATTTTTGTGCAGCTCATCCATATCAGCCAGAAACTTCCAGTGGTCTCTGGAAGCCCTGCATTGCCTCCCTGCTCATCCAAAATCACATGCTTTGAAAAAGTGATTAAATAAGTTAAAGTTCCTCACTTCCCCCCTCCAAATGATAGTATTGATTGTTTAGCTACAGTACTACAGTGTGCCAGTAGCTGTAGATACTGTTTTTTCCTTTTTTCTCTCTTAGATTTCTTTGAGATCCCTTGCCCAGGCTAAAAATAGTGAAACAGGGCTGAATATTTTATTTCCTCATCTCATAAAAAGAGATGGATGGCACCATCTGTTTCTCATTACCAATAAGCAAAGGCTGTGCAGTGTTGGGATAGGAGGAGTGCAGAGCAATGGGTGGATGCTTCTCTGCTCTCTGTCCAGTTTGCCTGCCATACATCACTGCCAGCCAGAGAGCAAACGACCAGTTGGCAAATTGTATCCCATTTAAACATTGATGGAGTGAAGGCACCCTGGTGTGTTTTAAGTGCTGTATTAGTGGTCTTTATTTTACAGCATAAAGATTGCATATATAAACAGAAGCTCATCCATAATTTATAGTATATAAAACAGCTAGGGATATAGGGAAAAGGAGGATTTCATTAAATACACATTATGATGCACCTCAGGGGAAGCAGAAATATACTGGTTAAGCTAATTATAAGGTCCACAGTGTACTGACAGTTGTTTATTTTTTTCTTTTTTTTTTTTTCTCCATTTGATATGTTTTAAAGAGAAGGAAGTTTCCACAAGCCTGAGGTCTAATACTGCTCTGGAAATCCCTGGAGGTTTTGCTGGTGCTCTGTACCTTTTTAGGTTTCACTCAAACAAAAGTACTTGAAGAAAACCTTTTTGAGGAGGAATCCTGTTTAGCAGTCATGCAGCACAGTGGGAGAACAATTTCAGATGAGGGAGGCATAGGACTGCAGGAAGCTGATACCAGCTGACATCAGTTCCTAGCTGTCAATGACTGCATCAGAAACATCATATTTATGTCTAATTAATAAATGTGTCATGTCAGAGAGAAGATGGAGCTTTTAGCTTTTGTGTGAGAGCTGGCATCAGAAGGTTGCATGGCCTATATTGCTGGGACCTGCATGCAGAAGCCCCTCAGCTGGATCCCAACAGGTTATTTGCTGTATTGTTTCCTTTGAAAAAAGCCAACTGCAGCAACATCTTCTAAGCACAGAATGGGAGAGAACATTCTGAGATGGAAAAGCACTTGGTACTCTAAAAATAATGTGTCTTTTTTCATTAATATTTATTATTTGAAGACCCAACTTTCTCTAAAAGCTTTCCTGGTTACAGATAACACTGGCATCTGCTGACTCCACAGATGACACTGTAACATTGTAATCTCACTGCAAAAGCTGTCTGGGTTTCAGATTAAGAAGGCTCTGTCCATGGTAATCTGGTTGATTTCCTCCTTTCACTGCTGCAGAAGGACAGGATACAACTACTCTGTGATTCTGACTCAGCAACTAGTGCCAGTTTTTAAGGCTCAGGTTGCTAAATAATCAGTGCAAGGCTAAATATGACAGCATTGTCCTTTTAAAGCTGACTGTGTAGCTTGAGTGTGTAATTCTTCTTGAGATGTATCTCTAGCATAAGATTACTGATTTTTGGTTTCACAGCACTATCCATGCACACGACAAAGTTCCAATAAAATAGTTTTGGATGCTAGTACATGATCAGGCCCATGCAGGCCTACATTCAGCTGCATTGCACTTACTGTCAGCCAACCAGAATAGGTGTTAAGGCATGAAAGGGAATAGGAGAAAGGACAGAGAAGGGTGGCCATTGTATAATGTTACTTTCCAAATAATTAAGGTCATATGTTGTTCTTTCAGCTTTATTTTGTTTTAAACATGCTGTCATAATACATTCCTGGGTATCTCAGAATTTTAAGGTCTAACTTAAAACCTGTGATGCTCAGAGTACGCTGCCTGACAAACTTTTCTTTATTTTTAGATTAAATCAGAGTGTATATTGCCAGAGGAAGAAGTAAATAAACACAGAACACTTAAGGCTTCCTCCGGTGTTTAAGTAGGAGATACAGTGATTCTCTCTGATGGGTGAGTGCTATGCTGAGCACAGCTTTGTAGATGAGGGTCAGAACAGGACATGAAAGGTTGTGCAGGGAACTGAGACATCTAGGGATGGATAAAAAAAAGAAAAATTGTGTTTAGTGAAGAGTATTCACTTGAAAAAAAGACATATTTATGTGTCAGGCTGCAATTAGACTTGAGACACAGGTGCCAACTCACCTCCTCCCTCTACCTTCTTATACACAAGCACTCTTCCAGAGAGGTGTGCAAAGTAAGTAGCAAAGTGAAATCCTGCTGTCCTACACCACAACAAGGATCTGGCTTTTGCTGTTCCTCTTTCTCTTCTGAAAGTAAAATGGCAATACTGTCATCACAGGGTACTAACTGAGCTCTCAGTGTCTTCCAGCTGGGAAGTGTCTTCCCTGTTTGTTCTTAGTTTCATTCATTTGGAGTTTTTTCAGGAGATGTCATACAACATTCAAAATGTGGGAGGAGGTAAAAAGAATGGAATGTGGGTGAACGTGTGAGGAGCAGTAATGGCTAAATGCACAAGGGTACCTTGTAAAGGCACTGCATGGATTACAGTGGCATTGGTATATCTAGTCTCTGTTCTGCAAACTTCAATAGACCTGTTCACATCAATACATTCCATCAATCAAACTACGATATTTTATGCTCCTTGTACTTTCCTAAATTTTTAACCCCATAAGTACAACAGAAGGATGTTTATACTCATATTCTGGAATCAATATGAAATATCCATTATTACTACCTTACAACTTCCTTGCAAACAAAGCCATAGCACTTTAACATCTGGGGCCAGCTTTTTTTTCCTTTTTTTTACACTGTAGGTGATGGTGTAGAGCTACCAGCATGCCTACCAGCAATGGGTTTGTTGAGAAATAACCTCTTGTCTCTCTCCCTTACAACCCTTCTCTCCATCTGGATAATCAAGGTCACCTAATCCAAACTGAACCAAAATAAATGTGCACCCAAATGTGGCTCTACATATTACTACACAGCTGTGCAATTCATCCTGCTGACAGACTCATTCCTGATTAGCTAATCATTATATTTGTAGTCCTTTTAAAGGAACAGTGCTTTTGAGGGAATCAGATGTCTAAGAGGCCAGTAGAAGGATGGAAACAATGCAGTGCAGCCAGGATATATCTGTCACTAGCAAAGAAAAAGCCAGTTTGGACAGATCCTAGAAAGATGTATGCTCTAAGCCTTTTACAGGACAGGGACCAGTCATCTTCACCTTCTCCCAGCCTGCTGTTCAAGAGGTATCAAGCCCTGATGGCTGGGACATCCACAAGGGATGGTTAGGAGGGAATTTTCTTTCAATTGAGTGTGAAAATCTTCTATTCATCTGCTGGTTCTTGCCCTTTTTCAGAAGGATGTTAACAGATCCTTTGCCACATACAAGATTAACTAAGGAACAGATGCTTGAAACCCTTGGCATTTCACTCCCACTGCTAGATGTCTGGACTGCATACATTTGAGCAGAGCAAAAATCACTTCCAGGATAAATAGGCTGTGGCAGAGTGGCACCATTTGCAAGCTCATACTGTCTCTTTCCTGGTGTGGGAGTTTTCTTACTAAAGGATGCATAAGCTGTTGATGCCCAGGGACTGCTACTGTATTTGCTACCAGACCTGCTGGTTCTGTCTGTGCACTGATTGTATTTGCAGAGCACAGCTGAGAAGGGGATTTGCTGCACCACTGGCAGGCATAGCTGCAGAATTTGCAAGGGAGGAGAGGGAATCGATAAGGTGGCATTTAAGTCATCTGGGTTCAAGTGTCAGTTCTGAATTCCCTGAATAAACACAATAGTCTTCAAAGCCCAATTTAGCAGCTGCCACTCAGGTCAGAGCTTGCAAGGCACAGGATTCTGCTGCCCAAATCCAGAGGTACCTGCCTGGGTGTTGAGGTCCCTGCGCCTGCAAGGGCTCCTACTGTGGTGACCCTGCAGCTGCCTTGTGGCACCCGGGATTCTCAGTCCCTGCTGAACCTGTGAGAATCTCTAATCTATGACATGACATGACATTTGGAATAGAATTACAGAATAAATTACTGTTTTATGAATTGTACCAGACTGAAGCATAATGTAAGGGTGGAAACCGTGAAGTAGTAGTGAAGTGAGGGAAAAAACATGCATGATACAGAACATCTTTTGTAAAAGTCCCATCAGTTACTTTTGGGACCTATGTTGAATTACCATTTTGGCTTTTCTTTATCTTTAGGAGAAAGAGGAATTACCCATACTTTTTTATCTTTTGATGCAAAATCTTCATGTTGTCTCTCTAAACAATATGCGTACATGTAAGACAGTTGTTCAAGGTAAAGAATCTATAGATTATCAACATTAGTCTCAATATTCATTATAGTGGTTTATAAAGTTGTTCTTGCTTTTGGTTACTTGTTTTGTTTTCATGTATTCAATGTTCAGAAGAGCGAACTCGTAAATTGTTACTGATAGAAGATGGAAAATTATATTTATTAAGTAATAGAAGATGGGGTTGCTTTTTATTCATTCCTTCCTTCTTTAATCTGCAGAAACCACTTTGTCTTTTTTTGGTTTTTTTTCATTGAATGCCATCAATGAATTAGATGATTCCTTTTAGTTCTAGTTCAGTAAAAAACGAAGGCTGAGTTCTCTCCATCCAGACATTATAAACCATGCAACAGAAATCCCTGAAAAGGGATTTTTTTAAAAAGGGGATAATAATGTGTCTGGAATCGAAATAAACATCTCACAGGGGGTGCCACTAGGCGGGATTTGGTGAGGAACTCATCTAACTCAAGTGTTTGTAAATGCCTGTCAATGCCCTAACTATTTCGTGAGCTGTGCTGCACTGCCCAGCACTCCAGCATGCAGTACCTGCCTCTGTGAGGTGTGCAGAGCGCAGCAAATGATCTGTGCGGCTGCAGTGCCATCTGCTGATGCACCAATTTACTGCAGAAACCAGCAGTGTCCGATGCAAACTTACAGGGCAGCCTTGCCATTTAGAACACGTAAATACACCTAAAACAGCACTTGGCGGATGGGTTGGGGTTTTTGTTTGCTGAGGAAGCAGAACTTCTGGTTAGGAAGTACACCAGTTATCTTTAGCTCCTTTCTTGACATCTCACATCTTTATAAATCAAAACCTAAGTTCTTACATCCCTGCCTTCTTTTTGAAAATTACATCTAGGCTTCTGTATTTTTTGGATACTTTTGCGTCTTCTGCCCTGAGATCTTGTTGCAGTCCAAGCATGTAGGCAGTTGATAAAGCCTGAGGGACATGTTTCCTTCATTTGGTCAGTAAAAATCCCTTGTTCCGAAGCAAACCGATCCAAGAGCCCATGAGAACAGCTGGCCTTACCTCCAGTACTTCCATACATCCATTCACATGGAAACCACATGGAGCATCATCCCCCAGGCAGGCTTCTCAAGCCTGTTCCCTTATCTTCTGTGTTTTGGTTCCCATACAAATGTCCCCAGGGGAAAAACGTCCCCTATGGATCCACAGATGGGCTGTTACCTCTGTGAAGAAGGGAGGCACCGATGCAGCACAGTAATGTGTGCTTCTGCTCCCTGCACAGGTCAGTGCAGCAGTGAAATCAGCTCACAGGGAAGTAGGATGTAGCCCATGCTGCAGCTGTAGGGCTGTGGAGTTGGTGATGCTGGCTGAGTTTAAGTTGATACAGATATGCCGGCCAAGATTAGGGCTTTTGCTGTGTTGCCTCACACTAAACAACTGACTTTCTAGTTTGCTCTTTATGTGCAAAATCTACAAAAGGAGATCTTAGGATCATTTGCATTTCAGATAGATTCATGAGTCAGGCTGCTAATTGATTGGAGATAAACTGGTAGACAAACATTTGCTTTTGTGCTCTGAAAAATACAGTCAATTTAGGCTGATTTGTTCTCATGCCAGGATGTGCTTCTCTCCTGTTCTTACACCAAGCTTGGCTATTGACACTCTTTTGTGTCATTATCAGTGCCACCTGTGATTTGGATGCTCAGGGATGAATGTTTATGCTTTCTTTCCACCCCTGCTTGTTTGAGTAAAACACAATTCTACTATCTGTCCTTCCATTCCTATCTAAAACTTTCAGAACAAGAAATAACCTAATCCTCTTCTTTTATTTATTCTTCTGAATCGGAGCTTATTAGAACATTGGCACTTCTTGATCATTTCAGTCTCTCCAGATACAAGAACTACAGAGACCTGCAAAGTAGTAGTGAAGAGTGCAAATTCAACAGCATCTTCCTTTTTCACAATCTAAATGTAGGGGTGCAGCCAAGCTGTTTTATCATGCCATTACTTTTCTCTCCTTGAGCCTTCTGTGACATTGAGCCATCCTCAGTGAGAAGAGGTGGTACTTCTAGCAGAGCAGTCCAAGACAGATTTTATCAAAAATTCACACAAAGTGTAGAAAAATAATGAGGATGGCCTCAAGCCAAGATTTGGAGGTACCAAAAGCTTTATGCCTTGATGTGTTTCAACTGGATTTCTTGGGAGTTAGCAGTAGGTCCTGCCTAATGCAAAATTTCCTGCTCCACAGAGACCTTGCAGAAACTGGAGAGCAGCTTCCCGCTGATCTGACCTAAAAGTTTTACCACACAATTTTAAAAAATCAGCTTTTTGCTAAATAAGTTTCTGTGGTTGAGCTTATTTCAGATCCTAGACTACTACACAATTGTGTCCACTTTCTTTTCTGTGTCTCCTTGTTTTTCAGCTCCTTTCATCCTTCAGGCTGTTCATCTTCTCCTTTTTAAATCCTTCAAGCTGTTGTGACCCTCCTAGTCCTTCTGAAAGCTTTATTTGCCCTATAATGTGGATGCACCTCAGCTGGCTTTAAGTTGCTCAGGCACTGCTGGCCACAGCTTTGCTGCCAAAGCCTCAGCCTGGGGGCAGGAGTGCAAGTTCTGCCTTAGCAGGGTTAAGCTGCTGGCAGGTCTTAGGTGAGTTGAGAGCAAAGAGCTAATGGTCCCATCACTGTGATGGCATCACTTGGCTGTGAGATTTGTGAAATGGTGAGAAGCTGCCATCTAAACAGAACAGCAAAGTTGTCAAACATACAGGTAACTCTCATTATTGGAGTCATGGTTATCATTTTACAGTCTACTCAAGTTCTTCCTGATATTCTTCCTAAAGATCCAATTCTTTGAGTAATAAGGGAAAATAGATACTACTAATTGAACTGTAGGGTATTCCTTCTTCTGGGTCTTCAGCATCTCTTATCTCTCAGGTTTGCTGTATGTACATGGAAAAAGAATGTGCCCTGAGAGAATATTCATGGTACCATGAAAACAGTGACAGCCACAACTTGCTGCTTCCAGTATATAACAACTTAAATATTTCAAAAGATACGGCAGACACTGGACATAATTTATTGAAAGTATGGCAAGTTCCTTAGTTCCAGCTTTACAGTGAAATTAAGTGGACCACAGCCCAGTTAAAACTTGTGACAGTTCAAGTGGCAAATTTGTGGCAGAACTGTTCATGTTGTCCATGTATCCTGCCAGAATGAAATCAAAGTTCATGAGCAAATTTTCTATAGTTAAACAATGTATGTACCTGTATGCATTGCATTAAAATATTTTATTTTATTACTTTCTCAGGGTTAAAAAGGAATCAGATGATATTGATCAGTGAAAGATCTAGTTCAAGGTTTGGAACAGACTAAACATACTCTTGAATATAGGTGGCTTGTAAAAGTGATGCACCTGAAAGATTCCATATAGTAAAAGTATTTTGATCTTCTTGTGAATAGCTTATATCACTAAATTTAAAAGACAACACCCCAATGCATCATATTAGAACCTGTGTCTTTGTATGGACAAGATGAGCAAAGTTGTGCAGTCATTGTAGTTACAGAAAATATTTGATTCTAGGGCAATAATTCTGGCTTTTCTTCATGAATTCAGAAGCCAAACTAAACCCTTGTGTTTAATTGTGTTTCCTTTTACTGCTGAGCCAAGGATACAGGAAGATGTGCAGTTAATTAAATCTTCTGGCATGGTACATGGGTCCCACAGAGGAGCATTTCAGATGAGAGGAGGTGCATCCAGAAAATAGTAAAAAGTGTGGCTTTTGAGCCAGCAGGAATCCCAGCAATGCTTATGCTGTCCTGGGAATTGAAGGGACTTGAAAATAGCACAAAGTCAGGTTCTCCTTTACCTCACCTGCACCTGCACCAGTGCAAAGCAGACCTCTGATACAGGCAAAGACTGGCCCTTTGAGAGCAGCAGATGTAGTTAATTATTTGTAATGTGAGCATCAGTAAAAATGTACAAAGATTTGAGAGGGCCAACTTGGCCTGTGCAAAGCAGCTGAGCCACTTGAAAACCTGGCATATACAGTTTTCTTCTGACTCTGCTGAGAAGTTAGTTTGTCTCAAACTCCTCAGCCTTGTTTCTAGAACTACTTATGTGATTTGATATGCAAGTGTGAGTTCTCCTGAAATCAGCAGGATGCTGACAGCATTCAAAGCATTTTAAAACAGGCCAAATTTAAATGTGTCTCCTGTAACTGACTGACTTCTCTACTCCTAGGTCAAAACTAAAATGTCTCATGTATTTTTGGGTAACCAAAGGCAAGACCCTCCCCTTCAGTAGCAGCCAGGGCTGATTAAGTCACCACAGTATTTTACCTTATTATGCCTTGAAATGTGGCCCTCCTAGAACTAAATAGATGTCCAATTGCTATGTTAAGTTCATTAATAAGACTGCGTAAAACTGCTCAGCATATTGGGTGTTATGTGTGTATGTCCTAGCAAACAGAATTCTGCATTAAAATCAGTTCAGTTCCATATTTATTCTGGGGAACAGGCTGTTTGTTTGCTTTTTTAAAAATTTTTAACTTCTGCAAATTGTTACACCAGATGGCCTGTTGAGCCAACAATAGATCATCATGTCTCACCACAATGGGATCCCTTTCTGGCTAACTTGAGTCAGAGCAGTTAGATATCAGTCCTCTCCAAGCACATTCCCAACAACTTCACCTTAATTATTTCTCTCCATCTGGTCCATGGTAGTATAAACAATTTCCTGCCTCTTTGCATAGCATCAGAAATGCACATAAATAAGCAATCTAATGCTGAAACAATTCTTCTGAATACATTAAATCCCATTTGTGATGTTAGCAGATCCCACACTTCCATGGATAACTGAATACTAATTATGGTAAAGAGTTGGATAATTAACTACTTCTATTTTTAAATTACACTCTTTGATTTTTAATCCCACAGAGGTCTCAGTCTGCATTCTCCCTGGCTAGTGAAGATATGGCCAGTAAAGGACAAGACCCTGCATCATCTGTGACTGAGGCTCTTCGGAGTCAGCCAAAGGGACAGTCCCGGAAGCAGAAGGAACGCAAGCGCTCTGCACTACCCAGCTGGAAGAGTGTAGACAGGCTAAATGAAACAAGTAAATATTTCTAGTACGAATAAGACTCTTTTTTTGGTTCTCATTCCCACGTGGAATAAATACGACTTAGAGCAAGGACCTTCTTGGGGGTATTTCTGCTGACCTCTGTGCTTTCAGAGGTCACATATGAAATGTATATTTGATGTTGCCGTGTCACAAGTTCATTGAGCTATGTTGTTGCTTATCTTAACTTTCTTTAAAAAAAAAATATTCAAAATTTGGGTCTTTCTGAAGTTGATTTTGGACTGTTACAAAATTTAAGCAACTAGTTTGGATACTTCTAATACACAAGAGTGCGAGGGCCCTTCTTTGTCATTGGTAATCTGTCCTCCAGTTGAAGGAGTTTGCAGCCACCCATTGTATCCCTTCTGTGGCAGAGGGTGAGTTCATGAGTTTACATGGTGAGCCAGTTGTTGAGATAATTCACACATAGAATTCCTCCTTACAGCTTTATTTTCAACCTTGATGAATTCACAAATGCAATGTTCTGTGCAGCCCTACTCACTGGTGCTTCCAGATTAGTTTGAGGAAGCTGTATGAGTAGGAACTTCACAGACCAGCAGCTTCCCTGGATCTGACCTCTGTCGTCATGCATTAGGAATGGATGTAAATATGATGGATGGTGAACAACTTTCCAAGTCAGCTCCATTTCTGAATCTGCACCCTGGGATAGAATGCAATTCCCTGCTTACTTCTAGGTGACATAAAGACAGGTTGTTATTGAAGAAGATATCAATGTATGTAAGTATCTGAAGAGAGGGTGTCAGAGGATGGAGCCAGGCTCTGCTCAGTGGTGCCAAGCAATAGGACAACAGGCAGAAACTGATGCACAGGAAGTTCCATCTGGATATGAGAAAGAACTTCTTCACTATGCAGGTGACCAAGCGCTGGAACAGGTTGCCCAGAGATGCTGTGGAGTCCCCTTCACTGAAGATATTCAAGAACCTGGATGCAATCCTGTGGCATGTGCAGGTTGGTTGGACCAGCTGACCCACTGTGGTCCCTTCCAACCTAACCCTTTCTGTGATTCTGCAATTGTGGCTCCTGCTCTTGGGGTGATCTCGTTTCCATTGCCTCTTGTGTTCTGGCTGAAGTATTTGTGAGGCCACGAGAGTGTAGCACCAGGCAACTCCCTCACCAAAGACTTGGTTAGTTTTTACCCCTACAGCTGCACGAGGGGAAGAGCTGAACTCATTGCAGCAGCATTCCCTGGCTCCAAGTATTGTCATCCCATGACAGAATCTGTTTGTTCTTGCTTCTTCTCTTGTAGCAGCTGTAGAATCCATCTGACCCCTGTAGCACATTGATTCATGAAGCTGTACAAGCAAAAAACTTCTGTTTTGTGGGTTGAGTTCACTGGTGCTATAACTCCTACAGCTGCCTCACTAGGTGCTGGCAAGCAGAAGCAGCCAAAATGTGTTTGGGTTTGGTGGGGATCAGGGACTGGAACTGCCTATCTGTTAAATTTGTTTATCTGTAATGCTAGTTGATAACTGGGGAAACTGAAATTTAGACAATTTCAGTACTTCTCCTCCCCGCTAAAAGAAATTAATATTAAAATAGTACTAAAATCTGACTTAATCAAGTATTCATTACTCTGTGAATTTCTTAATCAACCCACTGTCAGAAGTGTTTTTCTCCTGGGCATTTTAGTGGAAGGCCTATTTTCAGTAAAGCAGTTAATTTGGTGCTTAAATTTAAGAACCCACTTGAATCCCATTGCATTCAACTGTTGAGCAATTTAGTGTTTAACAGTTGCTTAACCATAGCAGAACAACAAATTGACCCAGTTTCTTTTCAGGTGCTTTACTCAGAGGATTTGTTCTGCTTCCTTCATCTAAAAACCACATTTGTGATGAAATTGTGGTGCCTATTGAGCTAATAGTAAATAGCTGATTGTGCTAATATCTGCAAATATGGTCTCACCTATTTAGTAATAAACAGCTTTCTGTTATGATTCAGAAAACAAGAGAAATCTCAACCAAGAGTTTGGTGTGGTAACATCAATGGGCTTTTTAGGCATGTAGCCAAAAAGTAGTTCACAATTCATTTTGGTTACAGTTCATATTGGTTTAAAGAGTGACTCAAGAGCCAGATTATGATACTGTCTTTTTTCCCCCCCTTTATCAATAGTCTTAAAATGAAACTTCTTAAAACTTTTTTTTTCCTTTTCATATGGATGAGTTACAGCTTATGCCCAAAGAATTGTGTGCAAAATCTATTCTTTCAAGCAAGTGATTTTGTTTTGAAAAATCAGAAAGGGAGCACTTGACATTGTGGAAGCTGGGATAAAACTGAGTCAGCTTTCTGAATACAGAGTTCTCAGTGGCTTTCTACTCCGTTTGCCCTCTTAGGGTGTAATCAGCTACTATCCTGTCCTTTCTTCTGTTAACTGAGGTTGGTTGACTGATTCTCATGTGGTGGTATTAAATAGAATAAGGGGATATGGCTTGGGGGAGAAAAAAAAATTTGTGGCTCCCCATTACATTTGTGTCATGTGGTTCAGCTGAATTAGATTCCTGTTGGAGATTTATATCCTGCAGAGCTTTGGCTTTGTTTGAAGGAATGATGTTTTAAGGAAAGTTCTTTCTCTCAAGAGAACCCTATACTTTGATTAGTGGGTATAGTTGGGAATAGTGAACAAGCAGAAGTTATGCTTGATAGCTTGTTTGGGTTTTTTTCTCCAAAATCAGGGGTTGCAATAAAGAATTATTAGTTCTTCTTACACACCTGACTTCAGTCATACCCTTAGTTGGTCGCTGCTGCAAGAGAACTAGTATTATTTTGATTTCCTTTTAAGCAGGAGTAAGAATTGTATTTTCTCAAGTTCTCTGAATTGACTTAAAACTTAGGAAGTGAAAACAGCCAAAAGGATTCAAATGAGTAAGAAATGCAAAAGTTGTGATAAAGCTCTCATAGCTCCTAAGTTTATTTACCATTTATTTTTGTTTTGGTTTTTGTGGGGGTGTTTTGGTGGTGGTAGTGCAGCTCAGACTTTTTCTTATATAACTAAGCACACCTTACTGCATACTAATGTTCTTTATGAACAGTTCCAGGGAAAAAGTCATCTTCTTGTCATCCAAGTATTTGCAAAATGCCTAATTATATTCTACAACAGATCCAGATATTACTGTATCCATTTGAAAATAGTCATGTTCTGCTTAGATTTTGAGAAGACTAATGGTTTATATTAAGTATTTCTGTAGGTTTCCAAAAATAACAAATTTGAACCCATGGGAGGAATCCATAAGTCTGAAAATTTCATTCAGTAGGCTGGATTACTGTGTAAATCCATGGCATTATATATTTATCTAAGTGCTGCAGAAGGCAAAGTCATCACATATCTGTATTTCCCATGAGGGGAATTTTCAATTTTGATTGGAAATTAAATCTAAATTTAGAGGAAATGTCATTCTCAGAGTTACGAGAGTTATACAGCACTTTCTGACCATATTTGTGACTCTTTTTGGGTTTTATGGTGGAGTTGTAAAACATACTCCGAAAATATGGAAGGATACAAGAGCAGCAGTCTTGTGTCAGAAAGTTCATTTGGTATTTAGTCTGTGGTGTAACAGCTGCAGCAACAGCAGCCATAAGCAAGAGTCTAGGAGAGATTAGGACAAAGCAAGTGTTTTTCATACTGCCTCTGAGTAGGCTCTGAACCTCTAGAACTTTCAACTTAATGACTATCTCAGCTAGAAGTGTTTTTTCTGTATTTAGTAAATTTTAGTGGATTTCTCCTCCATATTCATAGCCATCTCTGTTTTATCACAGATAATTTCAAGCATCCAGAACAACCTTAGGCAAGAGGCTCCATAGGTCTGGTATCCTTTGCATCTCACTTCTTTCTTTTGTTTCTTTAGAACCTTGATTTCTCTAGTTTCACTTCATGCCCTGTAGTAGTTAGGTTGGAATAGATTCTCCTATTTCTTTTAGTGTGTATTCTCTCAGTCTTCTGTCCTCCAGATGTCAGAGCTGTGGCTTACTTTATTATGCCTTGAATGGATGCCATTTCAGAACCTGGTACGACCATTGTTGCTCTTCTCTGATTCTTTTTCCATCTTTCCTTTTCAATGGGGGAGACCAGAACTGCACCCAGAATCAAAGACATTTGCATAACTCAGGATTTATACATGTCTGTGTGACGATGTTCCATCAGTCTTTCCTAATAATTCTTATAGAGAAAAGCTTTGGTCCAAGTACTCTCCCATTTTAGTCATACCATGACTTAAAGTGGTGGCTTCTGAATATTAGGGCAGCTTGGCTATCAACATGGGAGGTTTCATGTGGCAGCAGCACTTGCATTTGTTTGTTAGTTTTATTGAAACTTTCAATCTGTGGCAAGTAAAAGCAGCCTTTCAGAGTGTGATCACAGTTGTTCCTGTTTCCTTTTCGTAGGCCCGCCTCCCGTTTTCCAAAGCACCGATGGAAACTGGGTGGCTTTGCAGAATGTCACTCTGCCTCGTCCTCGAATGCTCGCCAAACCAAAGAGTCAGGTGTTCAGAGCTCTGGAGAACGAGTCCAGCGTTGTGTCTGCCTACGACGAGATGGGCTCGGACAGCGAGGACGACTATGACTGGAATGTGGCCTTGAACAAGCTGCGGCAGAGACCTCGGCAATTGCCGGACGACTTCTATTACTCCAGCTCCCAGTATGGCACTGAGTGGGTTTATGGCAACGAGCAGTACCAGGCAGTGACCTCCCCCTCCTCTGGGTTATACACCAACACTGAGACACTGTTCTCCGATTCGGAAACATCTTCAGTAAACTCTTCCCAGGAAGCTAAAGGACCTAGCAAACTTCTCTGGTTGCAAAGCAGAACTCAAAGTGATATGCCCAGAATGGAAAAGAAGCACTTCCATGGAGAACTAGATGTAAATTTCAATCCACAGGCAACTAGCTTGGAGTATTCGGACAGCAGTGAGACTGAAGAAGTCCATTATGATTTAGAAAAGAGATCAAGAAGGTGGAAGAAGAACAAAGCCATCTCTGAAGACTTATGTGAAGAAAAGAATCAGGCAAAAGCCAACAAGATGAATTTAAGTCAGGTAATTGTGTTTGAGCTTACCAAATGCATTCTCAAAAAGAGTTGGAGAAAACTAATTAAGCTATGCTGGCAATATCATGTGAATCGTGAGTGGGAGGTGGAGTGTTCTTGCAAGCTTTATCTTCCTCATGTCTCCTAAATAAGAAGAAGAAAAAGTAGGGTGTTAGACAGACTTTACCTTTTTCTCAAATAAGCTACTTTCATCCAATCAAAGACATTGTTAATGTTGTAAAATACAGTGCTCTTAAGAAAAAAAACGGTCAGGATTTGTCATCACCTAAGAAATGTTAATTAATCACTTGTTTTGTTGTGCTCGGGTGTTTTTTTAGCTTCTGTTTTCTTGGTATAAGAAATAACTCATATGCCTGGGAATCTGCTCTGTCTGTAGTGTCTGCAAATGTTCTGGTAAGGGATAAAGCTAATGAGCAGCAGAAATTCAGAAAGGGCTTTTTGTGAAATCCAGTCCAAGTGAAGTCTGCTTTTAATTGGTCACCTTATGATGAGTTCTGATGTGTTAGGGTGAGTGTTTGCAAACTACTTCAATTCAAATAATTTTTCAATTGATTAAGAAAACAAACAAAACCCAAACAAACAAGCAAATAAACCCAGTCTATAATATCTCGAACTCAGAGAAACTGTTCATACAACTTGAAGACAGCAGACATTTCTTTCAAACCACAGGTGTTGAATAACCAAAAAGTCAATAAGTCCCCTCTATTTGGAGTTTGTCCAGACCTGGGACTGATATTAAGGGATTCATTTGTCCCCCAGAATTTTTTTAGCAGTATAAGCAAACTAGATCAGGAGAATATTGACCCCTTGTCCAGTTCCATTTCCCACATCCTATCTCTCTTAAATCCTGAAGCTGCATCATTGCTGCAGCAGAGTAATAATAAGCCTGTAGCAAGGAGCTGAGGGCTGTCTTCTCCCTGTGCCTCTGACTATGAGCAGCCTGATTCAGTCTTTAAGTTACCTGACCAAGTTTAGGATGCCTGGAACTGTTTCTCTTTGCTTATGCTACTAGCCTATATTTCCTATAGAAAAACGTCTGTACAGCTGATTCTAAGTCAACATTAGGATTCTAGGATTTCAGCAGGGCTTTAATGCTGGGTGTCATTAATTCTGTATCCATTCCATCTGCTTTTAGGACAGAATGTGGGTGTTTGGGGTGTTCTGTACTGATCCATTTATACTCATATCCTCATAAATTTATAACCAACAGTTACTGAAGGGGAGTGTGATGTATTATAATGTGATCTGACAACACATCAGTGGTCATTATTGACTTCTTACAACATCAGGCAGAATTACAGGGCTTTACAGGGACTGCACAAAGACCATGTCTTGTACACAGAGCTCTGCATGTTGCTTTCTGACTTGTTGTATTTGTGCATGATCTCCTTGCATCTGTATTCATATTGTGGCTTCCAATATGCACAGCATAGAAAATCAGAGCTCACAGAGGCATTACAGAATCACAGAATCATTTAGATTGGAGAGACCTTTAAGGTCGTCAGTCCAGCTGTTAACCCAGCACTGCAGGGTCCACCACTAAACATTGTCCCTAAGTGCCACAACTACACATCTTTCAAATACCTCCAGGGATGGTGAATCAACTGCTTCCCTGGGCAGCCTGTTCCAGGGCTGGATAATCTTTTCTGTGAAGAAATTTTTCATAATATCCAATATAAACCTCTCCCACTTTCATCCAGGTAAGGTCAGAAAGGCAGGGTGCTTCCCAAACATATGAGATGGCATCCTTTAGCAGCTTAGTGTGTGCTTCTAAGTGCAAGCTGGTATGGAAAATTATTCTCCTTTCCAAGTCTTTTGTGGGTTGCTTTGCCTCTTTCAACCTCTCTGTTGTGCTCAAAGTGCAAGATTTGGGTTTCTTAACCCACTCTCCCCTTCATTTTACCCTTTAGGCTAAAAGAGGCTGTTCCTGCTCCCCTGCTCCCTCAGCCTCAGTGGGACAAGCAGAGGCACACTGCCTCCAGATCATGCCACTGTTTTCAAAGCAGTGAAATTCTCATTAGAAACTTTATGTGTGGGTGGGTTTGCATGTGTTTAGTTTGTGTTTGGACACACACACACACACATATACACAGAGAGGTGGCTGATGGGACAGGTGGTGTTCACATTTGTAGAACTTTGACTGCAGCCTCTGGCAAGCAAGCATTGCTGGCACCAGGAATGGACTGACTCTTACAATTTACAGCAAGGACGTTGCATGGTTGAACAATTTTAGGAAGCAAGTAAAATTGTCATATGTGTAAGGAACCTGATTTAATGTATGAAAATGAATTAGCCAGACATCATTTACATTGCTTGGAAAAATGAGATTAAAGGGAGTCAGAGTTTCATATGTTCCCCAGAGTAATGTATTGATCTTGGTAAAATGATTGAGGCTGCAGCAGGGAGAGCCCTACATATAATCAGTTCTGCAAAATTATAGTGTAGGTGTGTGAAGAACTGCAGACAGCATTGACTTAAGAAAGATTGACTGCGGAGTCTTAAACCAGGCGTAGGTTTTCACATGATGAGATTATGTAGAGTTTGCAGAGACCATACAAACTCTTCTGAACTCTTGTTGAACCAAGATATTAGACACTGAATAACTGATTGTATGTCAATTGCAGTGAAGAAACACACTTTTTCAGTACCTTACTGCATTGCAATATAATCTTACTTTACTACATGGTAATACTAAGATGATAATTTGTTAACCATTATGTTTTCAGCAGCATTGTAGAACAGGATGTCAGTTTATCAGTCTAAAAGTTGGGGTTTCATTTTTAATTTTCAAATAGTGAAGGTTGCTTTCTTGTTTTCTACTCTACATGTTTCTCAGTGAGATGAAAACAAGCCCTTTTTCTTCTCTGCTCTGAGTATAGGGAATTGTAAGCCGTTATGTTCTGGAAAAACTGCAGTCAATTCATAACTCACAACTGAATTTCTGTTTAAAATCAGATATTTTTTAATAAAGATCCAGTTCCTAGATTAGGATAATGCTGTGGCATGTTTTTTTTAAAATATATTTTAGACACAACTGTGGAATTCTGACTTTGTGACTGAAGAGAGAATTTTTTGCTGAATGTCTTCAGTGACTTAGAGGGGGAAACCTGAGAACAGATACCAGGATGTGCTGTATCTGTGGAATTTTTTGCTTAATGATAAGTAAAAGAACAGGTTCCTTTACTGAGATGCCATAAACACAGTCATGACGCAAGACATGAAAACTGTACTGATAAAACCAAGGTCCTGCTAGAAATAATAACTGATTGCTTATGTACCACAGAAGACTTGTATTTCTGTGGGAACTGAACTGGAAAGTGCAACCTTGCTTTTAATGATGACTATTTTTCAAATTGTAACTTTTTACAAAAAATGGACACTCAAGCCACCAATCTTCATCTGCTTTTATTAATAAGAATTTTAATAATAGTTGATACTATTAGTAATAATAATATTGATATATTGGCTCTCATCTTTTTGAGAGAGGGATATGATTATTGCTTAATGTAGCTGGAGTTCTTATGTTTCTGATGCAAAGTAGAGTGGCTTAATTGCTTCAAGTGAAAGAAATGCTGTCATTACAAGTTTACTTCTTTAATGAGGAGACCCCACCAGTTAATTACAGCCCTCCTGCCCAGAAGCCAGGCTAGAGGTGAGCACTGTCAGACTGCCTGTTCCCACGGGATGGCGCTTGG
Organism: Notiomystis cincta; assembly: GCA_013398075.1. Classification (NCBI taxonomy): domain Eukaryota; kingdom Metazoa; phylum Chordata; class Aves; order Passeriformes; family Notiomystidae; genus Notiomystis; species Notiomystis cincta. Next base: position 111,871 of record VZRX01023313.1, on the reverse strand, counting down.
GATGTATTCCTAGAAAACTGCTCCCTGAAATCACTCTGGCTCATGTTGAGAAACTGCCTGCAAACCTCACAATTTGTGTATTCTCCTAAAAATTTTAGTTCCTGACTTTTGACTTCCTATTTAAAGGGACCTTTCTCTCAGGAATTTATGGTTTAACGTGGATTTTGTTCTGGAGCCTCTTTTTTTGTATTTCGTTTTTGTCTACTGTGATTACACTGGCTTATCAGTGATTTCTGTGCAAGGATTTGGACATTAGGTATGAGTAAAGGTGTATTTCTTTTTTCATTGTCTCCTAAAAGACCTATGCTTGCATAGTAACACTTGATTTACTTTAAGTGAAACTAGGTTTGTGGCTGTGTCAGTCTGCCAGGCCTTCACAGAAACTCAGTTTTCAGATAAAATGTTAGCCCTTTATTCTTGTTTGCAGATGTTAGCATTATATGTTGCTGATAGAAGCAAGTGGGAATTTACCCAATGATTTGTGTAATGACACAAAAATGTTGTTAAACTTGCCAGAAAGAGTGAAAACGTGAACAGTGAAGAAAAACAAAGTCTAATGCAGCATCTATTAAATAAATAATAGTAGTACCTTTCAATTTATTTATTTTTATTGTTGTCAGGGCTGCTAATGCATTTTTTAACTTGTCAGTCCATGAAAGAGGTATAATCTCCTCACAAATAGTTTGCTGCCACTGTCTGAAAAGCCCAACACACAAGTCAAGCAGCCTACTATTAACAGAAATCACAAAGTGCAGCAGTGTAAGGTACCATTATCTCTGCATGTGCACAGGAATTAACAGCTCTTGCCAAAGTAGAAAATCCACCTGCTCATTTAAAGGAGGTTGGAAAGCTAAAAAAGGGTAATAGACATACCTGAGCACAGCTGTAATACAGTCAATTCTCTCAAGATCAGTCCTTCCCCAAGAAACAATGTGTATTCCAAACACAGATTTAGCTAATGCAGAATGGGACCCTTGGGTTGCCAAGGCAACTCATGACTTTCATCTGTGCTAGCAGACCTAGCAAAAAGATCTTTAAGTTGCTGCCATGTATGATCCTATGAAGACTGGTATTTTTTCAGGATCGAGAGTAGCTGTCATATTGCTGTTGTTAATATTCTTTAGATTAACTAAAGATTCTTTAGATTAAACTGGTGCTTTCTATGAGTGTATCTGTGCATTGCTACTCCAGTAAAGCTGCTAAGCAGTTAAAATTGAGCAGATCTGTTTAAGAAGCCGCCAGAGGACTCATGCATGTCCTGCTGCACAGTGAAGTCTGTCAGTATGTTGGTACAGCAGTGAGGAGGAAGTGGGAAAATCCACCACTCCAGACTGGCAGCTTCCCTCACTGCTCCACTAGATTTTATATACATATCTCATTTAAACAAGAATACCAAATTCATGCCTTTACAAGCTTGATCTGCTCAAATGTCTGCATAGAATGGGATTTTCTTCTTTTCCTTGCAGGCTTGACCTCAAGGTAAATCGTGCTCAATCTCCATCAGCACTGCTAGAGGAAGCCCAAACCCCTAGTGCAGAGTTGTAATGCTAAACCAGGTGTTTTGGTAGATGAGAGCAGGTTTTTGGAAGTACCAATTAAATAAATGGAGGTAATTCAAGTAAAGAGGGATTCCAGTAATTAGCTTAGACTAGATACCTAGTTTTAAATAGCTCAGGTTTAATGAGATGTATCTTTACTAAATTGTATTTTCATAAAATACAAGTGCGCAGTTTAGTTGTGCTTTCTATACTGTATATCACATAAATTACGTTTTTTTTTCTTTCCTGGGTACAAACTGATGGACTGATTGATTCAGCAACAGCTTTCAGATTTTTTTTTCATAGTAGTTTAGTGATTTGTGAGTATTGTTCATTGGCAGATTGTTGTTTGGGGTGTAATACTGATATTTGTAATGAGTTATTGAGTGATGTGCAAGATCTCAAAAATCTCTTCTTGCAATGTGAGAAAGCACCACTGTGATTCTAAAAATAATTATAATAACCCTTATTATTATAAAAAGTAGATTTTTTTAATTAACAAGGTGAAATGCACAGTCTTTTGCATGTATATAAGAGTCTATCATATAGAATTAAAGTGAAAACACACTGATTTGAAATATTTTTCTTGATCATTGAACAGCTTTTTAGCAGCAAAAGCTTTCTATTCTTTAAAAGCTGATTGTTTGGGAAAAGTTTCAGCATAAAGCCATGGTTCTCCTTCTATTTTAACTCTCAAATTTCTTTTGTTTCTTCAAATCCTGATTTTCTGAAAGGGTCATCTGCATCCTGAAGGTGAACTATAAAGCAGTAATTCAGTTGTGTAATTGATTGAATTGCAAATAACTGCAGACAAAATTTATCCAGAGTGCTGTGAAAGTGCTGAACACGCCAGTAGAGTTTTCTGTATGAGAGATGGGAACTGGCATTATGAACACGACTGTCAGTCCATTAAAGGCAGTTTCGTGGGTAGGGCTTCTGAGGGAGTGGGCAGAGTTAACATTTCCTGTGAGAACGGGAGGTAAATGGTTCATCTGTAAACAGTGCTGCTACAGCTGCTCCTGTTTTATGTATTTCCAAATGAATGGAAGAGAGAACACAGATTTTAGTCTCTCCAGCAGTGTCTGGTCTTGTCACAGTATGAGAAACTAAGGCAGACAGGAATAATTTCCTCTCTGAGAATCGCTCCAAATCATTCTCCTAGACCTGCTGAGACATGCCTACCACTCTGGTCCCAGGCTGAATTCTTCAGAGCCTCCTTCTGTGTAGTTTTGCACAATTATGCTCCATTTCAAAATATCTGTCACTTTTAAACCCACCCAATACCATTTTATTTCATGGACTTGGCTGGATCACCAAACAATCTAATGATTCAAAACTTTCTCTCAGCAGTCAGCAGGGAGAGAACATTTCCAGAAAGCAGTAAAGGCTATAGGTGGAACAGGTTGCTCTGGGAGGTGCCCATCTCTCTCCAGAGACTGTAGTGGAAATCTGAACACATTGGGTCCTAATCAGATGACACAGATCCAGAAAATGATTTGATACGTGCCTGGGAATTTGTTTTCAGAACAACTATGAGATATTCTCATATTTTGTCAGCAAGGGCTGACAAAACTATCCCTCTTTCCAACTTGTTAAATGCTGGACAGCCATCCTGCTAAACAAAACTGCAAAGAGACTTTGCTTCTCTTCAGCTTCCAAAGTGAGGGACTTGTGGTCAAGTCTGTAATACCCACTGTTCTTGGTTGACCCTTCAAGTGTTTTCCACTTTTAAGGATCCAAGAATCAGAAAGAAGGTGCTCCTGAAGGTTGAACTTGTTCCAAGGAGGTTGGCATTTGGAAAATAATCATCTCTGTAGAGGATCCACTTATATACAAATAATCACTAGGAAAGCTGACAGTCTTAAGCAATATCATGTAACAAAAGAGAGGTTTTTCAAAACTTGTTTCCAGCAGTCTTAGGAGAACATGGCTAATGCTCAAGAGCAAGCAGTCAGGGAATGCAAACACAGCTTTCAAGTGAAAGCTGACACAACTGCCAGGTTACAGGTTATTTCATTCCCACACCATCCCTGCGAGGGATGGCAGTGCTGGGAATGGGAAATGCCACTTAGGCATGTTTTATTAGTTGCACACAGATACATAATGATTTTGATAGTTCCTTTTTAGGTAATAGGAAAATAAGCAAGAATGATGAATATAATCCAGCAAGTGCTGTTTTACTGGCATTCCTTTTTTATCAGAACACACTTAGCGTGCTTTCTTTCTAGCTTCCCTGCAGAGTGATCATACCTATAGTTTTCTAGAAAGCTGTTTGTTTTTTCTTTCTGTGCCTACACAGGAATTACATGTTTTTTTCTAATTTCTTTGTAGGATTTTGATGATTTATCAGAAACAGATATAAGCAATGAGGATCAGCACCATGATGTCAAGGCTGAACTTATGGAGGATGAGCTTAAATCCAGGTTATTTCAGCTTGCTGCTAAAATGAGTGACAAGGAAACATCATCTGGTGAAGAACAAGAGTCAGAACCTGGAATAGATCCAGAAAACCAGAAGGAGAGTTTGTCCTCAGAGGAAAATGGTACAAGTATTCAGGAAGAGTTAAAGAAGGTAAGTGGTCATTGTAAAGGAGTGCAAATAAGAGTTAGAATCCAGAAAGAGAAAATTCTGGCTAGAAAACTGAACACAGTTGCTTAAAAAAACCTGAGGTCCTTTATATCAATCTGAGCCTGAACTCCCTGTGTAGATAAAAGCTCAGCTGAAGGTGTGTTTTCCTCTCTGTGAGGAACAGACAGACTACAGCATCAGTTCCAAGCAGGAAACTTAGCTTGTGTTATCTGGGTAACATTAATATATTAATTAAATTATGTCAATTTATACTGACTGAGAATTGACTTACACTTTTTGATTTAAAAACATATCCAGGTTTTTTTTTTTGTCCTTGCTAACCAGACAGTTTAAGTGGTTTTTTCCATCCTTTTGGTTGTCCCACTCTTTGCAGTACCATCTAGTTCATGCTGATGACATAGATTCCTCTTTTGCATCTCTTATCAAAACATTTTGTGTGTCTTTAAAGCTTTCCAAACCTATTACTCTGTCAGCTAATAGGCTTCTGAGAGTAGTAACGTTTTCTAATGAAACTGAATTTTGGTGTCAGTTCTGACAGTGCCTAAGATCCTTCATTTATGCCATTTCACCCTTACAATGAGATATCAGATGTCAGTGTCACTCACAGGATTTACCATCTCCTCTCTTCCCTTTCTACCTCTGAATTTCTCTTCAGATCATGTGGTGTGCTTAATTTGGTGCTCTAGGAGCCCAGTGCTGCCCCTTGCCAGTCAAGCACTCTTATTCCTTAGATCCACTTAGGCTTACTCTAGTCTGCTGCATATCTTGACTTGCCTTTTGGGGTATTGTGTGCACAGCAGCTCAGCTTTGACAAGGGATGTGGACAACTCTCTAAAGGAAATCTGTTAGTTGTAATTTGAAAGGTGTTTTGTTCAAATTATATAAAGCACTAATACACTGGGAGGTGAAAACAGGATCAAGTCATCCAGGCAGACGATAGAGATGGTGTCCAAATGTGCAGGAATGGTGTCACAAAAGCCAGTGCCCATCTGGAGTTGAATCTCTCAAGAAATAAAAAGGGAAATAAAGTCTTCTACAGGTCTGTCTGCAGCAAAAGGCAGATGAGGGAAAGCTGGGCTCACTACTGCAGTGACCTGGTGACACAGAACATGGAAAAGGCTGTTACACATTGTTTTCACCTCAGTTTACAGGTAAGATTTTCCCTCAAGAATCCCAGGCCCCTGAGACCTATGGGAAAGCCTGGAGCAGTGAAGACTTATCCTTGGTAGAGGAGGATCAGGTTAGCAAATATTTCAAAAACTGGGATATGCACATCTGCATGGTGTCTGATGAGGATGCACTTCCGAGACCTGACAGAACTGGCCTATGTCATTGTGAGGTTCCTTTTCGAAAGATCATGGCAATCTGAGACATTCAGAGCTATAAATATTGTTTGTTTTAGCTTTTACAAGGCTTTTAGCAGTCAAATGCAAAGGGAAATGCAAAGCTCTGCCCCTGGGAGGTGAGTATCTTATGCACCTCTATTCAGTATTGCTGAGGCCGTTTCTGGAGTGCTGTGTCCTCTTCTGGGCTCCCCAGTACAAGGGACCCATGGACACACTGAAGTGAGTCCATTGAAGGGCCACAGATACGATTAAAAAACTGGGGAATCTGTCATAGGAGAGAGCTGGCATTGTCTATCCAAGAAAAGAAGAGAAGGCTTGGGAGAATTTCTTCAATGTGTTTAAATACCTGATGGAGGAGAGTGGGGAGTGTTTGATGTGGGAAATAAAGTGGAAATGGAATTTTTTCCACTGATAGGAATGGAAGCACTGGGCACAAGCTGAAATACAAGAAATCCCATCCAAATGAAAAACTTCTTCACTATGATGGTGTTTAAATACTTGAATAGGTTTCCCAGAAAGATTGTAGAGTCTGTATCTTTGGATATAATCAAAATCTGACTGGACATGGCCCTGGACAACCTGGTCTAGTTGATTGTGCTTTGAGCAGAAGGATTTGGACTAGGTGATCCCCAGAGGTCCTTTCCAAATGTAAGGAGCATGTGACTTTCTGATTCCGAGTTATTTAGCTATGGACTACACAGGAGTGTAAGTACCTTTGTTATCACATGTGCAAATACCTCCATGACATACACACAACCTTTCCAAAGAAATCACATAAAGGCTTTATTGTCAGTGCTTGTTAGCAGCATTTAATTTGTTTTTATTTGGTTTGCAAAGACAAAACAGCAATATCACATTATTCCACAGCATATATGAGCTAGCTGGGGTTATAACATGATGCAAATGAAATCCAGAAATAAAGGCTTTAAAGAGGACTTTCTGAAATGTTCCTATATAGAGAACTGAGCACACAAAATGGTGAATGTATGTTTTTGGTGTACTTATTCATATGCATGCATCTACAAAGTAATATTGGCCGGTTTTTCCTCTCAGAATTTTGCTATTTCTTTAACATTTCTATGTCCGTTATTTAAAATAAATATCTGTTTCCTCAATAAAATTTTCTTGAGTTTAAAAAAAGAAGGGCTTACCATGTTCAGCAAAAAGGGAATGCTTGGAGTTCCTAATCCTGTAATTGATTTGGATAAAAAAGTTCTTGTTATTAATGGTCATAGTATATACTCTTTTTGTCTGTAGTAAAGAAATCAGAATACTCCAGTATTCCATGGTCTGGAATTCAGCAGAATTGGCAGGGGAATCTTCTCCAGCTGTAGAGAAACAAGCACACTGCTTTCATTCTTATTCTTGACAGTTGTCCTTAAAGGTACTTTAAAATCTTCTGACATGTGCCTTCTCTCTGGAAAGTTGGCTGGCCAACATCTTACAAGGAAATACTGAAGATACCAGTTGTGGCTGTGGCAGTCTAAAATACAAAGACATACCTAAATTCATAAAAGATGCAATACTTTAGGATGAGTAGATGGCATTTGAAAGACAAGCATAGAAAACCTATTTTCAGGCAACCAGTAATTTTGGATACCTTCAAAGCCACAAGTCCCAAAATGCTGTCTCTTTAAAAAGCCTGATTACTGGAGAATGCATTTGTAGGGATTTACAGATCTTTCAGACTAGCACTCAACGTTATTGGTCCGAGACAGCCTGACCTGGCCATCAGGTTTCAAATTAAATATACAGAAGCATTAATTCTGCACCATTAAAATGAGATCTGGAGTGTCTAGATTGTGCTCTTTGTTCCTGAACATAAATACTTTAGCCATCTTGCTTATATTTTAGCCACGCTGCTTATCTTTGTTAGTCTTTAATCTTCTGTTCTCAGAAGCTTATTCTGGAACACCTTAACAACTTAAATCGCTGGGAATTTTTTAGTTCTCATAAACCTGACCATAAAATAAGATTTAAAAACATGAACTGTTTTTTAACCACTGGAAATTAAATACCTGGTGCTTATGAAAATCTGACCTTCACCTGTCTGCACCTTTAAAAACCTGGACTTCTGTTTTAAATGGGAACTGGGAATCTCATGTAATCACACATTGAGCTGATGCTTTTGAAAGGGTATTTAGTATATCAAGATCTGAAGCAGTGGAAAAATTATCTTTAATGCAGAGTTAGCTGAAGTTGTTTGGCATTTATGGATTCTCAGTTCTCACTTCAAATTGAGCTTTTGATTTGTATGTCTGTCTTTAAGATGCAAGTTTGAATATGATGACCTTTGAGTTGATTATTTAGTTCAGCTGGAATACCTGAGGATTTAGGTAGATGTTAATTAATACAAGTTAATTTTGGGACTTAGACTTAAATCTTCTTAGATTTTCAGCACCCTCATTTTCATTATCCCTCAGTTTGTGATTGCCTAAAATGGTCTTGTGGAGATTCACAGCTCTCATTTTGAAACAAACATAATCCTGCATCAGACTTGTTTTTATGGAAAACGTTTTGTACTTACTAAGCTACAGAAGTAGTTCATGGTCTTTCAGATACGAGCAGAGACCTGAAAAGTCCATTTGTCTTAGTTGTGCAGTGAAAGGCCATGGTTTTCTCCCAAAAGCCATGCTTAGGGTAGAATTGGCCTTCAGCCCCTCAGGTGTGAACAAACCAAAATTCAAATTGTGCAAATCTTGTACTAGCACAATGATTTGCACAATTCTTTGTCTTGCTCTTTTTTTTTTTTTTTTTTGATGGGTTAGTTTTTGCTTTACTCCCCCTAAATGAATGCCTGAAGAAAAAGAAAAATGTAAATTCCCTTGGAAGTATCTTAATGGCACTGATCCTGAGAGTGGCAAGCATGATAAATGGGATGTATTTAGTACTCTCCTCCATCCATTCTCCTTCTCTTATAGTGCTTTCATGAAGATACATTGACTGGGTCTTTATTTCATGGTATATGCTGGAATTACACTCTAGAAGGCGATTTTGGCAGGCTGCGTTCTGGATGCAGTCTGTCCCTGTGACCACTTTATCAGAAACTATAGAGATTATGTTAAAAAGCAGATTAGCCCCTGCCAAGTTTTCAAATTGCCTACATAGCATAAAAATTGAAATAGTTGTTAAAACCTTACTCGTGTTTTTTCTTTTTCTCTCCTTCTACTTAGTACTGCAGCTTGCTTAAGATATACAAATGAGCAAGTGAGTTAAACTTCTGTAATAATGTGGAGTTTCTCTCCTCTTTGCATTAGCTTCATGCACTGTGCTGTGTGCTTAAGGAATTTCTTTAAATCCCTTTATGCATTTACTTCTGCTCAGAGAATCTTACAACCGAGGCTTAGTAACTTTGTTTAAATTCTGCTGTTGTCGTTGACATTACTACATGACACAATAGCTCTTTTCTGAATGACAGCCTCTAAGTGAGTTTGTTAAGTAGCACAGCAGGATCCTGCTTCCTAAGTGAAACCTCCCGAGTCTCTTGACAGTATGAATAACAGCATAAATACTCTTTTCATTAAATATTTATGCTTCCATTCTCTGGAAACATTTTATTCTTCTTAGGTTTTATAAAGCTTTTTTGGGGGGAAAATATGTACTTTGAGTAACGTTTTCATGTGGATTTTTGCCAGAGGCCTATATTCTTTGTTTCAAGAGAGTACATCTTACTTTTTTCACCAGGTGAATTAGCACTGTTCAAGTACTGGTATAATGAGATTGACACTTGTTAGAAAATCTGCCTAGCCTCTCTCTTTTTAGCAAGAGCAATCTCCAGTAGCTGTGCATGTGGGTGCATGTTACTGCAGAAGAGAGAGCCAGCTCTCTGGTGTGTGTGCTGGTGGCTGTGCTCAGGGCTGGCCTTGGAGGGGGTGGCCCGGGTTCAGTAAGGGAGGTCAGGCAAATGTGGGGTTCACTGGGCTCTGTCTCTGGAGAGACATCTGCTCACAGCCTTGATGGAGGTGAAGAAAAGCATTGGACATGCACATGCCAGTGGATCCCTCCTGTGTATCACAGACCTGTGGAAGCAGCAGGGTAGGGATGTCTGGGGTGCTGAAACAGCAGTGCTGTAATACCAACAGTGAGCCTGTGTCTCCTGGTGGCTGGGCTTCTGTAGGCATTTGTACTGGTGCAGGCACTGTCCTCACAGAAGATGATGATGTAGTTTTTGTGATCATTATCTCGCAATTACCGGAATTCCTGGGTATTTTTGGTGTTGGTTCAGGCACAGGTTTATAGGAAACTGTCATCCAGCTTCATATACCTGAAAGCTTTAGAAGTCTCTGAGTAAAAGTTTCTAAAGGACCCAGAACCATGTGGATCACTTAGGCCAGAAAATACAACAGCATAATTGCAGTAGCTTTACTACATTGCTACTATTATGGTGGTAATGCTGAACAGTGTAGTACAATGATATCTTCCCTAGTTAACAACTTGGAAGATATTTGTGTGTCTGTTGTTTCACATTTTTGTGTGCAAGATGCTCAGACTAATTCTTGTGTTTTCATGGATCATTGCTTTTAAGATTGTGTTAATTACCTGGACAGTCTCCCAAAGTCCAGGACTGAAAACTGAATGTGAGCAGCATTGTAAAAAGTGATCTTTAAGGTTTATGAACTGCAGATAATCTATGCACAGGATTTTGAATGATGGCAGAGAAAAAGTGATTTTGGCTAGAGAACATGAAAAGAGGTATGAGACAATAATCTTCACATTGGTTAATGGATCCAAAGTTTAAAGTTCTCTATTTAACAAAGCAGTCAAGTATATGTTCAGTTTTAAACTGAGGTTTAAGTGGTTTGCTGGACAAAATTCCCATTCAAGGTATTTCTTCCATATATTTGCTATTAATCAGTCTTCAGTATGAAATATCAAGCTGATCCTAAGTCTATTTTGTCAAAATCTGAGTCTTCTATTTCAAGCATCGAGACATAAGCATTTATTTTTAAAAGTTTTCAAAAGCGAGCAGTGATGTTTGTGAACCTCTGATTCTGACACTTTCTGGGCTCGATACAGTTGCATAAATATGGATGTAGATAGACCACCTGAGAGATCTTAGAGTGTCCCACTGGGCCTTAAACTGCTAGTCCAATAGAAACACAAATCTCCCAGGTCCATGTCACATCTGACAGCATTCTTTCAAAATCCTCACATACTTCAAGCTACTTCAAATCGCACTTTGTCTACCTGTGTTTGGGCAACTGAATCAAAGCCCTGTCAGATCTACTGGTGAAAGGCAGAAGAGGTGACCCTTCAGCTGCCTTCACATGGGGAATGCAGTGTCTTTGTAAACAGCTTTTTTCTCATAGTCTCAGTTCTGACACTTACGTGTGTGCACACCTGAGCCAGCTCTGTCCAGTGTGTATGCAAGGGGAATCTCCTTCAGGTCTCTCCTCACCAAAGTTCTATTTACTTAGGGAGAATATGTCCAAGCCATTTTACAGATAAAGTTGCAGAAAATCAGTGAACATTAGTGTAAGCTGCTGGAACTAAATGGTGGGAAAATAGCCTATTTTTTACAATTATTTTTCCTTCTTTTGTAAGCTGCCCAGAGACTTGGCAGTGAAAACCGTGCTCTTTCACTCCTAGCTGGAAGAGTTTCAAGGAAATGCTGCTCCTCAGCTGGAAGATACTTCTGTCACAGCACAGCCAATAGGGCAACTATGGTTTTGTCATTACTTCAAAGCAAAACCAGTCAGTTTAGTTTAAACAGGCCTAAGGAAATTAGGGGGATTACTGTAAGCCTACTGGCTGGTCACTGGAGACTGGTGCTGTGAAGGGTTTTACTTGTTTTGTTTTGGGACAGTGAGGCCAGGACAGGGACAGCAGCAAACAGTAGGAAGTGATTTGGCACAAGACATCTTACTTAGCTTAGTCCAGGTATTTCCCACATGGGCATCTGACTGTGGCAGAAGTGAGGTACAGACTATTTGGTAACTGGTGTCCAAATTGCAGCCATGTGCAGTCCAAAAATGAAGATAGCTGTCTTTTCTTCTTCTTAACACTGCTGCAGAAGTATTTTTCCATTCCTAGTGACACTTTTTGTGATGGTGGAAATAGTATTTTCTCTCTGTTTCATTTTATTAAAAATTGTGTATGATTTGCAATATCTGTTTCAATGAGGTCTGTCAGTCTAAATCCCACAAATAAAAATAAATTAGGCATTGCTTTATTTTAAATATTTTAGTAATAAATGTAAAATCTAAATCTTATGGTATTTTAATCTTGGTAGTTTCTTTATCCTTGCTGTTTATCCTAAACTTCCCTGTAAGTCTGAAGCTATATAAATGTTAACCTCTGTAGCTGTTGATATAACTTTTCTGCCTTTTTATTTAACTGCTTTCCCACTATCTAGGAAAAACAAAAGGCTTTTGATCTTCATTTAAAGCTGCAGTTTTTATCCCACTGTATTGCAGCAGGTGAGAAAGCTTTGTTTTGTTTGTGTCTTCTTACATCTCTTATGTATTAAGAGATGCCATAACGTGATATTGAGGGTTTCCACGTTTCCCAATCAACATTCTCAAACTCAGAATGTTTGTCTGGAAATATCAGGCCTGAAAAATCATACCTTTTGGCCACAATCAACAATCAACAATCATTGCAGAAAATTATTTTATACTCACAGTTAATATGTGGAGCAGACTGGCTCCCTTGTTTGGCCTTGTGATGAAAATTTGGTTTTATCAGTAAAGAAGAACAGAAGACAAAGATGAGGTGTATGAACTTTCTATTCTCATGTACTCACCTATATTAAGAAATTTGGAGGAAAGCTTTCTGACCATAGTGGTCTTGAAAAATCTTTCTAAGCTCTCAATTTTAAAAATAATCAAAACCCTTAATTCATTGCAGAGTTTGTACAGTAAGTAGATATTTTCTCACTTTGCTGCTAGTGACTGTTGCTTATCATTTTTCTAAGCAGAAAGAGGTTTTATATTCTGTGCTACTTGAATCTCAGCTTATGAGGATCACATATCAAAAAAGATTTTCGTTATATTTCCTGAGCAAATATATGCTTATCTTATATTTTAAAATACCTGCTATTTTTAGTATGTCATACATCATTCTCTCAGTCATAAAATAAGAATCACTTTTTTGTGTTAGAAGTTGATGCTTAATTTAGCAAGACACTTCTCCTCTCAACGTTTTCTTTTTTCCTTTCTTTATTTTGTCCTATGAGTTTTAATCACCTTTTAATTATCTTGATTTTATTTAGTAAAAATATCAGTGGTGATACTGAAAAAAAAATATTTTTCCAGTTGTGTAATGTCATCAGTCTGTGTCCATTGTAGATCAAACTCCTTGTGGATTTTAAGATGTAAATATTTTCATTTCCAACTTAGACTATAATATTTCACCTCTTGGAAAATCACTTCCTTTCCCATGATTATAGGCAACTTGTCTCTAGAAATAAGGCATTAAGACTTAATAGGCATAATACTTGTACCTGTATTAGGACAGTGGATTGAATTAGTAAAAATGTAATAGAATTACTTGCACAGTCAAAAAGAGATACTTTACTTCTCTCTTTTATACTGTGGAGATTATCAGTAAAATAATAGCTCTCAGCCTGTAAGATAATTTTGCACTCTTTTTTTTTTTAAGAAATGAAGATACTGATAAAGGTCAGGGCAGAAAGTCTTGAACAGAAGAGTAATTCCTTGATATCACAGTTTATCATGGTATACTTGCCTGCCATCAAACAGCCAGGCAAAATTTAGCCTTTTTTTTTTTTCCCAGTCTTCGTGGTAATGAGTGGTTAGGGCTCACTTTTGGGCCAAAGATCTTTTGAACATCAGATCTATCTGCCACAAATAGTTGGACATTGATGGCTCTTTTCTTCCCACACTGTGATTTGTGTCCCAGTTTTTGCTGGCCTGTGAAGGATTTTTGTTGGGCTTTTCAGGGCCTTCTCAAAACTCTGCAATGAACTCCCACAGGGTGAGGAGATGAGGGAGACAGGTTTGGGGTTTGCTTTTGTTTTCACCCAGCTTGGATTCAGGCAGGTTACTCTGAGAGGATGAGTTAATTAGTGGCAAAGCAAAACTTATCTTCTCCCCAGCTCCCCTTAACTCCCTACAAAAAACCAAGGGATATCGACTGTGACTCAGTGCATGACTTGACACTGGAGCTAAAAATGATTGCACCACAAGTCATCAAGGATGTGGTCAATACTGCCAGGACTGCTAGTGATGGAAAAGTGTTCTTGCTCTACTTCTTGGTCTAGCTGCTGATGTCACTGTTCTCTGTTGAATGGCACGACACCCTCTCCCATGCCAGTTTAAAAGAGCCTAATGATGACATTGTAGTGGCAGAAAAAAAGAAAATGCTAAAGGCTGAGTACAATGGGCAGAAAGAAATAGTGCTAGTGGTAGAGAACTTAACTATTTTCAGAGCATCAAAAATAAAAGCAATAATGTTCATGCAAAAGAAAGGATGTGAAAATGTCACAAGCTGCTGAGATACATACAAAAACTTAACGCTCACCTGCTCTTAGCGGTTTGGACACTTAATATTGCTTCAGTTTTATCATCCTGTTTACCTCCTGTGACTTGTGCAAGAATGCAAATAATGGCCTATAAAGCACCTTCCAGTGCAGCATGCTTGAGTTAAACAACACAGGAAATACTGTGAGCATCAACAGGGAAAGGAAAGAGAGACAGCAGAAGGAAAGGGAAGTGGCTAACAGTCAGCAAGACCACTTTATCTTTAGACACTGAAACATAATCTTCTCAAAATAGGAATACTTTCCATCTGACAAATAGAAATGACAGTAAAGAAGTTTTACAAGATATTTGTTATATTTAGTGCAAACATGTATGTATGTGTGTATATATGCTTGCATTATATATATACAGACATTTTTAGCATTTCATTGGTTTTAAGACTCAACCACAAAGAACTCAGCGAAATCGAGCATGTTCTTTTGACTGTATCTTTAACATATTTGTGACTGTGGTTATTAATTATCATAAAAAGGATAAAAGCATGTTTTCCTCATTCCATTGAGTGCTTAGTCTCAAATTCAGTCAAAAAATAAGATTCTCATAACTGGTAGAAACATTCATACTTGGATCTGCTGCATGGATTTGATTTGGGAGTGGTGGTGTTAATTCAGAAGTAGGGTAGCACAGTTGAAATCTGAATGCATCCCAGTGTTTCAAGAAGAATGGTTACACTTAGCTTTCCTGTGCTAGATATTTGTACCAGAGATTGCTTTCTACATCTACCACATCCATATTAGTTCTCTGTCTTGTTTGACAAGACAGAGCCTGCATCATGGCATGACAGCTGTCTCTGTGAATCACTTAGAGGTGTAAACTATGAACTTTCCTGCAAGGACAAGATAAATTAGACAACCAAGAGGTGTTCAGAGCAATTTGAAATCCACCTACCAGGATGATCTTGCTGTGTGTGTCTATGAATTTCAGGTGATTTTTATATGATCTTGTGAATCCTAAGTTTGACATGGGTGGTTGGGGAAGGGAGATTTTGTGAAATACTAAAACCCTGTGACACATTTTCTTTTTTTATTATTATTCTTTTAATTTCTTTCGGGTTTTTCCCATTACACATGTTAAATAATTATATCTAGAGTAGCTCACTAGATTTGCAAACTGGCCATTTTGGAACATGAGCTGTTTTAACAGCTTTTGACAATTGCTTAAAAAGAAGAGTAAAACATGGAAAACCATTGACTGGGTATCCAGTTTTTCAGAAATCACATTTCTGCACCTTTGAAGGATTAAATTGGACATTAGGAAGCATTTCTTCACTGTGATGTTGCTCAAACATTGGCTTCCTAGAGAGGTGGTCAATGCCCAACCCTGTCAGTGTTTAAGAGGCATTTGGACAACGTCCTTAACAATGTGCTTTAACTTTTGGTCAGCCCTGAACTAGTCAGGTAGCTAGAACAGGTGATCATTCATCATCTTCCAAATTAAAAGATACTTCTATTCTGTTTCTATTCTATTCTATTCTACTCTACTCTTCTATTCTATTTCTATTCTATTCTATTCTATTCTATTCTATTCTATTCTATTCTATTCTATTCTATTCTATTCTATTCTATTCTATTCTATTCTATTCTATTCTATTCTTTCCTGTTAAACTTCTTTTCCCCTATCCATTACCTATTGAGAAGCTAGGGTATTTTTCACTCAAAATCTTGATTTCATGAAGATTTCTATCACAGATCACTTTACATGGAAAACAGAAAAATTATTTTATAGTAATTGGTCTGTGAAAAATGCCAATATGGATTCTCATATTGCAGTATAAAAATAACTTTTTCTAATTTAATTCAATCTTTTTATGAAATTCATCATTAACTACAAAGGATAATAAAAAACTTTAAGAAATAATGAACACTAAAGTGAGGCTAGAGTTCTTGAACAGGAGAGCATACATCAGTGAATATGATGAAGAATATATAGTGTCTGGCCTTGATCCTTTTTTGTTCACTACTCACAGAATATAAGAACTAGGTACTTGTGGAAGCAAATAATAAAAGAAAGTAGCATTGATTTTTCTCTTCTTTCCTATAAAATTATTGATCTGTTTTTAACCTAATTGGCACTTGTGAAAATAAATGGAAAAAACCAGTAGGCTATTCATGGGGCTCAAGTATTTGTTCTCAGGAAGAGAGTCCCAGGCCTACTTGTTTAGGGCTGTGTTGGCTGTCCTAACAAGCTAAAGATCTGAGTGTTGTACCATACTGTATTTGCTTTGTTCTTCTTCTCTTTAATCTCTCATTCTAATTATTTCCTGTAATTCAGATGAGTAACAGTGCTAAAGATGCCTTAATGTATTAATACACAACAATTGACTATGTACTGCTAAAAATGCAGCTTTTCAGTAAAAGTTTTATCTAACATAACAATGGACAGCTGATTAAAGGAAAGAGATAATAAAAGTAGGTTTCCAGTTTGACCCATCAGAATTTGTGGGAATCAAAAGAACATTATTTCTCCTATATCCTGCCTACAGGCATTGCTAATCACTTATACTCTCCTGTACCATTGAATTTACTGCATAGAATCCAAAGACTGTCCATATCCTCAGTATTGATCCACAGATACTTGGTGAGGAAATTTATAAATGGGTGAGCCCCTAATTCACATGCATAAATATTTGCAGGTTTGAGGAATTAATTAAATTTTGGTCAAAATTCTTTCCACACTTTCTTTTAGGCAAAGCAACACTAAAGGTATTGCACATAAATTCACTGACAGTATTTTTATTGGCTTCAACAAGCTTTGGCTCAGTCTCCAAGCTGTATAGTTCAGATGTTGAGCTTGAAGGTACATCAGGTGAAATTTTATTCCTCCATCCAAGTTGTCCTGAAGCTTAAAGCTATGTGAGAATCATAAGAATCAGGACACAAATTACAATTAAGGAACGCTGATAAAAAGATTTTCAGTTGTTTTTAAAAAATTGATAAAACTGTGTGTTTTTCCTTGGTATCTGATACAATTTATTCCATTTTAAAAAAATAGGTAAATTGAAATTTAAAAAAAAAGGATACAAGTGTTTGCAAACTTACAGCTCAGTCTTTGTTTATTTGGGGTGATCATTTAATTCATAGTAAGCATTTTAGTAAAATGCTGTCTTTACAGGGCTGCTGAAGATTGCTTTCCCATGTTTGCATCCTCAATGAAATGGCTCCTGTGGATACAGACATAGACGATTGCACATCTCTTTGTCAGTATCCAAAAAGGAAAATTGTGTTTTAAAACATGTTTAAAACACTTCTGCAAAACCAGCTTTAGGTATCTCACTTAGAGTTTAAAGCTGGATATTTGTGTGCTCCTTTGGAATAAGATTTGGACCATCCCTCTTAGTAGAATTGTGTTGTAGAAAAATTGCATGTGTATGCTATTTTGCATGCTGTAGCAGTGTGGGTATGTGAAAAAGGGAGGGAGGAAAAGGTAAATAGATTCTAATAAATTCCAATTCCATTACATGGTTCTTGTTTGCAGCAAATAGCCATGGATATGGTTTTAGTGTGGCTGAAGTGTGGCTAGTAGAAGGTGATTTATATCTTACCCTTCTGTGCTAATTTAATGCCGTTGTTTTCTCTGTCTGTTCTTGTAACAAAATAGAAGTACTCTGCTGTCTCTCTCTGCAACATATCTACAGAAGTCCTGAAAGTCATCAATGCCACCGAAGAACTGATAGCAGAATCCACCGATCCCTGCGATTTCCCAGATGACATTCAGGACAGAGGAAGAGGAACCCTCCCACTGGGCACAGATCCTGTCAGACTCGATGAGCAGCTCACCACGCTGGAAGAAAATGTAAGAACATGAATCAGTATGTGAAAGAGTCATGTGTGTGAGTGAGTGCCTCTGTGTGTGTGCACCAGCTCGAAAGCGAAAGCACATGGGCAGCATCAGTGGATGTTCAAAATTAATTTGGGGTTTTTTAAACAAATACACAAACAGAACAAAAAATTGTGTTTCAACAGTGCTTAGCTGTGTTGGTGGGGTTTTCTTAACATGTACTTGGAAATACTGAGGGGAGAGCGAGTTGGATGCTTCAAGGTTTACAACTTAATTTAGGAACTCTATCTCAAAAGCTCACTTACGCCCTCCAAACCTCTATGGCTGTGTGGCTGCGCCACGCCTGGCTGAAACCACACATCTGCCGGTGTCAGCACAGCCTCATCACTCCAAGGATGGGGGGGAAAGCATGTCCCCAGTCACAGAGAGAAGTGGAAAAGCTCTTCCTCTCCCACACACATCCCCAGCACACCGTGCTGAGCACCCAAGGAGGTGGAGCTGCCTCCTTCACTGTTAAAAATAGCAGGCTGGAGAACCTGAATTAAATAAACATTCGTTTGGCCACATCCAAATCATCCATCCTTTTTCATGAGTATCTGTCATCTGCAGGAGAAAGTACAATGCTGAATCATAGAAGGAAGTCACTACTCGTTGGAAATTTTTGTGAATCCACTTAATGGAGTTGGTACACTTGTAACTTTTGATTTTCTCTTCTTCCCGCATTTAAGTGATTACATTTCAGTGATCTTTCCCTTCATTAGGAGCTCTTAAAGATCTCATAGGAATCTGCCCTGTCCCATTATAACATCTTGATCAATTCAAGAAAACAAACGCTGTTTTTCTTTAGCCTCAGAAAATTTTCAGACAGAATCTCCTCTTAGAGGATAAAATCAGTTTCCTCCACAGAAATACATTTCCACAGCAGCCCCAGGCTAAGAACTAAGTGGAAGATACTCTATGGCACTAAAAGCCAGTCCTGGCACTGGACTCTCTCGTGAAATACTAAAGTGTCCTAGATCTGAACACCATAGAATTCATCTGGTAGGAGAATGAATATAAAATAAAAATCCAAGTCCAGACTGGACCACATCTTCAGAAGAACTAAGAAATTCTGCAGGACAGAGACCAATTTGGAGAAATCTGCTCCCACTTCTTTTTCCCTGTGGATAACTGTGTTGTAAACTACCTAAGGTGCGTGGGTTTTGCCCCAATTGCACTGTGATAATCCCTCCCAGCAGTGTGGAGCTTTGGCATTTGTGGCGCTGTGGCCTCTAATCATTCATGTGGGCCAAGCATTTCTCACTGAGCAGCCCCTGGGCACAGAGGCAGAGCATTTCTTGCTTTGGCTTTGCCCTTGCTGTGGCATCCTTGGTTTAGCTTCTCCCAGTTCCCTGCAGAATTCACAAGGTATCCAGCTCAGCCTTGCTGTGTCAGCTGGATACCTTGTCTGCTCAGCCCCATAGTACATTTTTCTCTGTCCCACACAGGACATGAAGTAGGTGACAAAAACTTCACAGTTGGCAGATTTCACCATTACACTCCATTAGAAATCCAGGAAACCATAACTTTTCCCATTGCAGCTGGGACCATATCTGCATGAACCACATCCTCTTTGCAGCAACTTCTGCAAGAGTATCTAGGTGTTTATAAACACTTTATTCATTTTTGCTCTCTCTAGCCTTTTGAGAACTGTGCATGCAGCAGTGTGGGGAATGTAGGGCCATCTGTATCAGCAAAAGGTTGGGGTTTTGTGGAAGCTGTACATACTTAAATGATGGTAAAATAAGTCTCCACAATCTAAATGTGAACCTATGAATAAGGGCATCATTCAGGGGAGACCTGCAAGAACACCATTGCTGCTTGGAAGTGTAACAATTACCCAGGTAAAGAGAGCATTCTTTAGAAAAATACTTTTTTTAGCTCCAGTTGGAAAATGTTCATTAACATTTCACAAATGTAGGGGCTGATTGAGTTACAGAAACATTGTTGACTTTCCTTTCCCACATTTTTCTACCAGTCCTGTTTTCTTGAGGTTTATTTTTTACCTCTTGAAAAGGACATCTTACTGTGCAGAGATTTTTGGCACAGCATTTAAAAGCATCTTTTCTTTGACTTTCTAAAGATGCTTCTGTTCAAAATGTTCTATTTCTTCTTTCTCTAAGGTTTTACATGTGACAGGGAAATCTAAAAAATATCCTTTTAATCTGAACTGGCTGTGGTATGTCATACTTAAAAGATGTATCATTTAAATGAATGGAAAGAATAATTAAAACTCACAAAAACAGGAGTATTTCTGTTTAAATCATCGTGTTAACTTTATGGACCACCTGTGTCTCCAGGTACTTCAGCAAAGATGTTACATCAGATCACTTATTTCTTCTAGATATGTTTTTCAAAGATTTCATGCCTGCAGCTGGAATGTAGTACAGATGTAGTGATTTTGTTTCTTAGCAAAGTCACATGCATGAAAAAAATCCATCTACAACTTACGCAAAAGAAGAAAACTACAACAAGCAATTAAGAAGCAAATAATGAAATAGAAAAATAATAAAATGTTAACAATTAAATTTTAATCTGGTCATTCTCCACCATTTTGATCCATAAAGTCACTGCATTGCCATGAATTATTTGAATATCTCTTATGTCAAAGGACTGAATGATCCAGGAATTGTGGGCAGATTAAATTACTGGAGTGGAAGATGTATGAAATGAAGGTATTGGCTCAAGAATATGCTTCAAATTCTGTTTGCTTGCCCCTTGAACCATGAAGTCAGCCACAGCCATGTTTAATTCATGCTGGGTTTGTAGCAACATGTTTTTTACTGCTATTACAATGGGGAAAATCAGAATATATATTTCATTTCCACTGTGCTGTTACCAGCCTTATGGAAACAAGTCTCTTGGCTAACAAGTAAATAGGCAGAAAGTGCAATATTTTCATGTGATTCTGCACAATTTTAAGCACAGACTTCAAAAGCTAATGCTTGAAAACTACCCTTTTCTATAAACCAGTGACCTCCATGTACCTTAGGGGATTTGTGAAATAAAAGAAACAATAAAACACAGTTAATCGCTCATTACTACTCAGAGAGGCTGAATGGGAATGAAACCTTTAGCTGTAGTTATAGATATCAGAAGTGGGCCAAAACAGTAAGAGTTGTTCATTTTAGGGAAGAACTCTGAATTATGAAGTCAATAATTCTCTCTTATGTGGCCCAAATAAGCTTATTGATCCTCCAAAGATTCATTCAAAAGGCCCAGGAGGTGGGAAGGTTTTGCCTGTTCTATATTTGGGTGAGAGCAGGATGGGATGGAAAATCATTATATATATAAGCACATTTACTCCATAGGAAGTTAATAACTATTTGCTGCTGAGCAGTTATTCATGCAGTTTTCACTGCCAGAAGGCATTAAGTGGGTTTAAAGAAAGGCGGCTTTATATGAGGCATGATCTGTTGACTTCCCTTTGTAGACTTAGGGTGTTATACCTTTGAATATCAATAATAAAAAAGCAAACTTTTCAACTATTGTCTTTGCTGATCAATCTGGAACAAATCTGGTTTGGAATACCATTGTAGCACCTATGAAATCTGTAATGCAGCCACCTCGTTCATCCCTTCTCTTTGTGGATATGTGTTTTTCAGATTATTTCCCCATGGCTTTCCTCTGCCAGGTAAACCTCCCTGTTTAGGGAAGCTTTCAGGTATGATGGAAAATGCAGTCTGCTCAAACCTGAGTGCCTACAAAGCAGAAATCACTGACACCTGTCCCTGCCTTGGCCCTGCAGGTGTACCTGACAGCCAGCACGGTGTATGGGCTGGAGGGGCAGCTGACCAACCTGGAAGACGCCGCACGCAAGATCAACAGTGTTACTGAGGAATCTGAGCTGGCTGATCTGGAGGATCAGGTGGCCACAGCAGCTGCCCAGGTTCATCATGCAGAGCTTCAGGTGAGGACAGCAGCTCCTCCCCATCTGCAGGTTTCCCACTGCCTTGCTTAACACCCACCTCACCATACACACCTTGAATATTCTTTTGTACTGCCATAGTCTGATGGTCTAAGGATGCTGACTACATCACATGAGCTGAGCAGAGCATAACTGAGCTGCGTAACTCAGCCCATCCAGATGTACTGCATCTTTTTGTTTCTTCCCTCAGCTTGGTTTTGGACATGGGAAGGCAGCAGGCTCTTACTGCAGTAATAATGCTGACTGCTCCTTGCTACCAGGCAGTTCCCATGGTGTGCTCTGTGTCATGTGCCCTGGGCAGACTGCAAATAGAGTCTGAGGCAGTTTATCTAATCAGTAACTTGTAATGCACTTCCCAGAAGATGCCAGTGTTGGCAGCTTTCTACCAACAAAGGCCAGTGGCAGCCAGAGGCTGATCCAAGCACAGAGCCTAGGGCTTGCATGCCTGCTGTGGGATTTAGGTGCTAAGCAGCACACATCCCAGCCAAAGGCAAGAACTCTTGAGCACTGTGATCAAACACCACTCTAGCAGGCTCCACAAAAAGTCAGGGGCTCAGAGCATGTTGAGATCTGCTGCTAAAAGCTGAACAACACTGCAAGACCTCAAGGACCTGACACTGCCCAGCCTTTATCCAGCAAGATGCCCTGACCTGACTGTACCAGGGTTTATTGGGAAGTACCTTTTACTCAGTGGTCCTTTTACTCAGTGGAAGCATGCTCAACTCAGAACTGAGCAAAGATCTGAGAGCCTGACATGTCTCTGATGTTAAAAGTGCATTACTGCACTGCTTGGCAAACTGGCAGTGGTGTTTTGTTAGCTTTGGTTGTTATTTCAGGGTAAATCTGTTAGCGGGGGTGAGAGGGAGGAGGAGAGAGGCCTAAGCTATGCAAGGAGGCCAATGGAAGATCTGCAGAACAAAGCCATCTGTGGCTTCAAGTGTCCTTGTGAATAGGAGTTGGGTTATATGTCTGATTTCTCTGACTCTTCTTTGACTTTTGTCAACACTTGTCTCCACTACTCTCAATATCAGATTACTTTCCCCTGGCAGTTTGTTTTCCATTCAATATTTTTATATAGTGTGTGTCTGCACTTATGCATGCTTGTGTTTAATATGCATATACATTTGAACTATAAATATTTTAAGATTAAATGTTTAGATTTTGTGACAGAGGATGTACTTCACGTGTGTATGAAACTAGTTTTGAGTTAAGAAATGTGTCCCACAAAGTCATTCTTTGAATGTAGCATTTTAAAAACACAGCTTGAATGAATTTGGGATTATGCAGCTAAAGGTAATTGGGAGATAGCAGATGCAGGTTTTCTCTCCTCCTATCTTTTTTTCCTCAAAAGGAGTAAAATGCCTCTTCCTTGGAGTCAAAAGGTAGGTTGGATTGTTCTTCTACTCCATCTTTACTAACAAATTAAGCCCCTTTTAATGTCAGGACTAAAGAATGCAGGAAAGTGTCAGAATTGCTGAAGAAGTTAGCCATCTGTTTATATTTTCTTATTAAAGAGGATTTTACTGGGGGAGGGTTATATTTTAGTAGTGGCATCCACAGTAATTTTAAAACTTCTTTTCCCCCCTCCCCATCTGTCTGTCTCTCTCTTTTATTTTCTTTGAAGATTTCAGATATTGAGAGCAGAATATCAGCTCTCACTGTTGCAGGCTTGAACGTGGCTCCCTGTGTTCGCCTGACAAGGAAACGGGATCAAAAGCAAACAAACCAGGTGCCAGAACATTATGTAGTATTCAAAAATACATTGGGGAAATCTTGCCTCTTTCTCTATAATGGAGTTGAGTAATGCATATGTGTTGTTTACAGATGCATACAATAGACACATCAAGACAGCAGAGGAGAAAACTTCCAGCTCCACCAATAAAAGGTGCGCTTAAAGTGTTAAGTAAATTTATTTAAAGAGAGAGAGAGAGAGAGAGAGACTGACTCTCTTTGTAAGATTCAATATAATGTACAGGTCAGCAAAGTAGGGAAAAGTTTTTAAGTTACAAAATGAGCAGAGAAAGCCTAGTAGACTGTCCCATCCTCCTCATTTTCCATGTACTTGCATTATATAAAATACCCCTTTTTTTACATTTGAAAGCATCACCACTTGCTCTTCAACGAAAGCTGCGACAGTGACAAGTAAACAACAGCAGAGGCAGAAGGCTGGAAAAAGCAAGTGGAGAATGCTGAATATTGCCCTGCAAGAGGGGTGCTGCTGCTGCAGCATGGCTGGGGTTACTTTGTGAGACCCACGTGGTTGTGGTGTTTTATTTACCAAAGCCAGTTGTGACCCTCCACAACCCACCACTTCCTTAAAGTCTATATTTGCTGATTTCAATCTGTATGAAGTGGCTCAGCAATGTTCCTGGTATGTCAGAGAATGGCTGTGAAATGTCTTTATAAAATCAAGTGGGTTTTTTCTTTCAGGATTTTTTGTGGGATTTTGGGTTTTTTTTAACTCTGCAGTGCATTATCTCTGACAATTGTAGGGCTTGGTTCACTGTACTGTTCTTCTCTAAATCCACTGACTGACATGGCCTCAAACTTTAATATATTTGGAGTACCACAGCCTGCTGTCTTTAATTTAAATTGGATCCAGCTTTCCTCATACATCTTAGGGAAAGTTTTATCTCTCTAGAAGCTGTGACTCTTCAGAAGTATTTTTATATCTGCTTCAATCTCATATGCGAAAAATCTCCCCTTTTGTATTTTTCCCAGGTGAAAAAATAGATGGTTCTCCAGTTACCACTGTCAGAACATTTAACAGAAACTTCATGCTTCAAGGATCTCTAACACAAAGAACTAAAGAAAGGAAAAGCACTGCCAAGGACTTAATGGTAAACAAATGTTTTTAAGACACTGTTAAAAGCAGTTAAGTAGAGAGATAGCAGTATCTGTGTAGGCAGCTGTATTTCAGCATCTTCAGAAATCTCCTCTTGATAGCTTGAGGAAAAAATAATAGAGACTGCTGAGGCACTCTTGAACAAATACGACCAGTGTCTTGAAAGAAGTCTGACTATATACCATAGAATAGCAGCTCCTGAATTTCAGCCTGTGATAATGTAGGCTGGCTGCCAGTTCTCCAGGAGTGTATTACCCTTATTTTTTAAAGAATAAATAGTCATTCCCGCATTTCAGACTTCTGAACCAGACCCTCACAGAACCAGCTGCACATTGTAACTTGGCAGGTGAGAGTCACCTTGAAGTTCACTAATTGTTGAGAAATGTTCAGAGGTTACCTAAGTGGAATTTAAGGGTAGATGGGTCACACATTGGCTCTGCGGGGTTTGAACAAAGAAGCTTCACTCAGGACACCCAGGAGAGCTGTCAGTCATTTTTCTACAGCAGCCATAGAGGGATAAGGAAAAAAGCTGACTCTTCCAAAGCAGTCTGCCACAGGATATGTGGGAAATATGTGGGGAGATGAGAATGGAAAGGACCTGGCTCTGTTTTTCAGCAGGCTTGTTTAGTCCTTCATTCATGTTTTTTTCTTTCCTCTCCCTCTCTGTTCTAGGAACCTGCTATAGGATCTGCTGTGATGTACTAAAGTTACACTTCCCTACTGCCAATAACACACTGCCTAAGGCTGTACACTAGAGTGCCTTTTCTTAACAGCCATTGTGTATGTCCAGCTGAAAATGGACCCTCAAGAACCCACAGAGCCTCAGTTATAGGGCTTCATTTGGATACCTCACTGAGAAAGCTATCCAAGTCTTCAGCATTGTGGTCTGCTACAGGAAACTCTGCCTTAAAGTTCTCAGATGACTCTAGACAGGATGCTATGTTTCAAAAGCAAGGCTCCACATTTTAAGATGCACTTTTTCTCCCTATCGATTGTACTAAAGTATGTCGTCTTTAAACTGCAGTATGTTTTTGTACACTCAATCAGTCATAATTATAGGCCAATTAATCTGCCAAAGCAGACCTGTGATCCATATTTGCTGGCCTCTTACTATTCATGTGGGCATCTGTCTTGTCGAGCAATAAGAACAACTCTGTGCAGTGTGTGCTGCTTTTCAGCTGCGTGGAGGGAGAGGAGAATCTGTGTATCTCACTCTGCTCCCAGGGAGTCAGTGGAAGTCTTGGGAGGGTTGGTAGCAGGAGGAAGACTTCTTTGTTCACTGACAGTACATTTCTCAGATTGAATGTTCCAGCTCCAGAGCTAGGGATATTGCTCTAGGCAGCAGGGGTGTCATGCTGAACCAGAAACTGGTGGCCACACATGTGGACCAGATGTCTGCTAAGTTATGCTCCCAGTGTCTGGAAACACCTGAACACTGTTAAAGAAACCAATACCTTCATATGTCTCGTTCTTCTTGGCAGCATTGTCCACTTGGTGGTGGCCAACCATGCTGTAGTTCAGAATAAATTCTGTCCAAACCTTTAAGATTGGAAAAAGGAAGTGAAAGCGTTGGGGATGCAATCTCTGCTGACTGACTGGTGTTTGTAGGGTGGCTGCAGCTTGCAAGAGATTCCTCTCTGACATTCACTGGTGTTTCTGAGAAGGAGGCAAATGTAGCCCAGACATTAGCTCCTGTAGTAGTCTGGAGCCACCAGAGAATAGCTCTTGCTGGTGCCACATGCACCCTACTACCACTGGACCACTCTGAATTGTATTGTGAATAGTAATATTCCTTCTTTCATTTCTTGAGACCCTTAATAGGTGAGTCAAACTAGAAGGCCCTTCGGCAAATGCCCAGGAGGGAGGATGCTGCTTACAGGGTGTCCCTCTCACCCTTTTGTGGGAGAACATTGCCAATTTGTTGTATTTTTGCTCTGAAGAATACAGAGAAGGTAGTCAGAGGAGGTGATAAGCCAGTGAATCCCTTACCTTCCACACCAGTTGCAGAGCAGGTCTCCAGGTGCAGATGGGGTTGATGTGAAATGTGCTATGAAGGAAGGCATGGGCTGGCAAGCTCCCCCTCAGCATTAAGGAGTGGTGAGCTCTCCCAAGAGCTGTGGGTACCAGGAAGGAGGAGAGTTCCTTCTTTCCCTGGGCTCCCAGTGAACACCCACGAGCAGAGTGCCACGTGTTACCTGCCATGCAGCAGGAAAGCAGTTCCCTGGGACACCAGGCCATGAAATGTCTGTGGTTGGGCAAATACAAGCAAAACTGGGCAAATTTCCTGACTAGGCTGGCTTTAGTGGGGTGAGTGGGGAAGACAAGAAATGGCTGGATGGGTTGATTGGAAAAACAGTGCCAGTTGCAAATCTGCCATCCACATTTGACATCTAGCTTGTCAGTACTCTGATGTCCAGCTGCATGTGAGGAACCCATGGAATAAATACAACCATCTTCCCACTTATAAGTGTCACTCCATCCCTTCAAGGAATTTCCATCTGCCCAAGACCTGACCCAGTGTGTTCATTCTGGGTGAAATTAGGCCTTCTTTTACTCTCACACAATACTAGTTCTCTGAAATTTTGTTTGCACAGATGTGAGGGAAGAATTTGGCCCACTCTGTTTAATATATAAATATATATATAAAACAAATAGATTTTATTTATATATGCAATCCAGTAAAGGAGATTAAACAGAGTAGGATGCCTAGTAATTTTTTTGTTTTTCAAAATTCCTCCTCCATTGATTGTTCTCGTGTATGTATACAACACATTCCCAGGTTCTGGTTTATGCAGGTATGCGTGTTATGAAATGTCATTAATGGTGGTTGGTCTGCATATTCGTCTAATAAATAATAACTAATATTGTGTATGTAATATCAATACAGAAATGACTAATTTTAATAGAATAACTCTTTGGCTTTTGTTCTGTTAGTGTGATTTAAACAAGCCAACAAAGTTTGGAGTAGGTTGTTTTCCTTAAGAGGCATGAAAAGCAACTATTATCGTGTTACAATGTTAAAATATTCAGTCTTCTTTGACAGACAAATGTGTACTGTGTAGACATTGAAAAAAAAAAACTTAAAAAAAAAATCCCACCTGCTCTAAGGCATTTGAATTTTTACAAATGTTTATCGTGCCAAATAAGTACAAAGATATAATTTACTGTTTTAAAAAAATCATAAAAGCATATGTTATAGCACACAAAGAATTATTTTGTCATCAAGTGATTTCAATCTTTAGTGTTAATATTTATATTTAGATTAATTTTTATAAATGAAAATATTTTAATGGGTAAAATGAAGACTATATGACCTATTTGATTAAGTCTGAGTGAATATTAAGCTTGCCTTGTTGTTGTTATCTGCATACTCACCAAGAATTATTGTCAAGAGAAATTATAAAAGAGTAAAAGCGATTTATGAAAAGAATGCCTTTTCAACGACTTGATTCATAAAGAAAACCAAAAAGTTCTTCTCTGTCGTTTGGATTTATGTGCACTTTGGCCTGGAATGGTGCAGGACCCACAGCCACACAGGGTGCTGAGGCACTGCCTGTCCACGAGAGACTCCATCACACCCGGGACATGGGCAGCTCCACAGAGGTGCTGGGGTTTGCCGAGGGCAAGGGGGCCGGCTCGGTTCACACCTCCTCCTCCCCCTCCTCTAGGGCTAGGGAGGGAGCAATCCTGTTTGGAACATTTGCTGGTGAGTCTTCTCCAAACCACCAAGTCTGTTGGGTGAAATATCATCTCGAGCACAGTTTCTTAGGTGGACTTTCTTGATCTCTCTCTGGGATTGCTACAAAAACTGAGCAAGAACCCTGCCAATAATCTTGATCTCGCACTTCAAAGTTCCTTGCAATGAATGCAGATCAAAATATTTATCAGCATATCTTCTCCACCATGAAAGCATTCAGTAAAATTACTGTGTTTTAAGTAACACTTTGGGTCAGCAGCTTTGTTGTAATCTAAATGGTAGTAACTCCCTTAATATAATAAAAACCCATCCCTTGCTGACAGGTCATTTGCAAAAAGAGAAATAAGGGTTAAAATGTCTGCAGTGGTTAATTCAACCATTATTCAATTTTAGCCATAATTCTCACAAAGCACAACTAGAACTGGAAGTCTACTCAACTTTAGCCTTTGCAGAATGATTCATGGCCTGGATCTAATCATCAGTTATTACCTAAATTGTAAGGCATCTTTTTTGGATATAAGCCATAGATTAAAGTGTATTATTCCTGCTAATAGTTATTAATCAAGATGAAACATATTGTAAGTAACATTTCTTATAAAAGTCATGTAACAAAGTTGTGTTAACATGAGTAAATACGAGTATTGAGCTGCAACCCCAGGCTTATTGATGTGGACTAATGGAGTAGATAGTACATGGCTTGTGATCCTCCAAGCTAAAGAGTGACTTTAGCTTGCTCACACAATGTACTTGGAAATAATGACATTGTTTTAAAGGAAATCAGCTTGTTCAGGCCCTTGCCCCTTTTGGATTATACTGCCTGATTATATGCAGTAGGCACAAAACTACTTCAAGGAGTTCAATTAGTCAATTTTTTTCCTTCAGCAGGGAGAAAATACTTATCTTTGATAGGAGCTCCTCTTTGTTCATTAATATATCTCCAGAAGTATGGGAACAATCATGAAGGGCCAGTGAGTACTTCAGGAAGACATTCTTAGGAGTGGATGTTAACAATCTCTATAAAAGCTACACAGAGAACCAGCATTTCAAGCCATTAACACAGGTACATTAAAAATTGGTAAGAGCCTTTTTTACTTTCTTCCAACCATTGCTTTTTATTTTGACATATCAATAGCCATTGACTTTGAAATGTGACAGGAGGGTTTCATGATACATTTAACACTGCAGAGTTTAAATTCCAGCTCAAAAGCTGTGTGGGTTGGGATAAACCTAACAGTGAACCTAGCAGCGAACAGGATCAGGAGATTGATGAGGATGCACAACAAAGAAACATTTTTATAAGCAGTGGTGGCACTCAGTGCTGGTGTCCATGCATTGTCTTTTACTTGCACCCTGAACATGTTTCTTTTTGAAGGTACTTGCACAAGGAGCAGAAAGAAGAGTATCATGGGATTGCTAGACAAAAACAGAACTGTAGGTCTGAGGTGCAAGGGAGAGCACAATTGAAAGAACAGAGGTTGGGTCACCACCTTGGGGAACAGAGATCACCAGTCATTGTCCTCTGTGTCCAATAATTTTTGCTCCCACAGAGCATTCAAGATGAAATCCAGGTGTCTGCTCACAGGCCTCAGGCTGCCACGGCTGCTTCTCAGCTGCCTCTTCCCAAAGCGACCGATGGGGCGAACACCACGGCCCACATACCAAAAAGGATCGATCTCGGGACCTGGAATTCAGAGCAGTCAGTGAGGGGGTACCACTGCACTTGGAGGCAGTGCTTCCTCAGCATCTTGAGGATGTCAGCTTACATGTAGCCCAGGAAAAAAATAAATAAGGGAAAGGCCACAGCCAGACACACAGCTTACTGGTGCCTTCAAGGGTTACTTTCCATGAGCAGAGCCCAAAGGAAGAGGACTCAGATGCAAAATTAATTTTCATTCATCTGATTGCAACCTGTTACCTTATCTAAGATAAGCCAAAGGGCCCATCATTTTCTGCAGTAGGTACCAGGTATACTATTTCTACAGGCTAACAAATCCCCTAGATTGCAGAGGGGTTCCTGCATGAGAGGTAAACATGAAAAGTTAATTCTTGTTCACTTAAGAAGTTATTTTCAAGGATAAGTGAGTTTTTTGTTTTTTTTTAAAGCTCTGACACACAACTTATTTTGTGGTCTAGTGCAGTTTTGGGACAGGTTTGCAGAGGGTAATAGTTGTACTAAAAGACTATAATATAAAAAAGATTATTTTAAAAGTATTAAAGACTATATATTAAAATATATAGCAGCAGGGAAATTTTAAAACATGCTGGAGATTATGCCACTCTAAGGAAATCCCAAATTGTTCCAGAGCCAGACAACTGTCAGGAACAGGAATAGATGACAATTTAAGTACATTATATATCATCTCAGTCATATGAAAGTCTCAGTCAAGGCAGGAGGATTTTCCCCTATGCATTTTGATACTTGAACAGAGGAAAAAATTCACTTTGCCTTTAAATTTCTCCATAAATACATCTTTTACATCTTTCAGCAGAGTGCTTAACAGCCTTCCTGCTCAACAAAACACAAGAAACTTCCTTTTTTTCACCTGTGTACCTAAAATCTGACGTTCCCAACATCTCTATTCTCTTTAATATGGAGAGGTGTGGCACTGAGCCCACACACCTTACTCTCCACAACCCCTCTCTCCCACTCCACCTACAATTATCAGCCTATGCTCCTTGGGGGAAAATGAGATTTCTTGGTAAGATTTTCTCAAACATCTTTTGAACTGTGTACTAGTTTTAACATGGTATCATCCCTGACCTGGATACCCTCAGTTCTTCACAGCATCTCTGAATGGAGATAGTTCAACCACTTGTATTTGGACTTTCAGACAACTCGTGGTCCCAGGCAGAATTGAAGATGTCTGCAAAGTGAACTTAACCTTCTGGGCCCTTGCTTTCCTTTTATTATATAGAAGTAGTTGTGTATGTCCACAGGACACAGCTGAAACTTTGGTGCTTAAATATTTGATGTATACCACTTTACATTTTCTCGTCTGTCCTTTGCACATTAGTGTCTTCTCTGATATTTATCAAAAATAATGTTATTTGTCTTGGCTAATTATGGGCTGTGAGAAGGACATGAGGTTCTGTATATGCATGGACAAGTGCAAATGGAAGCACAGGGCCTCACACCAAGGTTTCACCATAGAATTTGCTGTTGAACTTTGCCTGACAGCCCAGCCCTGATCCCTCAGTGCAGCAGAGACTGTGGGGTCACCATGTCAGGTGAGGCTCATACTTACTTCTGTTGTCTATCTGATGTTTAAACGGCCTGCTCTGTCCCGAAGCAAAGCTGAGTGACACCAAGAGCATCAGGACATAGACAGTGACTAGCTTTAAGTGGTTTGGTGACCACTGGGCACGTGGTGTCCAGGAGATTGGATGCCACATAACGGAGCAGTGGTGGGGAGGCTGTAAGGAGAAGAGCGAACATGGGGAACACGTATGAGTTAAAGCTCTCAAGGTGAAGGAATGTGTCAACTGTAATGGAATGTTCCCATCCATCCCATTTCATGGCTCTAAGTTCTGTGGAACACTCTTGCTGGGGATGTCCTGGGCATTTCTGTTCAAAGGCAAAGGTTATGAAGTGGGCCATTTACTGAGGTAAAAACTGGAGAGTTTTTCTCTCCAACAGTGAAAGCCTTCACAGGACACTCGAGTCCTGGTGCTGAGCTCACTGCTGATTCTGTATGGCTCTGTATGACTACGGATGTTGGCCACCAACATGTGTTTTATCCACTACCACCAGCATCCTTTCCTTTCTTGTTAAATGTGTCTAACATTTGTGTTTTACACACTCTTTTTACAACTAAATGCATTTCAGTATGAATAGCAATGCTCCTCCTGTGCCATCACACCCTTTTTTTGCCAGCATGCAAAATTACAAATTCCAGTTACAGTTTCCACTGGTAGATGTCCCAGTCCTGTAAATGCAGTCAGATGCTACAGAATGAGAAATCCCTCCCAGCTCCCACAGGATGAGCTGGGCAAAACAGAAGGTTCTGAGCTGGGAAAATTGCATCCAGAAAGGGGGGGAGGGAGCCAGGCTCTGGTCACCACTATCTTGGGCATTTTGTTTAAGTTTTCTTGCAGCAGCTCTCCCAGCTGTCACATCAGGACTGTCTCTTGTGACATGCAAGGTCTGCCTCTATATTTGACATCCTGGAGCCTCTGCCTATAGAGCAGGAGCCTATTTGCTTAAGCATCATGTAAGTGATGTAGATATACAGGCACAGAGGCTGTAGGAAAACATCTCAGCTGTGCCTGCAGAGATTTCTCTTTGTGTATAGGTGGAATTTTTCCCCAGTTGCTGCCAAAATCTTAGCCTGCTTTCAGTACAGGCAGAGCAGGAATGAAAATCTTGGATGCAAGATGCTCCCAAACACACCAAACAGGCAACACAGCAAAAACACATGAAGAAGTTGGTTGTCTTTTATGAAAATGCAGTCAAAAGCTTCTTCCTCCCTAATATTCAGTGAAAGTTTCTCAGGGGCTTTTTCCTACACTGATAGTTGCTTACCAGGCAGCTTAGAGGAAAGTGATTTTAATTCATGATTTCAGAACTGCAAAATAACTTTTTCTAACTTGCATATCTCATGACAATCTCATGACAATAAGGACTAAATTATCCTAACATGGGGTAAATTCTGCCTTCAGTTTCAGCTCGGAGTACCTCTCCTGTTGCTCCATTTTTAGCAAAACCTTAGGTTCAGTAAGACAAAAAGAAGCTGTTTTGAGGCATCTCTGTGATGTGTTTACAGGGCTGCTGACAGGTTTTCCAGGTTATTTGCTCTCTGGTTTTGTGTCTTGGGTTTTGGATTTATTTTTTTTTTGTAACTGAGTTACAGAAAGGAAGAGCTTGCCTTGAGCTCATTGTTTATGGAAGACAAAAATACAGGCAAAAGCTTTTAGCACACACTTTTTCCTAAGCACTGCTGTGCTTCAGTCCCCACCAGCTGGTCCTGAGCCTGAATCAGCCACTGCAGCCACTTTCTACAGCACTGATATGTATTGAACTTTTTGTTCATACCCTTTTCCTGGCTAGGGTTTCTGTGAAACACATCACTCCCACTGCTCCTCAGTAAGTAACATGCCACCCCTAAACAATCAGGGCACTCAGCATCTCTAATCCTTCCTAACTTTTCCTACACCTAATTGTCCCACAGCTATTGATATAGGAAGAAACAGAGACAGGTACTGCCACAAACTTGCCCCTGTGCATTTCTAATACCCAGCTCCATCTTGTCACCAAGTAAAAAGCCTGGTTAGCCATGCAGAGTCCTTTCAAGAGTTGTGTGGCTGAGATGGTCTGTGATCTCCTCAGGTCCTGACCTGCAGCTTTCTTCCAAAAGGAGAATTGAAAATAAAACACAAGACCTCACAGAGTCAAGCTGTGTGCCTCCATTTGCAAGTATTAAATAATCATTAAAATTTTAAAACTGACTAGTTGCAACAAAACTTGACACAATTAAAAGTTTCAGGAATAATTTTGCTCCTGGAGCTCAGCAAAATTCCGTGCCACTGTCATTTAATCAACTTGCCACTTCTGCTTGGTGCCCAAGCAGAGTCTAAATTTTGGCTGAGCAACATCTATGACAGAATTCCAGCAACTTCCTTCGACATGAGAGGCGAAAATTAAAGCCACAAATGAAGCTATGGTGAAGCAGCACTATCACAGCTTGCCATGGGTCTGCTTCACAAGGAGTCAGAGACCAGCCCGGCTCTCTCGGCACACAGGGGCTCTCTCTTATACCAAACTCAAGCTGTGCTGCAGATCCACCAGATCTACCCCTGCCACAGTTGTCCTCGGAAGACAAGGTGCTATTAACTCTTTACACTCTAAACCAGCATCTTCCTTGCGATCAGCCCCTCCGATGCACATGCTGGAAAGCAGCGCTGGAAGCACCGCCGAGGGATCAGACCCCGGCGAGCGCAGGCCCGGTACCAGGCTCGTTCGAGGGCCGAGCGGCAGGAGAGGCGCAGGGCTGTGCTGCGGCTCCTGGCCGTGCTCTCCCTGCAGGGCACAGCACTGCCCGCGGGTCAGCCAGCCTGCCTCGGCACGGTCTGCTTCGCTAGCAAAAACCAGGCAAGAGTTACTGAGCGTAGGGCACAGCCGTGTATGGTACCGTCGGTAAGCTAAAGCCCAAAAAGAAAAAGGGAAATCCAGCAAGAAAGAGCCTGGACAAGCGCTGAAGCAGACACGGGAAGGCACTCACCTGTGTGCACCAAAGCTGCTTCTCAGGTAGTCGCTGCTCCAAGCAGAAGCAGGGCAGCTGATGGGGGCATGTGCCTTTTATACTGGAGGGAAGTGGACTTGAAGCAGGGAGGGGGAGTCAAGAGGTGGGCCAGCAGGACGTCAGCAGTACTACTGAGCAGGATTTAAATTTACAAAAGGAGGGGTAGGAGAACGGAGGCTCCATTAGAAAGCCATTGATCAGGGCAGGGAGTGGGAGTTGAGGGCGGTGCCAGGGGATTTTAGGGGGGGCATGGCAGGACACATGACCGAGGCCCACAGGCCCACCAGGAAGAGAATAGAGGGAAGGAGGCTGCTGCCATGTCCCTGTGGGTGGGGGGGCACAGAGAGATGGGAGCAGCTACACCTTGTGCAAAGGCGAGCCAAGCTCTCTGTGCTGCCCAGCCGAGATGCTCTGTCTGAAGAGCATGACTGCAGGGGGAAGCACTCGTGGCTGAGGGTGACTTGTGGGGAGAAAGAGCAGATGGACAGTGGGGAACTACCAGAGCCAACAAGCTGGAACGGTTCACATACTCCTTCCTCAGCCCTTGTTCCTCTTGCTGTTTCCTCACTTCTGCTTTTTGCTTAGGATCTTATTTGTCTCATTCAGCCCCAACACACAGCTGGGACCAACCCACCCATGCGTAAATTTCAAGTCACACTGCAACACAGCACACAAGTAGCTGATGAAATCAGTAGTGATTCAGTGCTTAAGCTGGCCCTTACCAGTTTTGTGGCAGAGAAAATTTCATCTACATGAGGCCAACATCTCAAGCAATATTGTATTTCCACAATAGGTGTCTCTTCTGAGTGGTTATTTTTAACTCTGTCTCTTGACTAATGTGTCACCGTGGCCTTGCTGTTAGGGATCTTGCTGCTCTAGAAGCTAAGACCTTGTTTACTCAGGAGGTTTGCAGGGGAGAGCAGCTGAACCAGCAGGTGCTTCACTCCTTGGCCACCATCCTGCAGAGAGACTGAGATGTGAAGCATTACTGGGCTGTGTGGGAGCCACAGGCTCTCTCTTCACAGACCCATGTTCATGCTCTGCTCCTGGTGAGGTACCCAAAGGAATAATTTTAAGGCTGTGCTTTGAAAGGGGGTTCTGAGGCCTGACCTCATCCATAAACTGAGACTGCATAGGAAATGCTGCAATCCCATTAGGATGAAGACAAAGTTCAATAGCAAATATGTTCAATTTTTCTATTAAGACATTTCCAGCTGGGAAAACCTCAAAGCATAAATAATGCTATTTCACTGTAGGCACCCCTCAAAATAAATGAAATTATTTTATTTCCTAGGGGCAGTTTATGGGATACTTCTATGAGGAAGAATGGTAATGGCCCTGCCCTTACTCACCATCCAAGCATCAAGTACGACTGCAAGAATATGGTCACTAATTGCATTTCTGTATAATAGTTTGTTTTATGGGTACATGTATGAACAAAAATCATATAGAAGCCTGAGAAATACTCTTCCGTTCTCCTATTTCCACCCAACAACAGCTAAAAGAAGTGTCTTCCTCATCCAAGTTTTCAAGAGTTTACTCAGACTACTCAGGATCACAACTGCAAAAATATGAAGAGCACTTCAAGTCCATGGTAGCACAAAAGGTCTTTCTACAGCTATCACAATCAATAATACATATACATGCTTTTCTCAGAAACCTCCTTTTAGCGTGTTTCCTTTGAACCTTGCGAACACTCCCTACCTAAAAATCAATCTGCATCCAAGAACCAGGCAGTGTACTTCTGCCATGCTAATTTTGTGTCCATGTGTGCAGAGGATATCTTCTCAGTAAGTAAAACTCTTCATGGCTTCTCATTGTAGATCTTTTCCCTTACTGCTTTTCACATTTATTTTAACCAGAAAATGTGAGTATCCTTTCATGATCTCTAGTGGGCAATTGCTGGAGTAAAGGTTTCTTTTCTCCAGGATATGCATGACCCTTTCTTGCTTTGTTGTTTTGCTAGTGATCCTATCACCATAAAATAGAAGCAAAAGGGCTTTTTTCATCCCATTTACTATTTCTAATCTTGCTGGCACTGCAATGTGAGCCTTTCCATAGCACAGATCTTTTTCACTGATTGTCACCTACATGGAAGTCACCACATCAAACAAAATTATGCAATGTCTTCATGTTAAGAATGTTTGCTTATTGGTAAAGGCTGCTTGCAAAATAACATGCCATGCAAAATTAAAATAAAAAGAAACTACAACAACACACAAAAAAATCGTTATTGGGAGAGCCAGCATTTAAAATGTTCCAATATGATCATCTACCTTCATTCTGGCCCAAAGTTGATCTACTGCAGTATCTTGATTTTGACAGAGGACAATAAAAATAAAGAACATTTATGGAGAAGTCTAAACAGGGCACCATATTTTCACATTTCCCACTACACTCTTCCCACAGACCCTTGAGCCCTGTGGTCCAGAGACTTCCCAAACCAAAGGCTTCTTTGTGGTAGCCCTTGATGGGCTTCTTCTCTTTCACTGTTGCTTCCTGAACCCATGTAAATTCTCAGCATCCACAAAATCATGTGCCAAGGACTTCACAGCTCTTCCTCTGCTACAAGAAGGATCGTGGCTGTGCATCTGTTCTGGACACACCACTTGCCAGTTTCAAGAGCTTTCATTTTCACTTTCATTCACGTATTTTCATTTTTGCTTTCAATCATTCTGACTTCATGAAAGGCTATGGTAAAATGTTCTCAGCAATGAAGGGTAATAAATTATGTGACAGTCTGTTTAAATGAGCCTCATCAGGCATTTCTCTTACCAAAGTAAACTTTACTCCATCCTCATTCACTGTACATCATCATTTCTATCCACCAGACCACAACTGGAGCACCACAGTGCTATGCACAGTACTCAGAAGCTTTCACAGAAATCATCCTGGCTTCTCGGGGTCTTTTCAGGCAGATTTTATTTTATTTTGTTACTCCATTCATAGCAGGGCTTATGCTTTGGCTGAGAAAAGCAAGTCAGGTCATGCAGCACAGAAATGGGAAAGCCACTCATACTTGAGAGAAACTGGAAAAGAGGAATGAAGGTTGTGAAAGATGAACCAGAAAGATCACCTAGAGGACAACTTGGTCTGTAGTAAGGTACCCAGGTTTGTGTGTACTAAAACTTCCCTTCTTTTCCTGTTCCTGAGGGAGAGGCTGGGCATATGCTGTCTTCTTTGTAGAAGATCCTTGAGAAGAACTCATGTCCTGCCTCACACACAATTAAAGACTCCTGCACATAAAATTCCCAAGGTGTGAGCAGGAAGAGGCTGAGCCAGCTGCTAGCTGGAGTGTCTCAGTGGGAAGGCTGACCAGGGATGCACCAGGGATGCAACTAAATCAAAAGGCAGTAGATACACAGGTGTGAAGGGCTGTGAGGAGGAAAGCAGCTTCCCGAGGTAAGGAGAGGTCAGGCTTCTGGGCAGGAAATGCTGAGGGGTATGAATGGAGATGATAGGAAGGTATTGCCTGGAGGCTGGAGTGACCAAGAGAACGAGGTCCAGGGAGCCTGATGCAGAGAAATATTCTTTGGCAAGATAGTACCAGAGGCCAACAGTGAACTACAGTTTTGATGACAAATTCTACAATTTAGTTTTCTCAAAGAACTAATCCAAATATTCTTTTTCCTTTCATTCTTTTTCTGGTCAGAGCCTTCCACAAACACAAGGTGGAAAAGCACAAAATCAAAGACATTTGATGCAGTTGAATGGAGGAATAGAAACTTTTTTCTCCCTCAGCCCACCACACTTCTTGTTTTGCATACCAGTCTAGGAAAAGTCTGCAAATGCCTTGAACTATTACCTGACCTATGAATCTGCCCATCCTTCTGTAGTGGGGTGGAGGTCCACTTGCACTAAATGAGTTTGGAGGGCTTATGAACAGTTGTAGTCAAACCTATTCAGAAAACCATGTCAATTCACTCAACTAGATAAATAACATCTAATAACATTTACCTTTACAAAAAAAATGTTCTCTACTAATATTCAGGTTCAGAAAAAAGCCGGGACTGGCTTTATTTTGGAGCTAGATTTTTTAATTTGAGAAAGAGGACCATCTAGTGGTTAATGCCAAAATTAAATCTTGTTTGAAATCATTATTGAACGAGGACTGAACACCCCCAAACAAAAGCATGACCATGTACAGAAGCTCAGCCAAATTGCACATAACCCCGTCACTCTTGAATTGAGCTGGATATCCAGGTGCTTATCATCAGCACAATTTCCAGTTTGCCCAGTCTCCCAAATAGCACATGCTTAGCTTAATGGGACAACTTGTTAGCAGCTGGGCAGCTCAAGTACAGGCTACAGCTCAGGACTTCAGCCACTCTCTACAAGCCCTTCCTTAGCACATGGTGGAGGCTGGGCACCAGAGTTGGAGCTTGGATGGAAAAATACAAGTCAGGCTTGGCATGGTTACAGCCACCTTCAAAACTATTCTGCTGATGGGAGAGAGAGGATTTCTTCTGACACTTCTGCCATTCTTCTTCCCTGATAGAAAGCTACTGGGCAGCATTCTGCACAGAAGTTTGGGATGTGCAAACTCCAAATGGAGCTGGATATGGTAGGCAGAGTCATGTAGTGACAGAAGGAAGATTAAAGTTCAAGAGAAAGAATCAAGGTTGGAAATATTTTTGCATATCTCTCAGGGATCCAGCACTTTGACGTCATTTTCAGAATACCAACATTAGGCCAGCAAATGCAAGCTTCTGTCATTGGAGTGGAGCAGAATCTGTGTACAGAGTAGTGGCACTGCTGGAATGCAGGATGGAAATTAGTGCTGCTACATGCCATTTGCAGGTTTCATGCACAATCGCTTTATCAGGCAACTTAAACTGCTCTTTGAACACCATGTGCTTCAAGCAGTAATTGGGTTTCCAGGCTGTTGCAGAGGACAGCATGCAAGCCTGACATTTTCTTGTAAGGCAGGCTGCAGGGTCATGTATGGGAGATCTGCCTACAGGAGCAAGCATTAAATTTTGGCTTTGTAAAAGCTCCTAAGGTATAAAACTCAAAATATTCGTGTGTGCCACCTGAAAATAATAGTAGTATATATTAGAACTGTGTCTGTAGGAAGTGAAAACCAGTGTTGTTCATTCTGGTTATTACAGAGGGGCAAGTGCAGACAAGGGTGGCCTTTTAGCTACACACAACCAAAGACAGGTGTCATACAGAGCCCTAAACTAAAGCACAGGTTTAGCCCTACTGTGGACTTTTTTTTCGTTACACAATTTCTGTGCCATTCCCAGCCCATTTTTCCAACAAAGCCATTCTCTGGAAGAACAAAGTTTCTCCCACTGGTCTGGGTTACCCATTGCTGCTCAAGGGCATTTGAAGTGCTTCTGAGAATACCCAGTGAGGGTGAGGTTCTGCACTAGGGTGACATTTTTTTACAGAAGTGTACTTTATGGCTTCAGTATGTTGTATTTATCATCTGTATGCCAGTGAGCCTCTAGTTTTAATCCCTGCAGCTTATCCAGTCATAAATAACCTCTAATGATTCACATACAGCTTGACAGATGAACTGAAATACAGTAAAAGGCAAGCAAGGGGATCTCTAATTGCTATTCATAATCAGGTCTTGCAACTATTACATTTAAATAGCTTGAAGCCGCGATCAAGTTAATTAGAGATGATGTGCTTTTCTGGCACTGTAGTTGGCAGGTTATACATTAGTCATGGAAAGACAAGAGTCTCATTCCCAAAATATTGCTTAAACCCTGATGTCTAATATTAGTGAATGAGATTAACTCCAGCCTCAGCTCTAGGACAATCTGAAATTGAACAGGTTTTGAAATCTGAAATTTAGCAGTTTTCAAAATTTGAAATTTAACAGTTAAGCAACAACACCTCTTACCTTCACTTAAGTTTTAAAACTATGTTAATTGTTTCTACCTCTTTTGGTTGCTCCTGGGCCATGTCTGCTTTGCCCACCTTTCTTCAGTCTGGTGTGACTGGAAGCCCCTCACAACCAGGTCTTTCACAGGTCTGTTGCCTCAATAGCAATGGGAAGGATTCAGTCAGGTCAAAGGACCTCAGGACATTTGTCCTGTTGAGGGGCAGTAGCAGGAGAAGCACATCTCTAGCAGGATGCCACCTCTCTCTGCACACAGACACCAAAGGCTGGTGCAATGTGCTGGCACAGACAGAATTTGGGTCAGACTTTAGTGACAAATGTGACATTGGGACCTGCAGCTCCCTCTGAGGAGGACAGCAAAGGGAGACCTCTTTTCATTGACACAGCCCCACAGAGGCCCCACCAATTCACACAGGCTTTGTGGAAGGCTGCCAAGAGAACAATGAGAGTGCTGGCCACCACCTTTATTTTAATTGCTGCGCAGTGCATGCCAAGCTGGGCAGTTGGGGGTTGTTTCCATTCCCTCAGCAGTTGCCAGAACTATTCATTGTTGTTTCAAGGATAACAAAGTCACATCTTCTTGGCTTATAAAGGAGCTTTGTTGATTCCCAGACACCCAATCTCATTTTTCTGTAAATTGCAGGATGAATTCCACGGATGCCCAATGAGCCCATAGGACTGGCTTAACCCTGCAGTAAGAATTAGATGTGTAAAACTATTTTAAATGCGTGAAGATTCAGAGTAAGCCCAAGAATTTGGTTGCCTCAGCACAACTGTTGCAGGATTATGCAAGTGGAATGGATCTAAGGCTTTAACATTTGAGTTTACTTTTTAATTCAAATCAGTTTGCTGATCTGGCTCATCCCAGTGCCCCACTGACACTGGTACTGGTACAGCCAAGGTAAAAAAATCAGTGGCTGGGAGGAAAGAGAGAGTGATGGACTTGCTTTGCCATTGGGAAAAAGTTTCATGGGATGATGATGGGAGAGCAAAAGATACAACAAAATCTTGCAGAGAGACATAGGATTAGCAAAAATATATCAGAGCCAAAAATTCTTCACATCAGTAGTAATATAAGTTTTCTGAGAGTTGCTATTGATATCCTGGGGTCATGTCCCTGAGGATGGGTGCCCTGAGATTCCTCAACCTTCCCAGAAGGTTTCTCAATATTTGGCTCTGCATCCTTCATCCACAGATTTTGTCCAAATTGCGGCCTCAAACTCTTCCCCATGCTCCCATTACTTCCCCAACAGTGCCTTTTGCAGCTGCTTGGGAACAAGCTAAACAGCCCTCCTCTACAGCCCATAGTGCAGTGAAAGGTTTAATCAATGATGGTAGCAAAGGGTAAGCAAAGGTTTTGTGCCACGGCAAATGGCCTTGCTTTCCCCATGGGAAAAAGAAAAGCTTCCTTGCAAAGTGCCAGGACTAGAAACTTTCTTAGACCATTCCACACTGGCATTCATAAAACTACTGCAGTGCTGATCCAGACCTTGGATCGCAGAAAAGAAATATCCCTTTGATATAAGAGCACTGAAGTTGAGCATAAAAGCCAAAAAGGGAAAAAAATTAAAGCAAAATACAGGTTCTGCCACTTCTGCCAGTGGAATTAGCTTATTGTACATCTGCAAAGCCATTAATCACCTCATAAGGACTGGCAAGCTTTGTAACACCTGCATACCTTTTTAAAGGCAAACTTTTCCCACTGCAGCCCCTACACTGCTGATATCCTCCCAAAACAGGGATGGTCACAGTGGCTGTCACATAGGAATCCTGTGAGGCCACACTCCAACAATCCATGGTGGTCCCTAGGGACTGGGGAACATCAGCTGTGCCCACCTGAGAGAGTGCAAAGTTCTCAGAATCACAGGACAGTTAGGGTTGGACTGGACTCTCGAGGTCATCTGGTCCAAGCCCCCTGCCAAGCCAGGATGACCTCGAGCAGGTGACACAGGAACATGTCCAGGTGGGTTTGGAATGTCTCCAGAGATGGAGACTCCATGAGCACCTTGGGCAGCCTGTTCAAGTGCTCTGCCTCCCTCAATGGAAAGAAGTTCTTCCTCATGCTGAGGTGAAACTTCTTGTGTCTCCAAGTCACGCCCAAAGTGGAGACACAGGTGGTTTGTGGGGTGCTGCCTCCCTCACCATGCTCAGCATTTAAAGCAGCATTTTATCCAGTGAGGGGGGCCTGAGGGAGGGGCATTTCCAACATATTTTAGTGGGGAAAAGAGAAGCACTCTTCCAATTTCAGATCAGCTTGAAAAGCACCCAAGCCAAAGGGATGTGAGTATGGAAGGGCCTCCATGGAGGTCACCCTTGCTGGGCATAGGGGTCCCTGAGGGCCAGCAGCTTGGAGAACAAGGGGCTCCAGCAACACGTCAGCACTGCTGTCAGGGATCCACTGAGGAGAACACTGTGAGAAAGGTCATTGGGGTGCTGGAGCAGGTCCAGAGAAGGGCAGTGAAGCTGGTGAAGGGTCCTGTGCACAAGTCATATGAGGAGCAGCTGAGGGAGCTGGGGGTGTTTAGCCTGGACAGAGGAGGCCCAGGGATGACCTTATCACTCTCTACAA
Source organism: Notiomystis cincta (assembly GCA_013398075.1). Taxonomy (NCBI): domain Eukaryota; kingdom Metazoa; phylum Chordata; class Aves; order Passeriformes; family Notiomystidae; genus Notiomystis; species Notiomystis cincta. The sequence continues at coordinate 68,943 of VZRX01023313.1, read as the reverse complement.
CTGCCTGAAAGAAGGGGTAGCCAGATGGGGATCAGCTTCTTCTCCCATGCAACCAGCAACAGGACAAGAGGATGCAGCCGCAGCCTGCACCAGGGGAGGTTCAGGCTGGACATCAGCAGGAATTTCTTCACAGAAAACGTGACTGCACATTGGAATGGGCTGCCCATGGAGGCGGTGGAGCCACGGTTTGGACGTGGCACTCCGTGCCAGGCCTGGTTGACACGTTGATGCTCGCTCGCGGCTCGGGCTGGGCCTCAGCGGTGTTTTCCAACCGAACCGAGTCCGCGATTCCGCGCACCGCGCTGCTGAGGGGCCGTCACGTGCGGGACGCCATTTTGTGCGGAGCGCGGCGGGCGGTGCCCGTTGGCGTTGCCGTGGGGCGGTGCGGGCGAGGGGCGGGGTGTCCCTCCCTCCCTGCACGTTTTATTTCCCCTTGCGCTTCCTCCTCCTCTTACTCCTTCCTCTCGTTCTCGCCCTGCGTCTCGGGTTCGTTCCCCGCGTCCCTCTGCTTTTGTTACCCCTCCCCTCGCTCCCTCCCGTTCCCCGCC
>VZRX01023313.1:0-68329 GCA_013398075.1 Notiomystis cincta | reverse complement strand
GCTGCCCTGTTCTCAGCTCTGACACCCCGTATCAAGGGCTCGTGTCCTCTGCTGAGGAAATAATTTCATCAGTTGCGGTTGGTTTGCTGCCGCGTCTTATCCTCAGCAATGTCCCACAACGCTATACAAGCACTACAAAGGTTATCGCTTCTATAGAGTGAGCTACGCAGATGGCAGATCATTTCTCTCCTATCAGCAGGGAACTTTAACCGTGCCGGGCCAACGTTCTCCTCCTGCCTTATCTCTAAGCAGCAGAAGTGAGCAAGTTAGCACTTTACACAATAGTGTCAGGGTTTCGGTCGCACTTGTGACTCCAATCTTCTGCACGTATAAGCCATGTGAGAAGGTATGTTCAGTCATTATTTGGGAGCTCACCCTGTGCTCAAGGAAGGTGCCGCCCAGAGGATTTGTTTGAAAGGATCCAGTGTTGACACCTACAGTGTTGGCTTATTTCCAGTCCAAAGCCCTAAACTCTGCCAAGCTGTCTTGGCTTATCTCCAACCTAGAGTCCTAAGCTCTGCCAAGTGATCCTCATGCCCAAGTCTTCTTTCTCTTTCACTTTTTCTTTAACTAAAATTTTCTATTAGTGTTTGCACCACAAGCTGTGGGAGACAGTAAAATTCAGCATGGTTTAACAAATTCCATAGTAGAGGTTAAGCTAGTCAAGATTCCCACTGCTGTACTTCTTTCCTGTGGTGCTTTCTGTGCCTTTAATGCTCATGTCATTCTTGTTTCTACAAAGATCTGTCAGTCTGCAGCTGACACACTTTTTGTGTTTCTGCTGAAGTGTTACTCATTTGGGGCATTTCTTTCTAGTGGATGGCAAAACTTGACCAGTGTTTATAGATCTGAGTTTTGAATGGAAGTTTGGGAAATTGTAGCTTGCATGGCTATTGACTCTTAAATATTCTGATATTAGTACAAAAAAAAATTACTCGTGGTTATTCTTTAAAAGTAATAAAATACTTCATGCTTCAAGGTTTATTTGGAGCTACTGATTAGGAGATTTGTAGAGCTGTAAAATTTCTTGATTGAGTGTTAAATATGGTTTTGTGAAGTTCAGAGAATAAGGAGTGTTAACCCAGAAACCCCCCTTCTTTCTAAAAGCCTTTGTGTTTTATCTGGGCTAGATAAATGCTAAGCTTGGAAGAATTTGAGAACTGACCTTTCTTTAGTCTAAGCCTAAATTAATTTTGTTACATCTCTTGACTAAAGCTGCTGACTGGAGGAGTTCTGGTTTACCGGCAGCCCCTGACGTCTGTTAGAGTGTATCTCTCTTTTATGTCTCTTAGTAGCCAAGAGTTACATCCATGCCCTAACACGCTGGTAGTGTGGTTGTTACCAGCGTGTAAAACTTCTGTTCTGCATCTGTAAGGGAGTCTGTCTTCCAGAGCTTTTCTATTTCTCTGTTCTTATCTGTTGATCTGGTAAGAGATACAGTTGCTTTGTTTCGCTTCAAATGTATGCAGCTGTCTAAAACTTAGGTGTGTTTAATGTTTTCTCAGGACCACGTTTTCAGGTTCAGGATGTACATTTGCAAGAAACAATGAAGTAAAACTGCTACTGTAGCAGAAAATGGTTTATACCTGGGAAGGCATGGAGGAAAGGCACGTGGTAGTTGAGAGGGCTGTCCTGAGTGCGTGGTGTAAGGACACTTAATACAGCTGTAGAAAAAGCACTTCGGTTATAACAGTGCACTTTTGAACAGGGATTCAACATCAAGATTATACCCTGAATATAATAATAATTTTTTGTGAAGTGAGAGTCTTCCTCCTTAGTTTTGAACTTGGGCGTTTTCCTTTGTGGGAATGACATGAATCTTTTTCCTCCTGCAGACCCCTTTGCTGATGCAACAAAGGGTGACGACCTTCTCCCGGCGGGGACTGAGGATTACATTCATATAAGGATCCAGCAACGAAACGGAAGAAAGACACTAACAACTGTTCAGGGCATTGCAGATGACTATGACAAGAAGAAACTTGTGAAAGCTTTCAAAAAGGTAAAGTTACTGACTTGATTTGATAACAACTATATAAAAGGAGTAAGATTAGTTTTTAATGCTAAGTAAAAAAATACTTATGTCATGCAATTCTTTTCAGTGCATACCACTTTCATATTTCTCAAAACATGTATCAGTGACTAGTAACACTGATTTTTTTCTAAAGAGTTCAACATTTCTATCTTACAAAGAAGTAAATAAAATATATTCTGAATGTTTCTTTAAAATTTCACAGATACATGGCTTTGTTGATGTGAAGAATAAAAGCAGTTTAAAGTAGAGCTGGTTTTTATTCCTGCCCTTGTTACAGCTGGGCTGTTGCTCAAAATAGAGGCCTTTAGTTTTGCCAGGATAAAAATACTTATTTTAAAATAGTGTGGAGTTGAAAGACTGTATCTTATGACTTAGTTTTTCATTCTTGCAATGACTGTTGACCATTTCCTTCTGCATGGTAGCTAATCCTGTCATTGCCTGAATTTACCATCAGCAATTTAGTTTGTGTATGTATCAGCAGATATGTTCCATTTGCTCTCAGAGCCAGTAAAATTGATTTAACCTTTGCCTGGCTTGGCATCAAAATTTAGTAAGCAGCTTGTGAGACAAAGTTCTTCTGAAAAGACTGACCAAGCAAAATCATGATGTACATCAGATGTCATGTAATATAAATGTTTCTCTCTTAGAAATTTGCTTGTAACGGTACTGTGATTGAGCATCCTGAATACGGCGAAGTTATCCAGCTGCAAGGTGACCAGAGGAAGAACATTTGCCAATTCCTCTTGGAGGTGAGGGACTGTAGATAAATATCTAAACCTCTCTGGAAGCAGTAGGGGTGACAGGTGGTACTGATGCTAATTAACCAACTAAAGGTGGCCACTGTAGTTCCTTTGTATTTTCAGCCAGAAAGTAAAATGACACTTGCAGGATGAGAGTAAGCCTTTGGTAAGAATCAAAGTGCTGTAGAATGTCTCTGTGCTGTTACAACACACCACTTGTTCTCTGCAGGGCAACTTGAGCTCTCTCCTTGTAAAATCAAGTGTTCGATGCAAGCCATAATCGTGAGACTGAAAACACTATAGAGGAAAGGGGCTTACTCTGATGCAAATGATGATGCAGAGTTGTTACACTCTCAATGAATAAGTCCTAGGACTACAGAAATCAGATATCTGATAAAATTTTCTTCCTGTTTAGTCAATTCTTCTGCTGGTCCAGGAAGCATTCTGTAAACTAGAAAAAATGTTTCATTGAGTATATACATTGTATTGCAGTTTCTTTAATCAAAGTGTAAGATTGTGGTAACTTGATATCACTGTAAAAGCCTAAGTATGTAAGCCTTACTAAAATACGTTGTTTCTCTCCTTTAGATTGGCATTGTCAAGGAAGAACAACTGAAAGTTCATGGTTTCTAACATATCTGCACTCTTATGAAGAACCCTGCAGTATTGGTCTTACCTATCCTGGCCCTTCTGTGAACAATGAATCTTTGCAGTGAATGGACTTCCCTGCTACCTGAACATTTACAATTTGAATTGCATGACTGCATGAAACAGGTGGTGTGTAGACTAGAAACACATAAGAAAACTTCAGTAAGATGGTAATGAAGACCCTTGTGAACTTTAACACATTTCCAATGGAAATGTATTAGTGATGATTGTTCAGTTTAGTACTCTCCACCTGAGTTATATGTGTGAGTTTTATTCAAATAGTGTGTGTTGTTGCTTAAAAATAAAATTTTATTCATATAATTCCTGGGATATTTGAAATGCTTTAGCTTAAGTTTTAAACCAGCACTGCTTAAGTTTTAAAGCACTGCAGCCTTGCTGAAGAATGGCTGAACTGTTTTGTGGCAAGTGTAGCTCACTGCTGATTGAAGAAATTGGAAAATCTACACGATTAAGTACTAGCTGATTAATCAGTAGGTTAGCTTGATGTGATCTTACCCTGTAGCTGTAAGACTAGAGCTTTAAAGCCTGTAGTGTAGGTGTACCTTAGTAGCAGCATAATAAGACATCAGTTGTTTGCTGTGTAAGTAACTGGATCTCTGAAATTTATTGCAGTGACTATGAGGTATTAGTGTGAAGCAAAGTGGGGTAAAATAAGCTGAGCTTCTCAAGACAAAACATTTGGGCAAAAGTCCCAAAACATTTGAAGGAAGTGGATGGGATATTGTATCTCCTCTCACAAAGGGAAAGAGACATTGTGTCAACTTCTGCCATGACTGTGCATTGAAAGCTGGCGAGCAGTGTTGAATGAGTGTTAGCTGCAGGAGTGGGGAAGGGAACAGGCTCTACACTAATCCTTTCCCTGCTATGAAAAGTCTTCTTAGGATTAATGGTTGACACAGAGAGTTTTGTAGTGGTGTTTGGGGGTTACTACAAAAAGCTGATTTGGTTTACTTTTCTAGAAGGCAATTCGTTCAGCATTACTGGAAGTTACAATAGGTTTGTTCCACCATGCTTTTAAGCTAGTTTTAGTTAGCTGGTAGGAATTTGGTATTCTGCTTGTAGGATATGACTTGTGCAGAATGACATTATTTTATTTGGTGAAACAAGCAGATGTTGTCTTCCTTTTGAGGTGGACATGGAAATTTTTTTCTGAAACAATTCAAAACACGCTGAGCTGCAAAACCATAACAATAGTAGGAAATGTTAAAAAAAACTTCATATGATACCATGTATTCTCTGGAAAGAAAGAAAGAGATTTCTTCACTGCTAAGACTTACTAATAACTTAGCTAGAAAAAAAACCCCTGATGAAATTGATAAAATAATTGTTTACTACCTCAGTAAGCATCAAGAATAGGCAAAACTGTATTATTTAATATCATGTATACCTCTAATTTATTTCCTATTCATATTTGCCTTTCTAAACAGAAATGTTTAATTTTAACTTTTTTTCTCTTTTTTTAGATTTTTGAGTTCAGAAATGAACCCTTAAGGCACTAGCAACAATTAGGGGAGCATTATATGACGATTTCTTTCTCCATCTGATTTCTTTCTAGACAATTCCACTTGTAAAAATCCAGCCTCCCAATCTCCACAAATTCTGCCTGATGTTACAGATCTTAACTGTTCCAGAGAAAGGATGTTCCAGAAGACTGTATACTGTTAAGGTGCAATACGTTCAGGAGGAGGGAATGCCTCATGCAAAATGCAAAATACCCACATATGAAATGGAAATCCAAAAATAAGTCTTATGCAAGTCTTGCAGATGAGCAGAATAAAGTCATTCTACTGCAAGTTTACCTAGTCTTGATTCTTAACTGCTAAAGTAAACAGTCTTTGGGGGTGCATAGCAACTAGTGATTTTCATTTTATCACGTGCTAGAAAAACTGATGTTCTCATTTAAAGCTTGTTCTCCTGCCCAAGAGGAAAAACAAGCAGTATGTTCTATTTCACTGGTATTATACAAGTATTTCTAGTGGGCTTTGAATTGAAGATTAACAAATGACTAGCACGTCTCGTGTTACTGAGTCAGTCTTCATTTCAGATGGCATTCCATTAACTTTTACTACCTAAGCTTGAGTCATTTCTCCACAGTCATTCTGCTCGAAATAAATAAGAAAAATCTTTGGTTTTCTTCCTCCTCATTTAAAAATCCTTTCTAATGGGAGGAACCTTGCAGTTGATAGGTGGCTTGGGTGGAGATGCTTGTGCTTTGACCTTTAAAGGGCAAAATCATAAGGAGATGGAATGAGACATAACACATTTGAAGTTTTAAAGAGGTTGGGTTTGTTGTGGCAACAAACCATTTAATCTTTCTAGAAGGAAAGCAGAAATTTTTATCCTTGAGTGTTTTAAACTAAAACAGTGTTTCTAAGATGGTAATTAGCCTTGTTACAAGCCCAAACCTCTTGGTATGTTCTAGATGAAAGGCTTCAACAATATCATGTTTTGTCATCTTATTCTGAAACTTCTTTGTCAAAGCTAAACTTATTTGGAATACATATCCATGTTTTAAGAATACTGAAAATGAAGGCTTTGGAAAAGAACTGTTTGAAGTACTGCCACAGAAATCTGTTTTCAGCACGAAGGCAGGTTTCAATCTTTTTATCTATTCCAGAATAGGTTAACAAGTGTTAAAAGATGTGGCCTACAATTGTCAGGGCAGTAAAAATAATAGAAAACTCTTGAAATCCACTAGGGCTTGAGACTGCCCAAGCTCAGACTGCAAAGAGCAGTGGTTTCTTTTAGTTGAAAAGTTGGGAAGTCTGTGTCTTTCAGACCTACAAATCAAGCTTACCTTCTTAGTGATACTTAATCTCAAGGTGTTACTGGGTGTAGAAACTTGTTTCAAATTCACAGCCTTGTGTGTAGTTTTATTAGGCTGTTCTATCTAACTCTGAGCTGATACACTGGAGTAAGGTGTTGTGTAAATAAATTCATTAAATTATCTGTTCTGAGTCTACATCTACTTAATGCAGTTACAAGCAATGAAACCCTCCCTTCCCAAATGCTGCTGGCACTTCTTATTTGTAGAACATGAGATGTAGTAATTGAAGTCTGTAAGCTGCCCACCTCCTCTTACTGTGTGAGCTATCAGGCCCTTGACTGGCACCTGTGGTCTGCTAAATCTGACTCTGTGTATCAGAGGTGAGCATGAGGAGCACAACTATGGGCAGATAATTTTCTCAAGTGGAATAACCTTTGAAAAGAGGAATACCTGGGCTATGTGTGCATGCTATTCACTGCTTCAGTGGCTTTGCTTAAATCTTTATTCCTGAACCCCATTTTTGCACAGCCTAAATGAAAAACATTTTGTTGTGGAGGGGGAGGAGGGAACTAGTTAAAAAAAACTGGTTTAGGAAATATGTTTATATCTGAAGTCTATTTTCATTAACTTAGATTCCTGGACTGCAAGATCTCTGTAGCATTGTTTCTCTTTCTGTGTATCTTTAAAAATCCTGGTTAAATGTCCTTGAGAGTTTGACATTTAAGGCTCTAAATACATCTAAAGCCCTTATAAAACTCTAAAATGTGAAGTCATTGAAGCTTAAGTTTCAAATATTTGAATTAATAACAATTTTGCAGAACTCCTCATTTTTTCTTATACTACCATCCTGCTTATGGTTGATATAGTAGTTGCCCTGAAGATGCATGTGTTATTTACAGCCAGGCAGTAATCAGATAGCCCTCCTGTAATGCCATACCCTGTTTGTAGTTTTTTTAAATTTTATCTGATGTGCTGCACTCTTACAGGTTGTACTACTCTAATTTTGCAGTAAAGGACAGATCTACTTCAAGTTCCAGTCAGCAATTATCTTTTCCTTAATCCTTCTGCAAGGCTCTAGTGTGCAGGATCCATGTGTTAGATCTGTAAGTGGCTCAGTAGTTCCTCATGCTATGTAAAAATGTATACAAGATCGATATTTAGCCTGCTAAAGCAGAGAGGAGGTGTTTTTATGGCTCACTCTGGGACAGAGTAGGGGCTGCTGTCCCTTGTATCTGTTCAGTGTTTGGTGTCACTGAGCATTCCTGTAACTAATGTGCTGCTGCCACTGGGGAGATGGAAGTGGGCTTAGAGGGTCGTGTGTGTTTAAGTTCTATGACTTTCTGCATCCCTGCTCAGTCAGGAATCTGTCCCCTGTGGATGGCAGCATGAAGGTTGTTTTCCAGTTGCAAGATCAACAGCTCTTGAGATCATTAAGGGGAAAATGGCATAGTTGTTTTATGGTTGCTTATAGATGTTTCATGCCTATTGTTTCCCATTTAGATTAAAAATACAAAAATAATCTCAAAAGAGGATTTGTACTTGGCTTGCCTTTTAAAAGTTTGCTACATGCCTGTCATTGTTCTCTTAATGAACAAGTCTTAACCTGTATTGAAGTATTGCTACAGAGCTGTGACAGCAAAGTCTTTTGAAATAAAGTGTGCCAGTGTTATTTAATGTATGCTTTTCTAAAACAAATGGAATTTTATGCTGTTGTTAAGGAGGATTATATATTTTTTTGATGGAAGATAAAAGTAACATAATTTAATAGAGATATCTGTGATCCTCTTGGAAAATCACCTTTGATTTCATTCAGAAATGTTATATTTCCTCCCTTAAATTTCTAACATAATCTGTATTAACCAACTTAAAAATACTGTGACTTGTCCTGGAATATCATAGCTCTAAAACAAGATGATTTGCTTTTATTGGCTTGAGGTCTAAAACTGCGGGTAGAAGAGGATCATCTAATTTCTTGAATAAGCAAAATGCACAGTATTTTAGGATAAAGCCAAAAATGTGTTCAAGTCTGGTTTCAGCTCTTTTAGAATATCTTGCATCTGTGAAATGTGACAGCACATTTCTGAAATGAATTTGGGGCCTGATTAAAAGGACTTGTGTATACAATAAATGGGGCTATTTTTATTATTCTTTTTATTTTTATTTGCAGGCCATCTTTGCTGTGATTATGAAAAAAAAAAAATATCAAACCCCTCCAAATCAGAAAACCCACATACCACCTGATCCATGCTCAGCTCTCCAAGTTCTGAGTAGCTGAATTCAGCAGATGTGGTTCCAAGTGGAATGGTCATGCTCCTCAGTGAGAGGATTTAGCTGTCCGCGGTGTTGGCAGTCCCTCTCACTGTCAGACAGGGGCACAGCTCTGTTCTTACAGCACACTCAGACAAGCCCTGGCTCTCACAGGACAGCTGACCTGGGGAAGGGGTGGTGCTGGGGCTGTTGAAAGGCTTCTCCCACATACAGAAGGTTGTCCTTTTAGGTAGTCCCAGCAATAAATCAGGACAATAAATCAGGAGCACGAAGGGTTAAAATGGTCTATTCCCAAGAGTCCTGCTGGAAAGATCTACTGAAGGGCAGCCCTTGTTTTAGAGGAAGCAGCCTCTGCCTACCCTCTACCAGAGAAAGTTCTGTGATGGATGCCTCCTGGTGAGTGATGGGCTATGCCACAGTAAACAGACTGAACAGTGTGAGCACACCTGTGCTCAGTAACACTGGGGAAAGATGGCCCTGCAAACTGATACTTGTCACTATTCTGACACTGTGTCTGTGACCTACACCTGCAACTCAGAGTGCACATCTGGATTAGAATTTCGAGGGACAGAACAAAAACACTGTCCAGGTTCCTTCAGTAAATAGTAACTCATAAATTAATCCATGTGTTATTTAAAATAATTGATGTGAGTGAGAATTCAGTATGGATTCCTTACATGAAATATTGAGCTAAAAGTATTTTCTGTGCTCACACACCTTTCCTTTCAGTAAGATTCTTGCAGTGACATGGAGAAACTTTCTGATTGTCCAATTCTGATTGTCTTACTTCATTAAAAATACTGTAAACTTTGTTCAGTTTGAAAATAGCTGTACCTGTAATCTTCATCGGTCACTGCCATTTGTGCTAAGCTGTCTTTAAGGACACTGAGGGGAGGGACATCTCTTGGGGTCATCAAATTGCTGTGCAAAATCACCTGTGCTCTTTCCAAGTCTTGGCTGCTTCTCCTCGTGTTCAAACTGACACACAGCTGGGGCTCTGGTGGTAAATTCAAAGTACCAGAGTGCTCTGGTCATAAGATGTGGCCTGGCCACATAGAAATGGACATTACTGTGTCCCTCCAGTCCTTTAATTACTTTTTGTCTGCTTGATAAAAGTAGCATTCTAACTTCAGGGCAGTACTCTCTGAAGAGGGAAAATTGTTATTTGTTGGCTGTGGTGATTACAGGAATTAAAACACAAATCATCAAGGGCAACATTCACCTAAATCACAGGAGGTGATCTTTAGTCTCTTATTAGTTTCTAGTATCTTCTTAGCTGTCTCCATTTGATTTCAGGCTACTAATATTCACATTATGGTATGTTTTCAGGAGGAAGGCCTTAGGAATGCTTTAAAAGAAAGTTTAGCTGAAACAACAGAGTATAAAGAGACAACATAAGGATCTTCCAAGTCCGTAAGTTAGTTGCAACAAAGCTTTTAAAATGAATGCCTGTCTTATATTCCCCTAAGAGGTATTTCCTGCCCAGAGGAGTTCCTGCTGCATTTATATCAGTTCCCTAAATCAGCCCTGAAGCAGTGCTTTCTCCCAAGACCCCATGTGGAAACTTTTGGAGAGTGCTGCAACTGGTGGTGCTCTGATGGGCACCAGGAAAATGCAAGTTGCCTGGAACTGCATCAGGACAGGCCACCAGCTCTGGCTGCTGAGTGGCACTGCTGTTGGATAGAAACAACAGCGGTGGCAAAACCAGAAACAAAAGGTTTGGTGCTTTCTCTAGGGGTTTAGTGATCTGACAAAGTGGCTGCTGGGAGCAAAGGGCTGGGGTTTTTTTTCCAATTACTTCACATACACTTATCAAGAGAAATTGCCCTGATTTAATAGCATTCAATAGACCATATTCTCAGGATTGTGCCTTGTAGTGCTCATACTGGCAAAGCATCCACTGACTTTTATTTTTCAAAATTTTACTTGACCCCTACTTTTGAAAAGGGTTTTTTCTGTTCACTGAATTTGGGCCATAGGTGCACAGCTTCATTTGCTCAGTCCAAAAATTCTTGGAAAACCAGCAGCTTGCCTCTGTCTCTACTTTGTCCACACATTTTTGTCCATGAGAGCTTATTTAAATACTTTGGGTTTAGACATGCAGGCCTCTGATACATGTATAAACACTTCTCTTGATGTCTTTTTCTGATAAGATGTTCCACATTTCCTTCTGCCATCAAACAGATGTATTTTTTTAAGTTCTGCAAAGGTCCAGTCATGAATTAACACAGAATTCTTTTTGTTGTTGGGCTGTGAATTCTTAGGAAGTCTAAATTTACAGGGGAAAATCCAGAGCAGATGTAGATTGTACAGTCACCCAAAGCCTGTTTTGAAAGAGTCAGCTTGCATCTTTCCTGTGATGTATTACACAGGCACATAGTGGGTTTCTTTCTAATCCTGCTGGGCTGTCCCTGGTTATGCCCTGGAGGAAGCCTGCCTGTGCTCCATAAAGAAATGATGGCACAGTGGGAAGTCTTGCTGCTGCTTCTGCTTTGACCGTGCAGGGATAAACTGTTGAACAGTGTGAATCAAAGTCTGAAGCCAGGCTGCAAAGCAGTGTGGATTGAGCCACCATACCCCCTGCTCTACTGCCTCCATCCATCAGTTTTGCCTTGTCCTGCAGGTAAGATCTCCAGATCAGGGCCCATATCTTTGTCCTGTGTAGGTGAATTACCAAGCACAGCGACTCTCTGTGAGCAGAGGTCTGACATATAAACATATTGAGTAATTTAGTAGTGGTAGCAATGAGTAAAAAATGAATCCAGCTACTAAAACAACTTCTTTGATCTTTTGACCTCAGAGTGTTTTTGTCCTCCTGGTGACATATTCCCCGTTTTGTTGTTAGTTCTGATGTACCTTTATCTTGCTTGTATTCTTTGTACCAGAACAAAATGTTATGTCAATTAGTGCCATGTCTCTGTGAGCATTTATGGAATCAGGGCTGATGCACCTGAGTAGAGAAATGGGCCTTGGGGCATCAATTCAACCCTGCAAAATATGCCACATTTTTTTTTCACCTGCTCTTAATTACAATTGTTCCTTAAGCGTTTGGCTTTTCAAAGAAGCAAGCTTTGTCAGTTTGAAGTATGTTTTACACAATGCCTATGTAAGTGTCCAGCTTGCAATGTCCAGTCTCTATCCCTAGATGTCACTGGAAGACGGCATATGCTGAAAATAGGGACACTGAAGGCAGGAGAAATTACTGTAGAGCTTAGGTAAGGAATTGTGGAAGTCAAGATTTGGTAAAATTCCCAGGTAGTTGCAGGCATGACCCATGTGCAACTGTTCCCCAAATTTCCTCTGCCTGAGAGGTAGAGGATCTGAAAATCTGTTCTTAGATCTATCCCTTCTGCACAGCAACTACATATCATTGATGACTCCTAGCTCAGTGCAGGAGTACCACAGAGCCCTGTGCAAGAGGTGTGGGGAAGAGTCCCAGTGCACCACTTCAGAGAGAAGAAAGAAATCCACTGGGAGAGGCAGGAAATAAAATCTGTGGCTTCCTAACAGGTGAAAGTCAGCTCATGGCAAAGTGCCCCAGTAGGAGGCACACCTGACTTAGTGCATCTCCACCAACTAGTGCTGCTCCTCCTCAGACAGCGAGCCAGTGGTGGGAGCTGAATCATCACTAAGTTATTTGCTTTGGGGGCTTAAACAGTCACTCCTTCTCCAATCAGTTCTCTGCAGGCTGAGAGAAGGGATGGTCTTGGATCTGGTGGAATGAGGTGGAGAAGAACTCAGTGCCCATGTGCATGGAGGCAATGAGAGTGACTACATGCCAGACCCAGCCGTCTACAGGAAAGAGTTGTGAGGACCCAGCCATTCAAAGGCACTCAATAACATGGCAGAATTCCAAGAAGAACCTTTAGGACTCAGAAGTTTGTACATGATGGTCCTCTCCAGTGCCACTCCAGGCTGGCTGGTCCCATAAGGATGTTTGAGTGCATCCAGGTATGGACAATGTCTGGGGACCTGTTCCCTTCCCACAGCTGTAAGAGTTTGAAGCAGCCCATTAGAGATGGGCTTCTCGAATGCTCTCAGCCATTTGAATTCCAGCGAAAATTTTTTTCTTGAAGGAGGCTGAAACCAGTTTTTTAACACTTACAGGATCCAAACTATAACTGACTTTTATTAAAACTCTTATAGAAGAGAAAAATGCTCTGATTTGGTGAATACTCCTAGGACTTTTGCTAAGAAAGGATAAAAGTTGTCACCACTTGATCTTTAAGGAAGTCAATTCTTTCCTGAGCTGAAATTGTACAAAGTGTGAAGTGTATTCAGCACTTGATTCAAATGTTATGAGTCAGAAGCAGACTTTCTCTTGACCTTAGCAGGATTCGGGTAGATAAAGGGAGCTTTGTAAAACTGAACCTTCCTTTTGTACTTTAACCTTTTTTATTATTCTTATCATTATTAGGAGTGAAGAATCAGCGACAGTACAATGACTTACAAGATTATGTGATTAGAAAGTATGCTGTGTCCACGAGACCAGAGTTTCTGAAACTCTGGAGCCAGTTATGTCTGATTGGAGTTGACTTGCATCCAGTGAGAACCTGGTTCATGGGGATATGATTGCAGTCAATGCCAAGACACAGTTCCAGAGAAATGTGTAGGTAATTGAAACCTGTTTTCCTAAAATAACCAGGCTCAGTGATGGAAGAAAACAAACTGGCCTTTCAAATTGGCCAGATTAACTTGGTTGGTTCTATCCCCACAGAACTGAGGGTACACTCCATGAGAGTAATGTCCTACAATGCAGCTGTAAGGGCTCGTTCCTGCCCAAGGCCCTGCCTGATCTCATCATTGGTAAGACCTCAAACCACAAGGAGCACACATAAATAGCTCAGCTCCAGCAGCCTCCCTACTGCCATCCTTGCAGCTGTATTACAGAACAAGCTCTAATCCAAAACGTAGCCTAACATCTTCAACTCACATGTGGAGGGACTTGCTTATACTCTGTGGGGAATCTTCCATATAAATAAATAAATATATATACAGAGCATTTTCTGCCACATAAGAAGGTACTGAATGATTTTATTTTTTTCCTGGTATTGCAGTATACTGGTTCTGTGAAGGACAGCTGTGTGGGAAGTTTTAGCTGCTGATGGTAATATAAGCCCTGAAGTAAGGGGACTTGCTGAGAGGCCTTATTGACTCTTCCTTTTGGGACTTGTAGAGTGGGCCAGGTCATTCTGCATTATGTCACTCTCAGATCTGGCAACTGTAGCCTACTGCAGCCTGTGATCCAATGGACACTTAGTTCTGTGGAATAACACAGCTGCCTCAGCCAGCAGGCAGCACCTCATTGTTCCTGGAGCAGGAGCAGTGATCTCTCTAGCACAAAGTGCTAAAAACCATGACTTGAAAAGGGAAAAAGGAGAGCAAAGCATCCCAGAGCAGAAAGCTGGCACTGAGCTCACACAGTGAGTCAGACACGTCCCAGCTGCGTTCAGCCTGCTCTTGAGAAACAGTGGTCATTTCAGGTGAGTGGCTTCACAGTAGTACTTAACCTTCATATCCATTAATTGAAGTATGTTATGTGTGATAGAGATTTTAGAGTCAGGTGGTCTTAGGTGATCCATGGTGGTCCAGTCCACATACCTGACTGTATAAGCATAGCAGACTAACTCAGACCTGTAAATATATTTAAGTGCTACAAAGAAATCTGCAGCTGAGGCTGCTCTCACTTGTGCAGGGCTCAGATGAAGCCTAAAGGGGTTTTCTAATTTTCTGTAAGAAAACACATGAAGAGAAAGCTTTAGGTTTAGCTGTTCCCTGCAGAGATGTACATGTGAGGAAGAGTCTGGCTGAGCTACTTCAGAGAGAAAAAAGGTAGTTTATCAATAAAGCCAGGAAACACATTATGATTTTTTGTTGACAAAGGAAGATCTACTAATAATAATCATACCACTGAGATTAAACTATGAGTTTCTTCTACTAAGGAGAAACATGCTAGTTACAATACTAGGAGTTGCCCCTCAGGCCAGGAGCCCATGGTAGTAGACACTGTACAACATTACAAGATAGTGCCTGCTCCTCTCCAAATGACTTGACCAGTCAACATCATTTATGGGTGTAGGAACTGAATTTCAGAGCCACCAGGTTTGATGGAATAGGGCTTACATGATTCCCCGTACCTGCAAATGTGAATTGAGAGATGATAAAGTAAGCACAGACAAAATCTTGATTCAAGAGTTGATCCCCTCCCACTGACTTCACTGGAGGCTATGCACACCCAGGCATGGATACAGCCCACATGGCCAGCCAGCTGCTGCTGCACCACCTTTGGAAACTACCAGTAGTACTTAAGAAGAGGCTCCAGTGAGTCTTCTAGGTGCCTGAGTGCCTATTGATTCCTGTGGGACTGTAGGCACCTAAATATA
Organism: Notiomystis cincta; assembly: GCA_013398075.1. Classification (NCBI taxonomy): domain Eukaryota; kingdom Metazoa; phylum Chordata; class Aves; order Passeriformes; family Notiomystidae; genus Notiomystis; species Notiomystis cincta. The sequence goes on along the minus strand of VZRX01023313.1, from coordinate 53,470 downwards.
TTACTCTATTTGACCCAAAGTTTCCCTAATCCTCTCACTGCCTTCCCTTTCAGGAAATTGAATGAGTAGAACCAGCTAGTTTGTTTGGGAAACAGAGAGGTTCCCCAGGAAGAAAGGACATGCACACATGTTATTCAATTCTGGAACATACTCATTACAAGATACAGAATCCCAAGACAAATAGTTTGCAGGTCAGATAGATTAGAGTATAATCCTTAACAATTTCATTCCTGATCTAGATTAAAACTGTAAATATAACTTCAGCATTGTAACTGCTGCAAGCAACAACTCATAAAACTTAGAGACCAAGCCCATCAGTCTAGATATCAGAAAACCATTTGGAATTACATTTATACAGATTGTCTTGGGTCAGTTTAATTGAAGTACTGCCCTTTTTAATGTTGTGTGGGCTCGTGTCAGTTACTTTATCAATATAAACATTTTGTGTAAGCTTCCTCTCTCATTGCTAAAGACAGAAAGATACCTTAATGTTTCCTATGAGAGGTGAGCTTGGTCATGCACTGAAAGTGTGGATCTCTTACCTGCTTGGTAAAATCTGTCTATTTTCAACTTTGTTAACAGAGATTCCCACCAAAGAGACCAGCAGCAACCTGGGCTCCACAGCTCTGCTGAGGTCAGGAGCTGTATGATGGAGCCCATCCCATGGCTGACTTTGAGACCAACAGACTTGGTGAACAGGTATCCTGAAAAGAAGTCTGTCTTTAGGAGAAGCTATAATGCTGGAAATCATAGATACCAGAGTCAATTGGTCTTTGGGAATCTATCCATTGAATTCTGGAAGACGCCATCTCTAAGTCATTTTACAGTCATTTCTTTTGAATGCAAAATAGAGAGTAAAGATTTCAGATTTGGATCCACAGCTAGGAACACAGATCTAAATCAATGTTATTTCTGTCTCCAAATTGGCAGTCATACAACAATTTTGACAAGTGGGGAAAAGGTAACACTAAAGCAGTTTTCTCCCAACTGAAGAATTGGACTGATTTGTATTGAATAATAGAAGGGTTATTCTGAGGATTTATGACATTGCTTTTAATTAAATGTTGGTGATTGAGACCCAGCTGGAAAATGATTCCTTGATTAGCTGTTTGTAAGAAAAGAAATTAGGTCTGGCTGTTGTTTGGATTAAATATTGAGGTTTAATGGGACTGGTAACTCTTCTGGAGGCATGGAATGGAGTTCTGCTGGAGGTTAGATCTGAAAGTCATGAACTGTTCAAATATTTTTGAGCAAATACCTTTTACAATTAAAATTGGATACATTTAATGACCCAGATAGGCAGGTCCTAGAGTGATTTTAAAAGTGCCTTTGCATTTTATCAAATTTCCAAGATTTCTTTCCTTTCTTTACTAGCAAGTATCCCTCCCCAGCATGTTCCCAATGTCCTTTCTTCTTACCAAAACCAGCAGTATTATTGGGGATTTTTCCTGCTGAAATACAGTGTTCATCTGGTCACCTTTTTCAGCTTCTCTGACTCCTTGCTGTCTTCTTCAAACCTTAATCCTGTCCCTCCAGCTCCTTTTCAGCAGAAAAGGCAGAGTGCAAAAGTGACTTCCCAGTAGTTCCTTGATGCTGTGCCAAGATTTGAAATTCAGACTTATGGATTCAGGCAAAGGGATGGCCCCACATGTCTGCAGGAGAGCTCTCCTAGGGGACCATGGAGCTGGGAGAAAAGGTGCAGGGTTGACATTTTCATATTGCTGGAGGGAGAGCATCAAGCAAGGTGACGGAAGAGGAGGGGGGAAAGGGACTGGTCAGCTCTGTCCATCATACAAATTCTGGAAACAAGATGAATGCTTGCTGAGCCAATAAATGCACCCCTCTTCAGCATTAACAGAATACTTCATTCTAGACAAACCAAGGCTCTTTGTCCACCCTCACCAAAGTAACCAAATAAGTGAAATCATCTTGCAGAGCATGAAATTTCCTTGGAATAAACTGTTTAATATCTATTTCTGCTCTTACTTAGTTGTAAGCCACTTTTACTAGAGGTGAGTAATTGAAGAGCTACTGGCAGTTTAGCAATAATATTTAATGAACTGAGAAATTACCTGCTTGTAGGACAAGTTGTAGTTCTCTGCATATTAACCTCGTGAGCTGGTTTGTGAGAACACAAAATAGGTTATTTTATTTATTAAATAAATATGTTATGTTATTTATTTATTAAAACCTGCAGCTTTCAGTCTTCACCTCCTGGGCTGAAGTCACTCCTATCATAGCCAAGCCAGGCTTTCAGAGAAATATTGCCTGGGTCTGTCAGGCTAATAACAAAACCAGATTCCTTCTCAGTGGGTTCTCTGTCTGACCATTAAAGCATTACTCTACTTTTTATCTCTACTGAGAATGTCTAGCCATGGAAGTTGCTGCATACCTGGGATTTTAGCTTCATTGTTGAAAATGATATGTTTAATCACAGGGAAAACAAGTGATTGTGAGGTTACCCTGCCCTTAAAAGCAGAATCCTGGAGGAGACCAGAGGCATTTTACCACAGGGTAAACTCAGCAGTGGCTGAAGCTGATGAAGTTACCATTATGGGGTTATTTCCAAGTAAAAGCCATAGTGCCTTGTCACCACCTGCAGTGCCACAAGGAGAATAATACCATGTATTGGTGAGTCTAAAAGTTTTCACCCCCAGATAGTATTTGATGTAGTGGCTAATGGGGGAGATGGCAGAAGGGATGGACACAAAGGGAGTGTTCCCTGATATTAATGCTGCTGGTGCAATATGTGGTCCCTGTTATGTATAGAGAGAGGTTGATATAATTTTCAGCTCCCCTCCTGAAATGTATCTTTTGGAAAAATGTGAGTGAACAATTGCTTTAGAGAAGCAAAATCTCTACAAAGAACCTGGCATGATAGCTGGAACCTCCAGATGTTTTCTCTCCAGCATTAAATAGAGCTTTTTCTCGTACTTTCACATGGGCTGAAGTGCTGGCAGCTTCCATTTCAATGCCCAAAGAATGTAAAAAGCCACTTCCATTGCAGGTTCATTAGTACAAAAGAGACAGAAGATTAAATCTGGAAGGGGAACTGAATGACCTAGTTCTAGGCCTTCACAATGAACACCCTTGGTCTTTTATCTGCACAATAAGCGGGCTTTTCTACAACACACTAAATAAAATAGTTGGTCTGGCAAGAGGGAAGAAATCTGATGGTAGAAAAATGGCCATTAAAAGTATGGGCTTCAGCTCCACCAGTAAACCCAACAGTAAATAGCCAGTCAACATACCTTAAAAAGGTGAGCCTGCAGTGAGTGTTATCCAACAACCTCAGCTTTTGTCCATTTAACTGAAAACCTGAGCCCATTTCTCCCTTTTGCCAAAGACCAGGGGTTTGTGGCTCACTGTCTTTGGTGGCTGTACCAGATGGAATTTTCTCCTGTCACTTCAAATGTGGCTGGTGAGAGGAGGCCAGGATCACTCCTTAGTGTTGCCCCATGGATTGTGTAACCCACAACCCATCAATAGTGAGTACCACACAGCCATGGCAACACCCCTCAACCTTCTCCTACAGGTCCTTTGGGTATGAGACCTCCTCCAGGGGCTGGGACAGTGCGACAGAGTTAGTTTGCTACTACCATCTGGGCCCCCAAAACAGTCACTCATACCCACTCAGCCTGGAGCTGAGCCTCTCCCAGCCCCTCTCCTGGATGCTCCTAGGTGCCATGGCAAGTGTCAGCTGCTGGGTCCAGAAAGTATTGGAACTGACTGCTGGCCCCAGTGTCTGAGCAAACACAGTTGGTACTTTTGTCCTTTTGCCTCTGCAGCACTAGCCAGCAGTCACAGGGGACACTGGCACTTGTGGGGCCCTCAGGCTTCATGGTGATGCTGAGATGAGCTGGAAAGGACTTAGCTGGGAAGTTCCTGCAATGGGGCAGGCAACTGGAAATGAGTCCTGCTGTGGGTAAGCAGGTTCAGGAGAATCCACGCTCTAATGGAATTAGTCTAATGCACTGTGCCAGCAGGAGGTTATGCAGTCTGTGCAGACATTAGATGGCACTAAAAACTGCACTTTTCAGGGCTCGTTCAAGCAGAAACCAGATTAAGACCTGTCACTGCTGCAGGTCACCATGAAGCATCCTGTACAACAGGAAATTATAAGCACAGAGAAACAATTACCTAAGACACCTTCACAGACTATTTGCTCAAGCAAGTTCATTTTCATTAGGCCTCTGGTAAAACTGTCTGGAAGAACTGTGAGTGTATTTTCAAGTGGTGACTGACCACTGGTGGTAAATTGCTGCAGATGAAAGGTGCAGCTCGTGAATATCCTCAGACTTTACATGGCAGGGCTCCTGGTGCAGGCACCTCTGGAACTGTAGGGGTTTTGAAATGTCCCTGTGGCACTGCATAAAAGAGATGCTTATTGAATTTCTCTCACAGTTGTGAATCATGATGGTAACTGGTCCAGAGACATTATTGTAGGGCCCACTGATTGAAGCTTAACTGGGAGTTTGAAAATAGAAACACTCAACCAAGAGGAGGGCATATGCACTGCATGCTTTGCCTTGTGAATGGGGAAGGGCATCTGAGCAGATAAAACAAATCTTTTAATATCATATAAGCCATTTGTTCACTTAGCCACATCAGGGCTAACAAAACCAAATGTTGTCAACTCACAGTTTAATTGCAATGCTGGTAAGTCTTGTGGTGCCTCTTAGGGTTTGGTTTGTTTGATCTTTTAAAAAGTCGAAACAGTTTGTAAATGTAATCAAGTATAGGAGCTTTTGATTCTTTTGTTTATGTGGTTTTGCTTTTAAATAAGTGGTTTACTCCTCCTGCTTGAATGAATGAGTTCTTGGATGAATGTAAATTCCTTGCCCAAGAACTTGACAGTGCATTTGAAAGGTAGAGTTGGACAAGCTTTTGCTCAGCTCAGCCAATGTAATCTACTCTGTGAAGTGCCTGATGAGGATCTCAAGGCAGGCTAATTTAAGGATTGTTGTTGGAGCTGGAATGTTTAAAGACACATCATACAACTGAACCCTTTGTGCTCTCACAAGCATCCCCTGGCAGAAGAGTTACATTACTCTTTGTGTATGAAGGGGTTGCATACTGGGTTTGTGCATTTGTTCATCTCTGGCAGTTTGCTTTCTGTAATTCTTCAGCGTGAGTTTCCACCTGTCTGTCCACGTTTAGGAGAGCTTTTGCTGGTAAACAGTGGAAGAGGCAGTGGAACACTGAGATGCTGCTCTGCTCTAGCAAAGTAAGCCCTGGAAGTTTGTTACCAGTGTGTTCACAATCTGTTCAGGGCTGAGAAAAGCCTTTAGCTGTGTGCCCCTTTGTGAATTAGATGGAAATGAGCGAACTCTCAATCTCTGCAAATCAAACCTTGAAGTGTTTCCAAACACTCTGAGCCTGGCTTTTCACAGGAGGTTGCTCAGGCGCTGCAGTCATGGAAACTCACTTTTATTCCATCTGAGGAATCCTGTAGTGGGTAGCCAGAACAACCAATGTGAACCAAATGTGACACAGTTGGTGCAGTTTCCCATGGGAAACACGGGTGGGTGACACAAAACAGGGACCTGCAGGCTCCAATGCCCTGTGCTGCAGGGCCCTGAAGGCCTCAGTGAAAATTGTCTCCTTGAACCTCATTTCAGTGAGGGTCACAATGAGGTTTGTGTGAGGCTACATATTAATGAGGCACTCAATCACTGTCAGTAATCACTCAACATTATATATACAGATATAAAGTGTTGGCTCTCATGTTGGAGAGCTCTAAAATGAACATATGCGCCTTCTAATTTTATTCAGCCAAGCAGACTTTTAGCTCACATGAAATCTCTTAGGAGAAATCCTTAAATTTAACATACTGTTTTCTGTCTCTGAGGCAATGGTCAATTAAGGGTGTTTGTGATGTTATATTTTTTCCCTTAAGTATCCATTTAAGGTATCTTCAAGTAGAAATTAGTTTTCTGTGTTAATAGGTTCAAGAAGCTGTTTCAATTACAAATCTTCCTTTCTCATCCAGACCTGTCCCTGTACAGCAGAAAACTGCATCAATATCCTTATGTACTGCAGCAGGCCAGCTAGGATAAACGAGTGCATCTATGGGAATGAAGTAACCATTAAATTTTAATGTTACCAAAAGATGTAAGAACAGCAGGAAGCAAAAGTTACAACAATTTGTTATCATAGCTGTCTTGGCATAATTTTGCACAATTAGTATTACTTTTATCAATACTTTGAGTGTTCTTTTCGTGCTTCTGGGACCCTCCTGATAACAACTGCACATGAGGGGCAATGTAAGCAGAGAATAAGAGCTTCTTCCTGGTCTGAAGGTAAGAAAAGAAGGGGTTCAGAGAAAGGCACACAACTTACAGGCAAAAGGTTGTGAAATGAGCCACTAATAATGGAACTATTTAGGATGAAGGGCTAGCACTGAGGTCTCTTTGCCTTGCTCCAGTGTTTTCCTTTTAAGCCCATATTATCATGGTAGGCATTTAGAAATGCATGCACACAACAGAAAGACTGCAGAGGCCTTCCCTCTGTGCATTGTGTTGAGACAAATAGGTCTTCCCATGCTTGGATGTGCACAGTAACACAGTTACGGGGTATTTTGATACACTGCCTTTTGATTCACATAGTTGTAAGTGGCTCCTTCCCAGTGGTTACAACAGAACATGAATTTAGGTGGCCACATTGATTCACTACCAGCTTCCAGCAAGATAATGTATGAAGTGAACATGAAAATCAATAAGACAAGCAAAATTAAATAGCTTGAGATAAGAAGGGGGAGACAGAAAAAATCGATGCCATTCAGCTACTGTGATGGTGAAACAGAGTCCACCGGAGACAATAGGAAATTCCTAAGTCAAATATTTCAAATACTGGTCTGTAACATCACCTGTGACAATAATTGTCACAGGGATTGGCATCAGCATATTCACATGATTGCAGTGAAATTCTCCAGACAACCAGTGAGCTTTTCCTACTACAAACTATCACAGTAAGTTTATGGCTGTGCCAAATTGTGTTTTCCAGAAAAACCTTTGTATGTTTAATATAGGGAGATTTATTGATAGAAGATCAAATATTAACCTGCATTTCATGACCTGGAAAAAATACACCACATTAGGAATAAAGACATTGACTCTTACCTGATTGCTGGTTGTGGGTGTGCACAGATTCATAAATAAATAAATAGATAATACCACAAGGTCCTCTGATCAAAGTGATGATTAATTTCATTCAGGCCAGTTGCTCAGACTTTTTGGAAAGACTGTGTATTGTCAATAGGAAAACAGACTGAATGCTTTCTTTCTCCATGTTTTTTTTGAGTTTTTTTTTGCACAGTTTCTTAATTTTGTAAGTAGGCAGCTTGGCACTGTGAGAGTGAAGGCTTTTATTTCTTTTCCCACCTTGGACCATGTCATACAGTGCATTATGAACCTCTGATATTAAATGCATTATGAAGATTGTATTTTTCACAGTATTTCCCCACTGACTACGGGGTTTCTCTCTTGTTCGAAGGGTCACACCACTTGAATAGTGGTTATTAGATTTCATTCAAATCTATTTGCATTTTGAAACCTCTCTTAAAACACTCTTTGGACAAATGAGACATAGTCAGAGCATGATTGAGCTTAGCTCAAGAAGTATGATGTGAAGGTAAAGGTTTTGCATTACCATTAAAGTATTTTTTCAGGAGGCAACAGAGGCCACAAAGGTCTGTTCCACCCCATTTCAGCCCAGTGAAACAGCCTGGCTGCTAAGGCCAGAGTGACCCTTGCACCAGGATGCCTGCAGCTGTAGGGCTGAGATGATTTACTAACACTGTAAAGAAGATGGAGACATTTGCCTTTTTGCAGGCATTTGCTAGTGAAGGGGAATTCCTGAAAATATAATCATTTTCTGCATAGGTCTGCCACTAATTCTGGGGGCATTTTGTTTTTAGCTATTTACAAGTTCTCAAATAAGAAGTCAACCTTCATTCTTCTCACTTTTTACTCATCATCATCATCATCATCATTCCTTTGAAATTTGCCAGCTACTCGAACCTTGGGTTTAACAGCTGAAACTAATAAAAGTTCCTAAAACCCTAGGAGTTATCTTACTAGAGCCTTGCAGCAGCAGAAGAGCTAAACTCATAATGTGTATTATTTTCTTCTCCTGAAGTCTGTAGCCACACAGTTGACACCTGATTTATTTCTAATACCACTTGCTGTTAGTGTTTTTCCCTTCCACTGGGATATAGCTGACATTTTTCCCCTAGAAATGGATTAACATACATTTTTCTACACTGAGCAATATTTCAGTACCTAGATGTAACACTGCTGTAAGAGCCCCCCTCTGTGTTGCCTTTTCACCAAGCATTAGAGAAACAAATACTTCTTTATGCTGAGGTTTCCATCTGGAGATGTATTCAAATTCTCTTTGAAGTTTGCCTTTTGAAATTTAGGAGAATCCTACTTAGGCTGGTGACTCTGAGGTTGCCTTTTGTTGAGTTTATAATGTGAAGTATTGGAAGATACAATCACTTTTCTTCATGCATAATTTCTTGCGTTGCTCTTATTCTTCCTTTACTTAACTGTTTGCATGCTTAAAATTCATTTAATTTCTAAGGAAAAGAAAAAACACTCTGATAACATTGACTTGCTTCTTTTCTGGGGCTGGTTTGCTAAGCTTCCCTGCATTCCCAGCTTATGTCTTGGAGGAGTCTAAATATAAGAATTAGTCTGGTGATGTGACCCGGCTCAGAATGCCAAATTGGAATTTTCACCCTTAAAGGTACAGCTAATAGGGATGATGTTTCCAAATGCAATATCTTCTTTTTCAGGAAAATACACGAAAGTATGACCCAAATAGATTTGATTTTTCAGTGAGGAGATCATAACTTCTTACAGAATACACCTTACGGAAACTTTGCACTACATAATAACCTTTGTGAATAATTGGATTGTACTTTAAACAACTTTTTCAGTGAATTTTTTCAGGAGACCAGTTTTCATTTATAAGGCATCAGTGAAGGTATTTGTGAGGAATTCATTACCATTAGAGATTTGGCATCTTACTCATTTGTGTTAGAATGCTCTTCCTCTGCATCCAATATTATCTAAAGTATTTCCAAATATTGCCATCAAATTGTCTTCCTGTAGTCACAGAGAGAGGAAAACTGCCTTTTTTATGCAGATGCAAAACCCAATAATTTATCTACACAAAAGTAAAGCACCAGCCATTCTAAATAGCTCTTTTAAATCAATTTTTCTTCTTCTATTGCCTAAATAATGCAATTACTCATATTTTCATTGTTGTAAAGACAGCTACATTCTAATGTTACTGCATTCATTTCAGCTGCATTACTCTGATGTGATGCATTGCAATGACTGGACTGCACTTGCACTGTGAGACATGAGGAAAAAATGGGAGCATTTCCATCAGCAAATGCACCCATTTAGTAGCAGAGCTGAAACATAGCATTTACAGGAAATTTAAACAGACCTCTTTTTGGAGAAGGTGTATCTTTGTATGTGTGCCTTAACTAAACTTATCTCTGGTGACATTTGCAACTCCACCTGTTCTAGATTTAGTACGAGAAGACCATATGAAAGCCAGTTAATTTTGTCTTTCTTTTTCTTCCTTGAAAAATGCATGGTCTTGGTGTATTTTAGGCAATTGTCTGAAAGTAAGACAAATGAAAAATTTGTCTATCTCTTCTATGCACCAGAAGCCACCTCTCTGTGACTTGCTATTTGCAGTCTCCCATCTCATGCTGACAATTTTTGGGAAGCAAGCCAAGTCAGAAACCAGCCCTCATTTCTATCACATCAAAAGGAAGACATCACTCCCATCCTTCTCCTCCTTCACCTCTGCATCATGCACTGGAAATTAAGAGGATGGCAAGAGTGAGTCAGTGTTCCCGACTCTGCAGAAGTCAGCCTTTCCAGAATATCTTTTGAGTGTAACTCCTGTTAGTTACTGTCAGGAAATAATGCATTGGCCTTAAAATAAATCATCTCTCAACCTATCCCCACGCACACATATGGTCTGCAGTCTCCTACATCGTGCTGGGGTTTACAATACTGCAAGGGGAGCTGTGACAGAGCAGAGCCAAAACCCTCAGGGCTTTTAGTCCAATCAACAGGACAGGTAGAGGTAGAAATGGAAGTAGCAGCATCCAAAGCCTAATGTGTCCATGAAGGTCAGAAAATCCTTTGGTAGTGGCTTTCCTGCTTGCCAGAAAGGACTTTGTAAGAATATGGTGAGTGAGTTTCTCAAGTATTTTGACAGAATGGTTTCCTGTCTTGATCAAGGAGGAGCCTTAATCCAGAATTACACAGATATGTTTTTACAGGGTAGAATAGGATCTCCTGTAAGTCTGACAGAGGCCATGACTGAAAGGTCATTTTCTTTCATTCTCCTTCCAGAGATGTAGTGCTTTCACTTTTCAGAAGCATTCATTAATTCATTAATTTCAAACAGCACAGAGAAGTGATTTCTTTGAGGCTTCTTCTCTGCAGAGCAGAACAGGCATCACTAGTCAAGGTTAGGAATGTGAATTGTGATTTTTTTGCTCCTCTGACTCAGGTACAATGCTTTCAAATCCTATGGCCTGTACTGCTTTTCTGTACTTGCAGGTTTTCCATGGTGTGAACACCTCATACTTAGGGTGGGCAGCACGTCATGGCTACCCATCAGTGCCATGGAAGGAGACAAGTGTGCCCTCAAAAAAAAATACTGGTTTTGGGCTAAAGGGAATTTCCTGCTGCAGTGAAAATGGGCCTCACTTTGTTACCTGTGATGGAGCCAGGCTGTTTTACACCAGTAAAGAAATTAGGAACCAAGGACAAAGCAGCCTTAGGAAAGGAGATGTGGGATGTAATCACTCCTGTTTTGCCAGTAATACAGTCAGGTTTAGAGCTCAGTTTATGTGGGGGCATTCTGCTCTTACCAGCTTAACCGGAAACCATTATATCACTTATTATATCAGATCTACACAATGTTTGCTACTCCTTGGGGAGGATCTTCATCACACAAAACTCTTACTGCCTTTTCAGACATCTCTATGTGTTTTCTGGGATGTTCTAGGCAACCACAAAGCTCCTGCACTTGAGCATCCATGAGCTTCTCATAATTTCATTAAACATTCATCACATCTTTACTCAGCAATGTGCATTTTCTACAATTCTTTGTCCTACTCTTTGCTTCATTTTATAGTAATAAGGCTTTTAAAATACTCTCTTTTGAAAGCTTTTTGTTGCCTTTTTTTCTTCCAGAAGAGGGAAGGAAGGCAAGAAAATAAAGGCAGAGATACACAGGAGCCATTTAGCAGAGATGCTTGGCATAACCTTATTAATAAAAATGGTGAGAAATAAGGAGGAAGATAGAGAAGGTATTGTTGAGACATATCTTGGATGTGATGATAACTGTGATGTAAAAACTGCTGCCTTGTCCTGTGGTGAAAGCAAGAGGATGTTGATCCTTCAGCTGAGCCTCCCAGCTTGTTCATCCCACTCTCCATCCTGCAGTGAGGAGGCAAAGGCTTGACAACAAGTACCCCAGTCCTGTGGTTTGTCCTGGTGCTCACCAGCTGTGGATGCCCATGTTGATTCAGAGGGAAATTAAAGCAGCTCCCTCCTGTGGGCCATGATCCTGTGTGCCCCAGGCTCACTTTCACGTGGTGCTCAGCAGTTTTTGAAGGGCCACACCATCAGCACTGAGAAGTGGAGCACAAAGTAAACCACAGAGAGGAACTCAGAGAACTTTTGGCACACAATTCTTATCCCTAAAATGAAACCTGTTTGGAAAACAAGTCCTGCACCTACCTCATGTATACATTGTGTTAAGACACCTCTGATGAGGTATAATTTAGTTGCTCCTACAACAGAACAATGTGCTGGCTACTTTGCTCTTTGCAGGAAACAAGGGCCAGCCAGGAGGTGGAGCAGGCTAGAATCCCCTCTGCCCAGCCCAGTCACAGTGGTACTGCTTGTGCATCAGGTCCACTTAGGCAGGTTTGAGCAGTCTGTGGTGCCTCTTCTGGCCTTTTGTGATGGTCAGAGTCTAAAAATTGCATGCAGGCAAGTATGTAAAGACAACAACCTCTCCTAAGGAGTCCTAGAAAAGAAATGCTGTTCTGAAAAGAAAAAAAAATATGTTGTATAAAAAATGGCATTGTTCATGATTTTTCCTTCTCTTTTTGAAATTGTCTCTTATTTTCCAAAGAGGAAATACAGTCCTCAAATTAGATCTCACAGGGATGCTGGCTCCAGAATTGTGAAAATTAATACACAAGCAATTAAATTTGAAAACAAAAAAATCCCAACAATGAATCAGGAAAGAAGTCACTGACATTAAAACCAGAGTTATGCAAATTGAGTCATAGACTCTCAGCCAAATTTAGGAAATATTTTGATCTTTAATTCACTTCACTCTGCCATCAGAATCCTTCTTGTTTATTTTCCCTCAGGATAGAAGTCCATCATTAAATAATGGATGCATAAAACCTTCTTTTTATTTCTTCCTCTAAATAAAACTCTTTATAGGAAATACTGGAGAGGAGCAAAAATTATGGGTGAAAAGAAACTACAGTGATGGTAAGTGACAAATAAAGCCAGGGCTTGACAAATTCATTTCATTCTCTGAATTACACTGATCTTATTTGCAGGGTCCATTATATGCATCTTTGTTTTAGACTTCTGGAGAGTCCTACACATAGAGAAAGGAATAAAATACAGTCTTGATTTGATGTGAAGTACATTGAGTTTTGATTTACTTGCCTTTTTATAAACAGCTGGACTCTTGCAGTGCTAGCCTGCATTATCAGTCAAGCTATCACTGTGCCATTAACAAACAAACCCTCTGAAGCCACAGCCTTCATGGGAAAGTGGAGTTGTGAGGTCTTCAGGTAACTCAGCAGAATTTGTTATATGAAATCAAGAACTGCAACTTTCCAGGGTGGCTGGTGGGCTATGAAATTTGTGCTTTGGCTTTATTAATGTTGTGTGCTTTTATTGATCTACCCCAAACACCTTGAGTGATCAATATGAATGTTACAGCCTGGGCTGTGCTGCTCGGTATTGGGATCGCCCTGCTCTGAGCAAGCCTTCATGGCTCCCAGGCAAGGCATTCCCTTCTCCCTGGGAAAGGGACTTAGTGTCAGACTGACTGGTATTTTTTAAAGTCGTGGCCCATAGAGATGTTCACAATTATCTAGAAGATATATCCACAGCTGTCAGTGTAGCTAGCTCATTAGAAACACAGAAAGGCAACGTCAATTTGGTGTAGATTAGAGAAAAGCAACAAAAAACTTCTGCAGTAGTCTTGGCTCAGTTTGTCATGGATGTGTGCTATGACACAATCAGATCTTTGGCATGATGTGTAATGGGCTCAGCACCTTTTGTTTTTGCAGATAGCTGTTTCCTAGGGGGGTGGTGGTGGAGAAAGGGAGCTGCTCTCTCTTTGGCAATAGTGGACTATTCGGAGCAGAGCCATCGCTGTTTGTTTTAACTCCAGGAAGGTCTCTATACATTGCAGCAGCTCAGCTGTAATTAAAAGTAGTAATTGATAGAAGATTAAAGGCTGTGTCATTAAAAATTACTTGACCTTACCACTACAGATTATTAGATTGCTGAAGATAAGTAGGCGCTTTCCAAAAAGACTCTTTTACTCTTTCAGATTATTCTTGACAGCTCCTGTAATGAAAATGTCAAGAGAGCTGTGTTGAATGCCCTTGAATTAACAAGGCATGTTATCTTGTTTGCAAATTGTTGCCAAATTACACTCATCAAAGGCATATTTTACTCACAGTAATACAGAACTAAGACTCCAGAGATGGATGTCCTTGTGCAGTGGCATTTTTGTCATGTTGTCAAATCCCATTAATTTTCCTTTGGTTTACCTGTGCTTCTAAAATACCTGCAGTATTACTTGTATTTCTGTACTAGTATGTATTTTACTTGTCTAACACATATTGTCTATGCAAGCTTTAAACCTTGAAAGTGTTATTAGAATTACAGGCCCTTTGTAGCGGGGGATGGAACCTCTATTGTCATTCATTACACGAAGAGATTAATTAAAGAACTGCTGAAAGAAATGGTTTAAGAGCCTCTTCAAAGTGATTGAATGTAGGGAGTCTGTTACATTAGCAACAGACTGATTCTGCTGGACCAGAACAACATCTGTGGAGTTTTGGGTTTGTTTTTTTAACATTTCTAAGCACTGTATAAATAAAAATCATTGCCAATTACTAACATTTTCATAGTCTGTCTTATGAGACAGATAGATAGATAGATAGATAGATAGATAGATAGATAGATAGATAGATAGATAGATAGATGCATAACAAAATTTATATCTATATTTTTATGAGATTCCTATATAGATTGCATAGAAATTTTACAAAAATATGAGTAGATAGTAGCTACATATATTACTTAAAGCCCTACTTTGGCATCTGAGATTTGTATGAACATCTCAGTGTTCATATTAAAAATATTCATGGCCTCTCAGATCAGGAAAATAACACACCGTTCCTCTTCCATTTTTATTTCCCTTTTTTATTTTTCCCACAAAAAAAATAAAGAAAACAGAATACAAATAAAAGAATTAAATTTCCTTCTTTTCATTTTCATATTTCATAGTTTCTAAATTGATCTCACTTTTTTTTAAGTCTTTGTAAATAGAAAACTCAGTATGCAAAACTGGTCTTGGCAGCAGAGATGTTGCTGTTTACAATGGGTTATCTCCTCAGCTTTTAGCAAGGAACAAACTCAAAGTAAGACTCATAATGGTGATAAGTGTAATAGGAAGAAGCACAACATACTTTTTTATTTGGAGCAAAGTGGAAGGGGTGCTGGGGCTCAGAGACACAGACTGGAACAGAAAAATACACTCTTTGAAGTTCCCTGCTAGGAAACTTCCTTTAAGAAACTAAAACTTCACTTTTCCCAGGTAATCTGACCTTCGGAAGGAAGGTGAAGCTTTCTTCAGAGCTAAAGCTGACATCAGTAGGGGATAGGAGGGATGAGCTCCCTTTTGTCATCTTTCTTTCCTGTGTGCAAGGTAGCTTTAGAGGCTCCTCTTAATAAACTCAAGTTTTAAATTGCATTCCTGTGCCAAATTTTGGATTCAAGAAAGCAGATGCATCATTTCACAAGTATGAACTTTATTACAGTGAAGGTCTGTGGGGCCCTAATGACATAACAAATGTGTGGAGCACCCTGCACAGACCTGGGGAAAAAAGTACAAAATGTACATGCATCATGAGTTCATAAAATAATGTCTTCATTCGTGCCAATTTACCTTCTTATTCTGAAAGTCTTGGGCCTGGAGAAACAATATAGCTTCTGCAGTATTTCAAGATATTGAAAATTTATGTTCCAGTTTCGTCATACAATGCCTAAGAAAAAACGCAAATGGTGATTATCAGAGCCAGCATGTAATCAGGAAGCAATTCTATTCAGGGAAAAATCAAGGACAGGGGTTGGACTGTCTTACCCCATCTGGTGTGCATCTGCATCAAGGAGATGCTTGACTACCTGGATTTCACAGCTCTTTACACCTCCATGGTGGCAGGAACCCACAGCCAGTTCTGATTCATAAAACACAAAGCAGTAAGGAGAAGCTGCATTGGCCTTTTTATTCTCTAGGAGCTCAGAATTTCAAGTGACACAGTTCAGCTAGGTAAGTGGGGAACCTGGGATCAGCTCCTTGCACAGTGCACATTGTGTTCCAATATATTTAGATAGCTACAGATGCCTTCTCTCCCCCTAGGTTACAGATCTGCAGAGATTCAGCACAGAGAAAAATGAAAGGTGGAAGTGGCACTCTTTGCTGGCACTGTCAGAAATGTTGGGGCTTTTTATTAACCTTATATCAATCCTAATGAATGGAAAATTTGAAATAAATAGAAACACAAAAATCACCATTTCAGCTTGATGTGTGGGGTCTCTGATAAGTAGTCTTTTGTGAAACCCTGTCATTCACTTCCTGAATAACTGCTATTTTACAGCACTTTCAAAGAGCTGGCTTTTATAAGCCATTTCTTATCATTATCCAGTTATATTTTTCCTGTACTTGAAGCACCAGAGAAGCCTCTCTTTCTGCAGTCCCTGCATCCACTCTGCCAGCATCCCAGCAGCACACAGCATACATATGTATATTAACCAAGTGGAAAATTCCACTGAATGGGAGCTTCCATAGTACCCTTCCAGGCTTATATCAGTGTCTGTAAGACAGGGGAGTGGAGGTATTCACTTTTAATACAGCAGTTTGCCAAGTGTGCTCATCGTTCACTGATTCCTGCCCTCCTTCCATATTCTGTGGGAAAGCCACATGTGAAGATGGGCAGGACTCCTATTTGATATATGCCCATGTATATGAATTAAGAGCCCTGGTTTGCTCCCTGACACCTCCTGTCCAAGGTCTGATTCATCTTCCTCTCTCAGTGAGAACTCTAAGAGGTTACTCCTCACCCTCCTTAGCCTAATTATCTCCCCACCCTCCTTAGCCTAATTATCTCGTCCTTCCTTCCAGCAACAATCCATTTGATCTCACCCCAACTCCCAAGAGTCACTGTAAGCCACCAAACACTGACAGATAAAAAATGAGCTGTTTGGCTGGAAAGGGAGCAGCTCAGACTTAGCAAATCCCCGAGGAAGGGATGCACTGTGGCAGTGAAGGAGATGCAGAGCAGCTATCAGCTGGGATAAGGCACCATGTCCTACTGGCCCAGACACAGGGAGGCTGAGAACACTCAGGGATGCAGGTGTGTGCTTGCTGTGCCCACAGAGCTGACACTTTGATTTTAAGGGCTTGAGGATGTTCTGCATCTGAGGAGAACAAGAGGCAGTGAGTGAATCCTGTTAGAGGAACATTAGGGTTGCTGAGAGATTGACACACGAATATCTTGAAACGCTGGTGTTACGTTACTCTGCAGAAGTGTGACAGGATTCTTCTGAGCACATGCACAGCAATGTGAGCTTGAGTGTTCTGCTCACCACTGACTGCTCTGCAGGATTCCTGTCCTACATAAGCAGCTGCTTTAATACTGGAAACAGGCTGAAGAACAAGAGGAAGGGATTGCAAGTGCATAAAATACACTCCACAGCAAGCATAGCGGTGCCTATGCTTCTTCATTCCCCTTCTTGCAGTACAGATCCAAGCAAAGTATGTGCCTATAAAACCAATTAACAGTAGAAGGAGCTACCAACAACATGAAAATAAGCTGCTTAAAAATCCTGCTGTTAAAGAGACACAAGCTGGGTGCAGCTCTGTGCTGTGGTTACAGACAAGCACACGAGATGATGCCTGACTTAGCTGATGGGCAGCTGCAACTGGACACAGTCCCTGCAGGAAATATCTGCACTCAGCCAATGCCATTCTGTGCCCCAGTCAATGCAGATGGTAGCAATAAGGCAAGCAAGTGCCATGGCAAGCACAGAGCCTGCAGATTAATATCTACACAGTCATAACAGCTATAAATTCAGTCTAACACAAGCCAATCTAATCTGTCATTATCTTGAACTCTTTGAGCTCCACACTTGACACCAAAAAGGGCTGTTGTTGTTTAAGACCAGCTGGCAGCTAAATACCACACTCCTGCTGGGATGGAGGTGGGACTCAGAAGAGTAAAAGTGAGAAAACTTGTGGGTTGAAATATCAGTGTAACAGGTAAAGACGTAACTGTACAGACGAGCAAAGTAGAACAAGACATTCATTCATCACTTCCCATGGCAGGCAAGTGTTCAGCCACCTCCAAGAAAGCAGGGTTCCATCACAGGTAAGGGTTACTTGGGAAGCCAAAAGTCATCATTCCAAATGTGGTCTTTTCCTTTTTCTCCTGTCACTTTATATGCTTAGCATGATGCCACATGGCATCAAAAAGCCTCCTCACTTTTCATGAGCATGGGAAAGAAGCGTGATGCTACAGTACTGGCAACAGAGAAAGATCTAGAAGAACATGATTAAACTGATGCAGGAAAAAAGCACAAACAAAAAACACAAACACTAGTGAATCTGTAGCAAATGAGAATCAGGAAAGTGATGACTGCCACTGTTATTTCTGAAAATCATCATAATTTCTGGGTATTATTATTACTTTTACTGTGTTTTCCTGATTGTGTGTGAAGACTGCATGATCCTCTGATACAGATCTGTGCACCAAATTCATGCCATTCCTATGTCTCATGTTATCAGCCAGTAGCTCAGCCTAGCTTTGGTGCAAATCACATTTTTAATGTAACAAAGGGAAAAAGGGCACTTGCCTTGCAGTCCGGCCTTCTCACTGAGCTCTTACATAACCACGAGTGAAAGCAATGCTCTCTGACAGTTTCCTGAAATGGTCCCACTATATATTCCTGGCTCAAAATAATTACTGTGTGACCCATACCATCACCCCCATAGCTGCAGTATTTCTGACTAGGTTTGACACCTGGCTGCAGAGCATCCCTTTCCCCCCATCCTTTTCCAACAATGCGAA
This sequence comes from Notiomystis cincta, assembly GCA_013398075.1. Taxonomy (NCBI): domain Eukaryota; kingdom Metazoa; phylum Chordata; class Aves; order Passeriformes; family Notiomystidae; genus Notiomystis; species Notiomystis cincta. The sequence continues at coordinate 35,028 of VZRX01023313.1, read as the reverse complement.
AATGGAATCTGGATTAATCAAACCCTGCTGCTCACCACCTGCAGCACTTGCAATTTCCAGCTTTCAAGGCTACAGTGGCAACAGGAAAGGCTCATCAGGGCACGGTAACAATACAATTGCTTCAAACCAAGGGCACAAATACTGGCCACATCATCACAGGAACAGGGAGGCTGCTGCTTCTAAAATGAACTCAAGGCTAAATACCATCTCCTTGTAATTACTTATGAAATTATTGACTGGGAACAGATGTGGGACAGATCAAGGAAAAATGCTCAGAAATGTAGCTATAGCTCTGCTGGGTCCAGTTTGCAGGAAAGGGTATGGAGAGCACTTATTACCAGTGCCACCTGCTACTCTGAGGGCAGAGCTAAAGGGACGAGCTAAGAGTGAAACCAGCCCAACAACTCTGCATCTTTCTCCTTTTCTTTAATGTTTAGGATACACACTGGTTGTAGTTATAATGGAGCCTTCTCACTATTTTCTAATCCAGTGGAAGGGAAGATAGATGCATAAAAAATATTAGCAGAGCTTCCTCAAGTCATCAATTTCCAGCTGGTGAAGCAAGTCCTGAGCTTCACTTGAGCAGATGAGTTCATTGTTTGTAATCATTACAGCATCTGGGGAAGAAGTAAGCCCATTCTACACAAGTTTCTAGGTGAACAAAAATGTTCTTGACAAAAATCAGGTGAAATTTAAACCCTTAAAAGTTTCTAATGAACTTAAAACCCAAAGTAAATGACAGTATATGGAAACAGATAAAAATTTCAATTTTGCAAATTTCAAGTTCTAGACACATTTTGAAGTACCTTGCTTTTCAAGATGAAAACTTTTTGCTTTGGAAAACAGCAGTTTTCACATTTTAGTGATGATGCAGTGAAACATACAAGGGTGTTGAATCTCATTGGTTGAGCTTCAACAGGAAATCTATTTCAGTAAATGCCTCCTTATACTAGGTTTTGGTTACTACAGGTTGGCCCTTCCAAATAAAATATAATAAAAACCTTTCTCATGTCCACATACAATTTCAAAACAGAATCCATCACAAGTGCACAAGTTTTAGGAGGAAGCAATGTCAATCTGAGTTTTGTGTAACTCTTCTAAAACACCTGTGTTTGTTTGGATGCACCTGAAAACCGGATTTTAGGTAAGTGATGGGAATACTGAACTTCAGAGAAGCAGGCAGGTGGTGCCTACTGCTGCACCCTGTAACAAAACTCACTGTTTCTGGTTTCTGAGTGACAGGTTATTCAGTACTGAGAGAGATCCTAACAAGCTTGGCAACTGATGGCACGTCTGCAGAATGAGCTTTGTTTCCGCTCTGACTAATCTGAAGGGAAACTTCCCAGAATGGCCCTCTCAGTTATCAGCTCCCAATGCTGTGCCTCTGCTCTTCTCAGCCAGTTTCTTAATGAGGATGGGCTCCCTCAACTATATTTTTTTCAATCAGGTAGTCAGTATTATGCAAATATTTCCTTATTCCCCAAAATCCTGAACTCTGGAGAAATTACTTTTTGCCTCTTAGGAAAAAAACTTCCTCTTTCTCACTTCTCTCTTCCCCTCTCTTGCCCTTTCTCTTTTTATGAGGCGTAATGTAAGCTTTCCCTCATTTCATCCACACACAAAAGAGATGAGAATCTATTGCACAGCATCTAGCTCTGAGCTAATTTAGACTAGTTAAAATTCTAGCTCTGGTAGATGATAAAACTCCTCCTCACATTTAACAACCAACACATCCTTAAGACTTAAAAATGAAATTATATTTGGCCCCAGATAAATATCTGCCCTTTGACAGCCTACTAACAGGAAACAGCAGGAGATGGCAGGAGTTTGTCTCAGTCAATGCAAAAAGTAAGAAGAAGTCTGAGCTGACGTTTCCCCGCAGCTCATGCACACAGACACACGCTCGTGCTGACGCACAGACTTTTCCTGACACAAGGACCTCGCTCACACCAGATGTGCGCAGGAGAGCCCCACAGGCTCCTTCCAGGGCAAACACATTTCTGCACCCATGTGCCTCGCAGCACTTTCAAAGGTTTTGTTGCTTTCAGCCAAGTACAAAAGGAATATTACACATTTGATATTGGTGATAGGCGGTGTCACCTGTTACCGCGAGTGCATTTCAAGCTGCGATTACAGACGCTGCTGTCTCCTCCAGGGTTTAATGTTCTCGTCCACAGCATTAAAAAATGTATCAAAGTCCTATGTGTGTAATCCGTTATAAATAATTCCTGCCCTGCAGGTTATTTAACTCAGAGCTGCCCTCTGCAATTAGTGGTCAAAGAAGAGAAAGTAGGAAGTGGTCTATTTAAGAGCTCAGCGTTTGGAGTACATGTACTCTCATGAGTAACTGATTCCCATAACACTTTTGATTCGGTAGCCGTGAAGTCACACACAGATAATGATATACTTACATGAATAAATCACTGTTGTCCTACATCAAGCAATTTACAGGAAATGAAGCATTGCTAAATATTTACAAGACTATGGAAAGAGTAATGCTCAGGTAATATTTTAAAAATTAATAAATAAACAATTTTCACAGCAACAGCATGACTAACTTTTACATGCAGCTATTGCTGCTGTGGGATTCAATACCTAGTTGCTATTTCCTTCACGGTGTGCTTTAACTGTAGGAAATATCTCATTTGGATGTAAGAGAGCCCTTCCTTCCTGGATGCCAGCACATGAACAAGGCATCATCAACTAAGCTTCAAAAAGGATCCTTTTTAACAGTTTTTTAAGACTTCAGGACCAGCAAAATAGTTCTACCTGAGAATTTAAGGACCAATCTTGCATAGTGTAATTTCCCATGGGATAGCTTTAATTTGTTTTTAAACATCTGAGCTATTCCAAAGACTATTTTTTCAGGAATTGTTTAGAGCATATTTTCCAGCAAGGTCTGATAGGATTTAGACAGTTGTACTTGACAAGTTCAATTAGCTGGAACTATTTTCGTGGTGATCCATCTGTCCTTTAAATTAGCGATTGAGAAGGCCTGGCAGATGGTTTGTGCTCTGGTTAATAAGAGGAAACCCTCAGCACCACACTCCAAGTACTGTAGGTCTCAGACCAGAAAGAAGGAAATCTTCCAAATTCTGCAACAAGAAGCAGAAATACACCAGCACTAGGACACTCAGACATTCAGGTGCAGCCTCTGGCCATTTCAGCTGTATGAGCCAGCTGGTGAAATCATGGTAATACAAGATGCAAAATTCAAACTACATGGTCAAAATTCCCCATTATTTCTGTATGTTTACAAGACACGATGAAAGGAGCATTTATAAACCTATGTGGCACAGAGAGACTTCAGCAACCTTTTGGGGCAGAACCAAACAGCCCAGCCAGAGACAGAGTAAAGAAAGAAGGGAATGGCTGTGCCTACTTCAGCAATTGTCCCTTGATATATGACTCCATTTCTAATAGGTCTCCAGGGCCATAACTAAGGCTTTTAGAGGCCACATGCTTTTAAGGAAGCCTTTTGAAATGTACTCTTTTGATCTCAGCAATCACATGGGTTCTTCAAAGCAAATCTACAGCAGGTGAAGGTGGGTGAGAGCAGGGAAGCCCCGTTCAAACAGGCTCAGCTCACATTAGGGGTCCAAGTGCTGCCACATTTGTGATGGAATCAGCCAGAAACTCTAGGCACCACAAATGACACCATGACTGCTGGCAGCACAAACATGGTTCTGGTCATGCCACCAGCAGCCTCCACTCCCTGGGTCCCCTCCAGCCAGGCATTAGCTGCCATCTGCCTCTGAGCAAGACCCAGATATTGCCACCAGCTTTGCTGCGGTTGGAAAGAAGGAGGCTCTCCAGTGCTTTCCCCAAAAGAAGGGATATGACTCCAGAGAGGTAGTGAGATGAAGGAAGGTGAACTTGTTCACATGCAGCACTGCCTTTGCTTCACAGAGCTTGGAAAACAAGCTCACCAGTACATAGTAGAGTGCCTGTATAAATCCACCCCTTGACAATGCAGCAACACTCCTGTACTGCAGCTGCCAACAAGTTGCAGCAGAAATGGAATTTTCGCATAGACTCATAATTCTCTTTAGGTTTTATAGTCCTGGTTAATGCAGATACAGAAAGTAGGGTGGCAGCATTCAGACTCCAGTGCAAGGTAAAAATCTGAAACAAAGATCCCTGACACTATTTCTATATCCCAGCAATGCAGAAGTGTCTTTTTCATGTGAATTTTCCTGTACACTGGTGAATGCATTTTTACTACATATTTCTTCCAAAATTGTGAAAATAGCAGAGCATATGAGGAAGCAGGAATTCATCTCAATGTCATTGCCAGTGAAAGGAGGATGGGTTTCTTGATTATCAGCCATCCTGATTGGCAAAACAAGTACAGATACAGCCTGCTCTCTCCACAGTATGAGGTTATTATGGAATGCTCAGGTCTCCTGGAGGACATTAACCATTCTGCTCTCTATGCCACCCTGGATAGTTCTCCTCTTTCTTATCTCAGACAATAGACTTTGGCATCTAGAAAACATGTTTTCTGTATTTTCTTTAAGGATTGGTGGGTGGATAATGACCATCTCCTTCTGTAAGTCTTCCTTGGTCACCTCTTGGTCCATCTGAGGTACTGAATGCAGACCCAGCACCCTTCGCTGCTTTTTATGGCGTCCAGTCTCTCAAAGCTTCCATCTAATAAAGGCTCCAGAATGTGCTTTTTCTGGAAGGAAAAAAGCCTACTGAGAGTGTAGGGAGTGAAAAAGACATCTGGAGTGTGATAGAGGGAGAAGGAAGTAGCACAAAGGCTGCCACATTTGCCACATTGCCAAGGTAAAAAATGAGTTCCAAGACATTGTGTGCTTTTGGAGGTGTAACAAGGAAAAAGAGCCAGGCAGTCCTAACCTCTTTAGCATAAAAAACTGAGGGACTGTAGAAAAGCTTGTCTTTGGTAATGAAGATCCATTCATTTTTGGATTAATTTTGGCTGTGAAGGACTTCTTTATCAACACACTACATTGACATAAAAATAAATTAAGAAGGAATAAAAGAGAGGAAGAGAAAAAAAGAAACATAATTGGCAGGAAGAGTGAAGACAGTTAAACTGGCCTTTTATTACTGCTGTTGTTTTCCTCTCTGCAAGTGATATTCTGCTATAATGCATGGATCAGCAAATGGCAAAGTCCATACTGTGCTGGCATTAGAAAAACATCCACACAATTTACGTATTTGTGGCAGTCAGTTTCCTGAGGGAGGAGGTGGTTGGGAAGAGATCAAAGGAGCAAATGAAAATAATTTATTTGGTTGATTCACTCATCTTTTTTCTGAATATAATGTCAGATAAACTAACCACATTTTCACCTGCAGATGACTGACTATCCAGTTGTCTCTTCTGTAGTGGCTCTAAATGAGGGAAAACTGAATGCAGAGTGAACGAGGAACAACTGTTTAATATATCCTATCTCTTATTGTAACACATACTGACATTCTTTAGTTCTTTTTATTACAAGAACTTCCAGCTTGGGAAAATGTTTCCCATTGTGAGAGATGGGTATCACAATTCACAGGTTTTTGGAAGGATGTGAGTCCACCCCCTTTGGGGTGTGCATGGCAAGGTTTTGGTAGTGGTGTGAGGGGCTACAGGACTGACTTCTGTGAGAAGCTGCTGGAAGGTTCCCCTGTGTCTGACAGAGCCAACCCCAGCTGGCTCCAGCACAGACTCACTGCTGGCCAAGGCTGAAACCCTCAGGGGTGGTGACAATGCCTCTGGGAGAACATATTTTTTGTGTGTTAATCCCTGGATGGGTCATTCACTTAAGAGTTGAAGTCAATGATCCTTGTGGGTCTCTTCCAACTTCCAGAATATTCTGTGATATTTATGAAAGGGAAAAAACAGGATAACAGCAGCTGTAGCCAGAGAAGAGCAGAGTGAGAATGTGTCAGAGAACAGCTCTGCAGACACCAAGGCCAGCGAAGGAGGGGAGGGAGCAGAGGTTGCCCTGCAGACCATGGTGCAGACCATGGTAAGTGAGGCTGTCCCCTGCAGACTGTGGAGGTCCACAGTGGGGCAGAGATCCACCTGCAGCTCATGGAGAGACCCACAATGGGGCGGGGGATGTCCTGTGGGAAGCTGCACTGGAGCAGTTTTGCTGGCAGGACTTGTGACCTCATGGGGGACACATGCTGGAGAAGTTTGAGGACTGTCTCCCATGGGAAAGCCCCACTCTGGAGCAGAGGAAGAGTGTGAGGAGGAAGGAGTGGTAGAGACAGTGTGTGACAAACTGATGGTAACCCCCAGTTCCCATCCTGCTGCACCTTGGTAGGGGAGGAAGGAAAGAAAATTGGGAGTGAAGTTCAGCCTGGGAAGAAGACAGGAGGAAGAGCAGGGCAAAGGTACTTTTAAGGTTTGAGTTTATTTCTCATTATCTTACTCTGATATGATTGGTAATAAATAAAACCTATTTCCCAAGTTGTGTCCTGTTTGCCTTTCATCACATTCTCTTTCTCTTGTCTAGCTGAGGAGGGGAGTGATAGAGCAATTTGGCTGACACCTGGCATCCAGCCAGGGTCAGCTCTCCACTAGGGAATTTAAAATATTCTTACTGGGTTACAAACATCTGGTTTTCTCAGTTAAGCAGTCAGGTTATTCATTAGGAATGCCAGCTTACTTTGTGAGGTAGTGCCATGACTAGCAGAGACCTTCTGAGCTTTAACAGGAAAAAATGTGCCAGTTTGGGGAGAGGGGATTGTTTGTTTTTTTCACTCATATAAAGCCGTTTCTGCCCCACAGCTTTGAGCTACAAGCAGGGCTGGTTCTAATGCAGTCAAACCTCCACAAAGCACAGTTTAGTCTCATTCAACACTTACTTTGCTGCTTTTCAAACAGCAGAAGATAGGTAATTAAAATGAGTACTTTTCCAGGCTAGTAACCAACACCAGCAGGATGCTCTGCTTCAGGAGTTGTTATTTTTAATACTGAACAGTAGAAAAAGGAATAGCACATATTGAAGCAACAACACTTGCTCTCTGATAATTTATGTTTGATGTTACAGAGCCTGTAGGATCTGTAGGCAAGGAGGGGCATGTCAGACAAGATGTGTGGAGTCAGGGGCATGTGCAGTCAATTGCAATAAAAAAGTTATGTCAGTGGTGTCTGTATGCTGAAGCTCACTGAAAGGAAGGCAGTGCAAGTAGGATTTTCATGGAGAGTTGCTTGAGAGTTTTTGGTTTGGGTTTTTTTTTTTGTTGTTTGTTTTTTAGTATTTTCTGTTTTATTTTTCTGTAGCACAAAAGCAACGCAGAGACAATGCTAAGCAGAAACAGGGATAAGGAATTAAAAATTAAAAAAAAAGAAAAACAAACCAAAACCCACAACAAAACTAAACAAAAAACCCAACTGTTACTGAGAACAGAAGGCAGCATTTGTGATAGAGAGCAGAAGGCAGAACAGACATGAGATGATTCATAACAGAAAAGGAGGAACTCACAGATCAATTGCCAGAGAATGTAAGGCAAAGAACATACCACTGCTAGCCAGGAGAAGAGATGCAAAACACAAGGAAGGAGGGAAGATATTGCCTGATAATTCATCATCTGGGAGCAGAAAGATGCTGCACTGGAACAATCAAAAGTGAAGTGGGGTGCTGAAAGGCTCAGAGGAAAAAGCAGCACTGCTGGGGATTTGGCAGAGGGTTGTGTTTCTATTGGGTTGGGGGTCTTTTCCAGAAGAAAATAAAAAACTTGAGATGAGGAAGGTACAAGTTCTTTTCAGACTGGTGTAATGTATAAAATTTTTAGGGAGTTGATTATGGCTTCACTTACCATGAGATTGACAGCCTACAGAAAGAAAACTCCCCAGATCTCCTCTCATCCCCAGACTGACAGTGCCACCCCTTCCATTTTGGCCCAGTTTGCCCAGTTCCAGCTCATTACCTATAGCCAGGTAGGTTGGGCATTTCTTTGGGGAGGAGTCTGTGCAGCCAAAACCTCTTGTGGCCAAAGCAGGATGGAAACCCACCTTCCTTCACTCCCTGGGAAAGTGCTCTGACATTGGGTGGGTGTTGTGTAAAAAGCAGGTGTCTCACCATATGACACACCTCTCCTCCTTATTTTCTGATTTGTTTATGTGGACATATTTATTCATTATATCCATATAAAAAACATCTCAACACTGGCATCCTCCACAGGCAGAGAATTTATGGCTCAGCTTTGCAAATCCTACTCCCCAACACAAACAACTGCCTACTGCCATGCTGATCACTGTAACATCTCTCATGGACAGATCCCATTTAGTTATTTTAAGTAAACTATTTACAAAATAAGAAGAAAATCTTAGGTCTTGTTGTGTAGCTAGCACTGCATTACATCATGCTTCTGGGGAGCAGTCATGGAATTGCACAGTGCCTAGGGGGGAGCCTTAAACATTGTGATTTAAATCTGACTTCTCAGTCAAGTTCCTGTTGATGACATTAATGACAGGTCTGCATGTTACTGTGCCTCTAAATAAAGGTGGTGTAATTTTTTCAACTAGATTGCTTTTTCCTGCTTGGAATAGTTATATTATTATGTTATATTATAGTTACACTGCTCAGCAAATATGACTGTCCTGACCAGTAATGCATATTTTAAATAGCTGTTCTGGATTTAGTATATAAGCTCTATACTGCTAGTGTTCGTGAGAGAATATATCTGATGAGTACTAGGAATATGTATTGAATAAGTTATTCCATTAGGGCTATCAGTATTGTGTAATCACAAATTAAATTTATTAAATACAAGTCATTTCCCCTTGTTGCTTGACCTGCATTAGTCAATGCAATTGTCTGGGTACTACTCTGTTGAGCTTATTGGCACAATACCTCATTTCAAGTATTTCCATATAACATTATTTTTAATTTCTGATGCATTCTGAACTGAGATCTGATCTGAGGTAACACCTCCACACAAGCCTCTGAAAGCATCTCTTTTCCTTTCTTGAGCTGCAAGTGAACCCAGGTGTGACATAGGTGATGCAGTCTATTGTCCAATGCAGCAGCCCACTGGCTGTGCTAATGACACTGGCCATCCATTTGCTAATTCTAAAGTGAGCAGACCATCATGAGATATAGATACACCAAGTTATACAGCATGTCAATTATGTGTATGAGCAAATGCACTGCCTTGTCTCACTCTGAGGTCCTGATCTTCCAGTGTCGCTTTTAATGCCAAGAATTAAGGGAGGAGGTGATACCTTCTGTCAAAAGATATTGGTACTGATATGACTGGGGGGGAAAAAGCAGACAAGTTTTAGGAAGTAAAAGCCTTTCTTCAGATCTGAAATGGACAAATGGACTTTACTGGACTTAATGCTAAATAAGAGTGGAGAACGATCGTTCTGAATTTAAGTATATCAGACCAGCTGAGTGAGGTGGTGGTGTTAAGATGAAGGTAGCGATAAGTTTACTATGCTCTGCAGAGGAGAAAGAGACAGGACTGAGACATAAAATAGATAAAAAAGAATGAATACATGAATGAATAAATGAATGAAGGAATAACTACTTATGAAACATGAAATTGTGCACAGACACACAGGAAATGCAGTGTGCCATAAAATGTGTAACACTAAGAGACTGATTTTTTAAAGGGATTATAAAATGACACTTCAAGCACCATATCATAGTCTTCTTGTCTTCTTGTAAGACTTTATTTTTTAGGCTATGTTTTGGTGTGAACTCAAGCACAGCCATGACATAAGAATAAACCTTCTCAGAGAGTAGTGACAATCTCACAGGTAATTTAGAGCACAAGGAATGTGTTCATTTTGAACAAGTCTATTGCCTGTATAATCCCTTTGGATCCAAAATTCATAATTTCACTTCAAAACAATAGTTAACTTATAAAGCCTTGATAAGTTACCAGCAGCAGTGTAAAATGATCAATATTGTAACAGAGTCCTTAGTCCTTACAGTTTAGAAAGGGAATTAATGCAGGAAGTAAAATGTTCTCAGAGGCATCGAAAATCAAATGCAAATTTCAGTCTAAAGGTCAAGACCAGATAACATTAAATACAACCTTTCATACAGCATAAATGCACTGAATATATTTCCATCTATTTTCATATAGATAAAGGGACTTGCATTCACTCACATTTTAAAAGCAATTTTTAAAACAGTAACTCTGTATGTAATGTTCTGGCTCCATTAACTCTCTTTTGGGCAACAAACCTGAGATGTCAAGGGTTTGGAATAATTCAGCATATTAACCTTAGAAACACAAAACATTTATCTTTGCTGGGTTTTCACATCTTTTTACACTAAAGCTTTAATTTTTATTTAATGATTGCGGTAGTTTTATATCCTAAATGAAGGATGTAAATGTTGCTAAGATCTTTCTTGCCATACTCTGTTTCTGGGCCATTATCACTAAACCTCCACTGGCACCATAAATTTACAATCAGGATATTTTAAGGTGGAAACATGGAGGAAGGAACCTTTACAGTGACATTAAAATGAACTCTTAGCCAAACACCACTATAAAAAAATTTGTGTTGCTGGATTCTATGGTTTCTTTCTCACAAGCTCCATTTATGACATGACATGGCATATGGGCATATAGCTTATGAAAAACAAGGGGAGATTTGAGACCCACTGCTAGGAAAGCTGGTAAAAAATCTTATCTTAAACACTGCACATTTGTCAATCAGAGACTGTCAGAAGGTGTGAGGTAAAGAAAACAAAGGAGAAAATGCATAGGAGTCTAAGATGACACACCAAATGTTTGCTTTCATCCTTCTTTAAAAAATAGAAAGAAGAAAGAAAGAAAGCATTATTCCTATCAGAACTTGGAGGAACTAGCTGTCTCTTTGCATGGCAGCATGTATTGTGCAGAGCTCAGCCAGTCAAGCAGAAATTGGAATAATTCCTATTGATTCTTCCTGCTGTAAAAAGGGAAAAAGTCTTTCTTTTAAGGTACAGTTGGGCTCGTTTTTCATATGTCCTGTACATAACTATTCTGAAACTTTATTTAATTATATTTGAATTTTCTACATAAATGCAATCTAAATAATAAATGAATGGAATGAAACTTTTCATAGAGATAAGTAGCAAATAACAGAAGTGTTTTTCTTCTACTTCTGCTAGATGACATTTAACACTACAATCTAACATAATCAATAGAATAAACTTGACATTTTTTATATAAAATTATTTTCTTCCAGGGACCTGGGGGCAAAAAACTTAACAATAGGATTTAGGGTTTTTTTTCCTGTATTTCTGACTTTAAAAATCTATTAAAAATTGTTCAAAGTGGAATTTATTATTATTTTCAAAATTTTTTAACAATCCATAAATTCTAAAACAAATTTCATTCTTCTTTGGGTTTTCTCAGCCTGAGAGAGAAACTTAGTTCATATCATTAAAAGAAAATTGGGCATCACATTTGGACAAACAAATATATTATTACAGCTAAATGCTTTATTAACAGCCCTCAGTGTACACTGGTGTCTGATGATGCTGAGAGAGTATTAGACAGGGGAATGTGCTAAAATAGTAACCCATTTCCCCTTTTATTCCTTCAATTTAACATTTACACACTCACAAAACATACAGGTAAGTAAAATTTTGAAATTATCTGCTGTCCTGCCACTTGTAAAATACATCCCCAAATCCTGCCTGAACTTTTAACTTTGTTTTTAGAGCGTACCTGAGATCCCCTCTCCCACCTCCTTGGAGGAGTTCCACTGGGATTTCCTATCATGGGCAGCAGTGTGATCTGCTCCTGCCCAGGCATGGACATCCCCCAGTCCCTGAGCATTCCCAAGCCTAGGTCACTCAGGGAAAGAAACTGGATATTTCCCTGCCTAAATATCTTGTTGAGACAGAAGGGGCAGAGACCTTTGGAGAACGTACAATGTGCAGGTCCCCCACAGAGGCAGAGCATGTTTAGAGGAGAGGAACAGGATGTTTATGCTTGGTTTTGCTCCTCATTTGCTCCTCAGCTGCCTGTTTAGGATCCTATTCTGAAGTTTAACCTGGCCAGAAGTCCTTAGGCATCTTTCTCTGGTTTCTTAACTCTGCCATGTCCCTGGAATTTTGTTCAAATTAGTGACTACTTTGCTGAAAAAGGTAAGCTTTAAGCCATACTCCTCTCACCAGTGCTAAGGTCAAATAGCACCTTTAGCAGCTCAGGCAGACTATTTTTTTTTTTACCTAGTCTTTGCTATGTGAAATAAAAGCACTCAAGGGAGTGATTTGTATCTGTGGATTCCTGTAAGCAGCAGTCACCTAATCCTCAGAGAATGAGCAAGGCAAAACTTCCACCTTTTCACAGGGCTAGCTGTTACTGGGGAAAAACAAGCAACTTAAAAAAAGGAGGGATGCAAAGACAAAGTGCTCTATGGATGAGCATGGTCTACGTCAGAGCAACCTCCATGTGGCAACTAGTAACTATATCAAAGCTGTCCCAACGTGAGAGGACATCACCAGCATTATTAATCTCTTCAGTGTCTGGATCTGTTCATTGGAAATCCAGTTTAACTATCTTAGATGAAATAGAATCTATAGATGTTAACTGAAACTTCCTGGGAGAAAAAAGTTTGATTTCACCTGAAAAGACGTGGTGGATTTTTTTCCAGATGACTTTCCTTCCTTATAATGCCAGGATAAAGGAGCAATATTCCATGGGCAATGGCTACAATGAGGGCAATATTCCATGGGCAGTGGCTGAAGTGCCATGAACAGAGATGTTTCTAAAGTTGATATTTGGAGGAACAAGACTTAGCAGTCTGGTGTAGTTTCCTAGCTCTTCAATGGTGAAGTGAAGAGAAACCCAGGAGAATTTACCCCTACACAGTGTTGACAAAACATTAAAGCTGGGGCAGCATATGCAAGCACTAAGACAGGTACAAAAAATACAGGAACCTTTCTCACTTGACAAATCCGTGTGAGCAAAATAAAATATTTACCAGGAAAATATAAAAGAGAATCACCTCACTTGCTGAAATATTCAGCTGAGTTTCAAGGGGACTTCTAAAACATTCATTTGAAAGGTTTTTCCAGGTGAGAAAGACACAATCGTTTGGCATGCTCTCCCAGGAAACATACATTACTTGTGCTTCATCTCCTTTTTCTGCCCTTAGGCCTTCAGCAACTTTTGGACTTGTCTGTCCATGCCATCCCTGCTGGTTTTTTGATTTCACCAGAGATGAAATAAACCATCTCAGTTCACAGAATAACTGAGCCCTGCCTTTAGCTATGCTATTCCTGAGATAAATCAAGCATCTGCTTCATGGCATATCAGTTTTGTCTAGGTTACCTCATTGCTATGAATTTGTGCATCTGTAGATTTCTTTGTGGGCATTCTGGCTACTTTCTGCCTCAAAGGGAGCTTGTTCATTTATTTTAATGGTTACATCCATTCCCACTGGTGTAGGACACACACAAAGTAGTACATACTGTGACTGCCCATAAGCAAGGGAAGAGGTACAGCTCTGTCCAGACAACCTGAAGTTGCTCTCCTTCACCATCAAACCAGGCTAGGTAAAATATTGTCAATGTTACCATAGCAACAGTGGGCCTATAGCTCTTAACAGGACTCATGGAAATGAAATTGGTCCTGCTCAGACCCTGTGCACAAGAGGCAGAATCATCTCTTCTCCATGAAGAGTGAAGCATAACCAATAAGCCCAAAGAAGCCCTTTCAGCTCCATATATCCACTCAGGTTTGCAACAACATGTGTTTCCAACTTCATGAGGGTTTAACACAGGGCACTTCTAAACACAAGCTTTCAGACAGCACTCAGCCTGCTTACCTTTATCACCACTCACATTATCACCCTTTTTCTCTTTGGCATGGTGCTGTTTATTACACTCCTTATCTCACTGGGAATATATAAGCCTCTTTACATATTTCTCACAACTTGAACAGACCTATCCCTGAACTGAATCAACCACAATCAAATGGGAACATTTAAGGCTAAGGGCTACTGCATTTCCAGGAGTGACCTGGAATCACTTCAAACATAGCAACAAACATTGTATAAAGAAAAGGGCCAGACCATTCCCAAGATCTTTTTCTAGCTGGAGTTGCTGGTCTTTTAATTGGACACAATCCCTGGTTACTATTACCAAAGAGAACTGAGTAGATTTTATTTTAGCTCAGTTATTTAGCTTAATTACCCAGCAAAAGACCTCGAGGTAGATATGTAAAATATAATTAGCATATTTTACTTGAGGCAGCTGAGTTGTTCAAAGATATTAGGGATTAAAAATTGCAATAAGGTCTTATTATGTACACATTAAGCAAGCACATGCAGTCTTCCTTCAAGCAATGTGCACCAGTTCTTCATGAGACTTTAAAAAGGCATTCTTAAGTGTACCTTGAGAAAATCTTAAGAAAGAAGAGCTTTGCCTTTGCTGTTTTGCAGCCTTGGGCCAGGACAATAAAGGAATGCTGTTTGCCTTCTCTGTGTACTCAGGAGACCAGAGGTAGCACAGCTGCTCCTGTTTCCATTTGGCAGTGCAACTCAATCATTTTTTCATGGCAAGGCCAATTATAAACTCTGAACTGTAAAAACTAGAAAAACAGTTTGAGTAAATTAATGTGTGCCCTGAATTGCTCAGCGAGAGAAACTGAGACTGAGACAGAAATATCCTTTTTCCTTCAATGATGTGTCTCTTGCTACAGATTGTGATATATCTGCATCCAGCTCTTACTGATACTAACTGGGGAGTATCTATTAAATGCCTTACAGGCTCAGACTGTTTTCCTCACCCCCTTTCTGGATTTTGATGGAAAAGATTTGATTTAATGCCCACTGAGGTCCACGGGAAGTCTAAAAAAGGGAATGGGACGCAACCCCAAAGCTGGACTACTCTGATATGGAAAAATGCTAGAAACATTGCAATAAATAGTGCTATTGACAACACTGTCGTTAAAATAATGTGTATCAGGCCTCTAGTAGACTCTTGTGAGGCTTGTGACAAGGTCTCAAGAAGTGGCAGCACAGGAATCTGATCCCCAGTCACATTTCAGGTCCCATTTCGAAGACTCTGGGAACTTTGGACCAGATTTTTATCAACTTCTATTCTGTGGAGACTCCTAGGTTTATTACTCCATGGAAAATCATACATGGTCTTTTCTCCTATAGAAACTGTGAAATTTGCCATCTGTTTAGAGAAAGTAGCTGCTCAGACATGGTTAATTCAGTCTCAGTAGTTCAAGAAATATATTTGACCAGCCGGGTCATCTTAAGATAGTGCTTTTTCTATCCAATATGAAAAGAAATAAAATCAGAAAATTTCAAAATATTGCATTTGCTTTGACTCAGCTCCAGACCACAGAAAACATGAAACTGTAATTCAAGCAGTTAGATTTACCAAGGCAGAGAAGAAAATGGAAAAAATCCTCAAGCCTGAATCATAAACAGTAAAGCTGGAAGCTTAAAAAAGAAATTATGAATAAGGATTAAAAAAAAATCAGTTCTTAATTATATTTTAAATCTTCTTTACATCTGCTACCAGAAATTACTTTCATCTCTTTCTGTGTAAAGCAGTACTACTTTGGAAGATGTCAAGGGAAATTGATCACTGAGGAACCAAATGTTGATAAATTTGTAATAAGGATACAGTAAGTAATTCACAAAAATTGTATTCATCAGCTCAGAGAACTGACTTAGTTCTATCTTAGAACAAATCACTGAAATTGAGCATGGCTGTAAATCTTTCAATCCATATGCCATTTAGGGATCCATGTCCATCTCAAAGCAGAAGAGTTATTGCACAGTGCTGAAATTGCTTTGTTTACACCATGATTTTGGGAACAGCACAGCAAAATTAGATTTTTCACAATGTGAAAATCATTAAGTACCATATGAAAATGATTTAATTCACAAGTGCCACGTAGCATTCAATTGAATGGGTATGGACAGTTCATTTGTTATAAAATATTTGTATTTGTCAAGCCTGTCATGAGAGCACACACCCTTGAGGAAAAATTGGTTTTGCCTCTGCTACACCATCTCAGACAGAATTTGTCATTTGATAGGCAGGTATTATTACCTTGGCCTTTTACACTGGCCAGGGACCTGTTTAACAGCATATCAGTCCAGTGGGGCCCTCATCTCATTGAAACAGACAGGAAAATAAGCTTAAATATAAGGGAAAAAACCCCACATTTTGACTGTGAGAGTCATCAAACCCTGTCACATGTTACCCACAGAAGTTGCAGAGTCTCCATTCTTGGAGATATCCAAAACCTGGCTGGCTATGGCTCTTAGCAACCTGCTCTAGCTGACCCTGCTCCCAGCAGGTGGGTCGCTCTAGCTGATTTCCAGAGGTCTCTGCAGTCTCAGACAGGCTGTGAACAGTTTCCAGCTCACGTTTGGCACCATGAGGAGAAGGCTTTTTTCCTCCTGCCCCCACACAAGTACACACCACGGTGCACAGGAGACCCTGAGAAGAGCTCAGCAGCAGGCAGGGCTGTGCTGCCTCCAGGGACAGAGGCCACCTACCTGCTGTGATTACACAGAGGAGGAAACTTTGGAACCTACAGACTGAGCTTTGGGACATTCTTCAATAAAAAACTTACAAGACTTTCTCCCTCAAAAAAACCCCAACAAACCAACAAGAAAGCAAAACAAACAAACAAACAAACAAACAAACACAATAAGAAAAAACAACAGGAGAATCCAGGGCAATTTCTGCCTTGGCTTGCAGCTGTGAAATCTCATATTAACCACCTGTTCCTTACTGCCTTTGTGTTCCCTCCAAGATGCTTTTCTACCACATTTATTTTCCATGTTTCTCCTCCCACAGCTTTTCCTATCCTGCAGCTCAGGTGGCCTTCTCCATATGAGGACACTTTCCTTCCTAGGTCTGCTGCTTGGACCTCACTGTCTCACTGGAGCCATTCCTGTTTTATAGGCATCTGCAGCTTTGGAATATAGAGCATAGTTCTGTGTATCTGTATGTGAATGTATGTCCTATCATAAGGGAGGTCTTTTCTGGAGAAAGACCTTAATATTATTGAAATTAAATTAACCTGAAATTAGTTTTTCAGAAAAGACAGCATCAAATTGCTAATTTGACTATTTTTAATCTCCTAGGTTAGGTCAAGACTTTCAAGAGAACAACAACTCTGCTGTCTTTGAAGTCAATGGAGATTTATCACCAACTGATCTCTTTGGAAATTATTACCTTAATGGAGATTAATAACAGCAATCAACTCATGATTAAATCACCTTACTGAGGAATTACCCATACATTCAGCAGACACTCTGAAATAACAGAAAGTCCCTCTGCATCCTGTCTCATGTTTTTGGACTGCTGCCAGAAACAGTCCTTGTGTTTATTCTTCTGTCAAACAAAGTGAATAAAGAAATCAAAGCTGGGAAGGAAAGAGACTACAACCCCAGTAATTCCAGGGCCTCAACCACTAGCCTGTGATCTTGCAGGATAGACACATTCTTCTGGATCTCTGCTCACCTCTGCTCTTGCACTTTCTCTGTTTGCATCAATGGCACTGCTTGTAGCAACAGCACACGGGGGATTACACTCACTTCAGTATCTGTCCAGGAAAGCAGAAACAACTCAGGAACTCTCATAGTTTCTGCTTTGGGTCATTTGTTAGTAGCCTCTTGAGAGGAAGAAACACTGCTGAAATACTGCAGATTTCCAGACCTCCACCAAAACAACCAGCTCAAGGAAGAAAAAAAATGCTTTCAGGTGGCAAATCTTGTGTTGGCCCCGCAGAGAAAGAACTCCTTTCTTTTTCATTTATACTGCTGTGCCTGGCAAGCAACACTCATGGCCAAGGATAAATCCTTCTGAAAGTGCAGACACTCCACAGAGGTGAAGCACCAGTCCCAGTACCTGTCCATGCATCCTGGGTGCAGATACAGCTCATTTTCATTCTTTTGGAATCTACAGTCTGTTTAAATATTTTAAAACCCACAAGCATTTGACAGAGGTATCACTCTCCCTAACTGCTGATAATTCCTTTGTCAAACAGATTACTTTGGCTTTGGGGAAACCTGCAAATATAATACTTATTAAACTTCTTACCTGGCAGAAATATCTACAATGTTGCTAACATTATTTCCTTCTTATACTTTTAAATTTTATTTTAAGCTGAACAAACCAAGCAGGGAAATATAATAAAAATGAATGGGTTGGGATCCTGCTTTGAAATGGAAGCAATTTCTGAACAAATTTCAATCAGATTTCTGCAAGGCCTATGTACTTCTACTACAATCCATTTATTTTGCTACTGATTTTGATTGTTCATTCTTATCTGCAAGCTTCCTGAAGGTACAGCTGTGTACAGCTACATTCATCTCATCTGCAGAGCAGCATGTGACTGAGGCACCTGAGACAGCAGGGGAGTAACCTGCTAGGCACTCCATGGGCAGAGAGTGAGATGGTCACTTCAGGATGTGATCAAGACCACCAAAAACCTCTCACTGACTGTGCTGAGAACTGTACAAGGACTCCTTGTGGGAGAAAATGCAACTTCCTTATGGGTGCAGATTGTAATTCACACATCCCACACAAAATAAGCCTCCAGACCACAGAAGTCTTGGCCCTGAGAAGGATCTTGTACATTACAGAGACATTAAAAAAGAAGAACTATATAATGACAGTGGAATTGGTGTACAAAGTCTCTAAGTTGTACTGTCTGTCCTGAATTTTACTTCTTTATTACCTACACTACTTGTCCATGATAAATTAGATTATGGCACATATTGTAATGCTTTGCTGCAAATATAGCCTGGTGCTCCATTCAGAAATTTCTTGTTATTTTGTACTTGACCTCCATGGGTGGAGGTCCACCATTCATGGGTGTTTTTCTACTGAAAGGGAATGAAATGGAAAATGCTTATCAGCATTCATACTCTGCTCTTCTGCATTTCACTTCCAGTGATATCCCTTCTGGCACAAAAATAACCCTTAATTCCAGGAAACCTGGATGGCAGGAATAGAAGAGTTCTTGTTCAATAGGACATAAGAAGTTATAGGGAGCTGTTGCTCTGGAGGAATTGCTCTTTTGGGGAAAATTTTCTTATCCTGGAATTTTTTTTCTCCTTTTGCACTCTGAATAAAGATCCAATCAAAGAGGTATAAATTCTCCTAGCTGAAACTTATTCCTCTGAGTTTTTTTAAATTTGCTGCATTTATAATTCTACTGGACAAGCATTAGTTCTTTTGAAGAAATGGTAGAAATCTCTAATCTTAAAAACTTTCTGTGGTGTTCAGAAACCAAGTAGAGTATGAAGAGCTATTAGAAAGGAACCAAGAAGAAAACAGTATTACATTCCACAGCATAAATATGTTTCCCCATATTTTAATACATTATCTAGTCTTGATTATCCAATTTTCCTAAAAGGTCAAGTAGAAAAATAATTACAGATATATTAAACAAGGTTGGCTAAAGATAAGTCATGAAGAGAAAAGCAAATTCAGGTTTTTTTTAGAAAACACATTTTCTAAGGTAAGGTGCATGTGGGAAATGTAAGAACCCCACACCACTTCTGTGAAGCATTTAGAGGACCACAGGTTACAGTCATTAAAAAAGAGCTGCTAATGAATTTGGGGATAGCTAGCTACTGTGTACTGTGTAGTTTAGATTTCTAGTTCTTTACTGAAAGAACTGCTCTCCCTGCTTTTACTATTTTTCATTTTAATGATAACAATACGAGCCTGACTTTGATCCTTATTTATTCCTACATATGCTCATTAATTAAGTACAAAGGTATGACATATCAGACAGGAGAACTTGGACCTTTTGGCCTCAGTTTAGCAGTACATTCTGTGTAACAATGCCATCTTGTGCACACCTGCACACTAACACACAGACAGACACACTCCAGCACAGTCAGTGCCTAGATTTATAGTCAGCCTCTTTCTCCGTATGACAATTCACATGAAGATCTGTTCTGAAGAAAAATTTATTGTTTGGGTTTTTTTTCTGGTTTATCTCTAAATGCTTTATCTAGGACAGTGAGGACAAATAGAAGACTATAAAATCCATAGAAAATTCAGTCTTGTTTTACACAGCTGAACTTGAAGATATGAAATCTAAAGACTAGTGCCCAAATAAAATCATTTAATTTGTAGATCTTAGCATCTGAAAAGGAAAGACAATATATGCCAGCATTTACTTAATGGCTTTGGGCATTTAGATCAACTCTCTTCAGCAACTCTGAATGACACTGCTTTGCTTTTAATGCAGAGTTTAAAGCTGAATTTTTATCTTGTGAATGGATAACTGACGTCAAGAGCCATAATTCTGTGTACATCTGTATTGGTGTGTTATTTGAAAATGTGGGGTTTGGCTTTGTGTTTTTTAAAGATGTCTTGATGAGATGTTTGTAAACACCAAGCAG
Organism: Notiomystis cincta; assembly: GCA_013398075.1. Classification (NCBI taxonomy): domain Eukaryota; kingdom Metazoa; phylum Chordata; class Aves; order Passeriformes; family Notiomystidae; genus Notiomystis; species Notiomystis cincta. The sequence goes on along the minus strand of VZRX01023313.1, from coordinate 14,711 downwards.
TGCATGTCCTTGCCCTAATCTTCATTGACATTTGACCATTTGCTTTGCTGTCTTGCACAAGATGCATGTTGACATTAGGCTGCCATAAACAGTAGATGATTGTGGAATTAATGGGCCGGGAAAAGAAGACCATGCTGTAAATTTAATCCTCATTCTGGATTATAGGTTGATCAATGGTACTGCATTGTGGCTGCCCTATTGACATGGGAAGCTCAGGATTCAGTTTAATATGTTTTTCAATATTGTGACTGGCACATTTTTTTTAAACAGGCTGGCACAGCTTTGCTTTCTCTATACTTTCTGATCGATTATATCTACTGCAGGATTACAGCATGCCATTTGAGACAATTTAATGATTGAACTGAAAGGTTTTCAGGGAAAAACTTCTCTTTTTTTTGAAAGGGAAATGAAGAGATAACATACCTTAGAACAAATTTTACTGTACGTAGTAATGCCTCATAAACTTGCTATAGCTCTTTATAGACATTAGAAGGAACTAAGGACCCTTCGTTGATTTCATTTAGCTTTTCACTGGCAACAGAGCTTAAGGTGTTATGTGACAACAGCATCTGTTCCTTGAAGCCAGAGGACAGTCTGTCCTAGCTGCTACAGAATAAGGCCTCCTTCTCCATGAGGCAGAAGGTGCAGAGCTTGCCCACACTGAAGCAGGTTTCTGCCTCTCAAACAATGCACAGTGGTATCTGTCTTATATCTATCAGGACCTGTATCACATACTTTCATTCTTCTTTGAAGGCGCTATTAAAGATGAGTGTTTGTAAGGTCTTCTCTCATTAGTACACTTCAAATTGTTTCCTGAGAAGATAAATATCAGGAAAGAGATTTTTCAATGTGGGCAATTTTCTGTGCATGAATGCACTTGCAGGGGTGCAGGAGAGGCTCAAGGGGAAACTCAGTGGAGCACAGTAGGGAGATTCTCAGCATTCTTAGAGGTCTAGAAGCTTTTAGGTTCTTCTGACAAAAGGCTATCCAGCAATTAGTGATTTCCTGTGTGCATTAGTCTTTGAACAATATTTCTGGGAAACAACTCAGCAGATTCCTTGGTTCTTGGTTTTTTTCCAAAGTTTGAAAACAAGGCCGTATGTTTTCAAAAGTGAAACATGATTTTTCAAAGGTGCTGGCCTGTTTTAAATAGTTTGTCCTGTCTTGGCTTACTGAAGCAGGATGTTAATTGAAATGTATCAATGTACCAGGAACATAGTACCTAAAGGCTAAAGGGTCCCAGCCTGCAGCTTATTTTCACCTCAAGATTGTCATTCACCACAGACCAGAAGAAAATGTTCTAGCTTCACAAACCTTTATCATCTCTTGAGGAAGGATTCTCTGGTGTGTTTTATGATCTGCTTCCCCATTACCATTTGTGGGAGGAATGAATTAACAGTACTGAGTTGCAAATATTGATTACATCCCATGGAAAAGTAATCAGTTCTGATTGAATCATATTAGGGGAGCAGTTTAAATGAGCTGTGGTCATGGAAGGTGTATTTCTACATGTATAAAATAGCACTAATGCATAGGGAAAAAATTGGGGTTTACACCTGTGAATGCTGCTTTTAAAGTAATGTAAAATTTTTCCTGTTAGCATTTCATACAGAATACTTTTAGCAGACTGGAGAGGATTTGCTCTCCTTGGCAGCTGCTGTGTACAGCTCCTGCTTTCACAGGGCCTGGCTCTCCTAGACATGCCCCAGAGCTGCTCTGGCTCCAGTGAGCACTCTGCCAGCTCCCACGGGCATGAGGGACAGCAGAGCCCAGCCATCAGCTCTGAGCAGAGGGTACCTGAGGTACAGCTCGACACACCTGCTGCCAGCAGCACCTTTAGCTCGTGCTCAGCACCACCCAACGCTCAGCTGAGCATTTTCACTTTGTGGCTGGGATGTGGGATGGAACACACGAAGCTTCCTTCCTTAGGCATAGGGAACCTGGGAGGAAAGCATTGACTGAGGTGCCAGGCACCTGGAAAAGCACAGGAACACACTGCAACTTGCTTTGAACATGCAGGTACAAAATAAATGTGAAAATGCCTACTCTAACCTCCTCATGTCTGTATTAGATTTAAACTCCTGCTGTGTTTTGGCCCAATGACAAATCAACTTTGAAGCAGTAGCCTGAATTCTTGGTTTTTAAAGGGTCCATTTTAAAGGGAAGATTTGAGTCTTAGAAGCTGGTAGTGACTATCAAATATATTCATTTTCAAGCTGTTCCTTGGTCTAAACAACCGAGAGCAAAGAAGATATCAAAGGGGGGTACTTATATTCTCAGAAATTACCTGCATTTTTCCATCTTTGGAAATGCTGATACTAAAAAACATGATCCAATGAAACAGAGAAGAACTCAGGGATCAATAAGGAGGCAGGGAAAGAGAAAAATGCGTCAAAGTTTTGTTAGAGAAGGATTCCTAAGTAGACAGATGAGATTAACATGCTCTTTCTGCCAAAATAATGAAAAACAGATTGCAAAATAAATTAACAACAAAGGGCAGCATCTGGACAAAAGTGGCTGCATAAATTTCTGATTTATTCCAAGTGGAAATATGACAAAACCACAAAACTAAATCAGAATCTATTATAATTTTAAGTTTCTCCTCCAATGCTTATCAGCCTGATGAGCTGTGGCTTTCCTGTATACTACTCAATAGTAGACAAAATAAATTGATGTGTGGGTAAGATTAAGCACAGTTTGTTAACCATGAACAAGTTTAATTAATTAACAGGGAAGAGGCCATTCATAGATCTCGAAAAATATTTGCTGCCTGATCTGGAAAACCAGTCCAATCAGGAATCTGACTTTCACATTAGGCAAGCTGTTGGAAATGATAATAAAGAATCATTTCAGTAGAAACAAGGGCAATGTTTGAAGTAAAGCAAAATCCTTTATAGAATATAGCTTTAAATCAAAAATAACTTGAGTGCTATGACCAAAGATGGTTTTGTTAGTATGGTTTATAATGCCTTGAGAAGGTCCCTTATTGACTGCTTTTAAACATCCTGTTTTCATGGAATTAAGTAAAGTTGGCTAAGAATTTAGATTAGAGATTTAGATTGCTAGATTAAGAGTCTATGAAATGACAATCATAACTTTTAGGCAAGGATAGAAATATATGATCAATTCTAAAAATGGAAGAGGTCGTCAACAGCACTGATGCTTTGATCTGTGATGATTAGCAGATTAAGCAGTCCTAGAGTAAACAGTGAGATAGGATAATTTGGTACTGAGTCAGAATTATCCAAGATAGTGAAAATTACTTCAGAAACTCATGATATTGAGAGGTTGGTGACCTCTTAGTAAAAAAAAAAATAAAATTAAAAGAAACATAAGTGATACATACACCATGATGGACTCTAAACGGACTATATCATCTCAGAAAAAGCTCTTGAACTCAATGTGGATGGGTCCACAATTTAAAGGAATAATAGTCACAATTTAGAACCTGCCCAGAAGCCTCCACAGGCTACACATCAGAAATAGTAGCCATTGCTCTAGTAGCATACACTGAAAAATTACATGAGCAGTTCTCATGACCCTAAGTAGGCTATTCAATTTATAGAAAAAAAAAATCAAAATATCCCAAGTATTGTTGTTCCAAAGCAAGTTCTCTCACCCAGTGTGCAAGAAGCCAATCTCCATACAGAGTCGAGGTATTTGATTTATTCATGTTTCTGCACAGAAAAGGGTGCTGGGTGCCAAATTCACAAAACCAGCACCACGACTATCAAAACTTTCACTACTTATATATTTTAGCAAACAAAGGCATTAATGTTCCTTGGCTACAAGCTATGTAGTTATCTTAATAATTAGTATTCTATCTTCTATTAGTTAATGATAATTAATGATAAATGACTCCCTCTCTTCTTATGCTACTTAAGCCACATATTCAGTGTTTCTCTTGGGTTTCTTGACTCGGGGGTCCATGAGGTGGTGGTTGAAATCTCCCCCTGCCTTTTACCCAGCTGGAGCTGATTTCAGCACAGTTGCTGAGCTGGCTTTAATAGCTTCTTCCTTATCTAGGGTATTCGGCCAAATGTCCTTGTGGGCCATAAGTTCTGCATTCTTTGTGTCACTGTCCTTGTGGGCCATTAGTTCTGCATTCTTTGTGTCACTGGCAGTGGTACACCCTTCTCCCCAAGCTCTGTTAGCCTTCCCCTAGGTCTGAGATTTTTGAGGCATGTCAAGCCTTAATCCTTAACAAGGCAATTCTACCAACAAGTAATGTCTTCCAAACACCTGGATATCAGTATGTCCCAGACTATGAGCTGATAAAAAACACCTTACACCTGATTAATAACATCCTTCATCTGAAAAATACATTAAATTCCCCAGCATTGATAATGTACTGACTTAGAAATCAGCCACTGCCTGTAAATAAACTATGCCCATGTTCATGTATAGAAATTCCTACACAACTCACAAAGCTAGCAATGCCATATCTGTAAACAAGAATTAGACATTAAAAAGCTCTGATTCCAGAGACATGGATATTACATGGAATGTGTGATACTCACTGTATGTCATCCTAAAAAAATAAGAGCTTTGTTCTGGAAGAACATTATCTTGAGAAAGATAATGAATACATTCTCAATAGGACAAAAACTTTTCATTTACTTTCAAAAACAAAAAATCAAAGTTGTTCTCAGGGAGGAGAAAGTAAAAGGAAAAAACCTAAAAAACTCAAAAACCAAACAAACAGAAAACCCACAAACAAACAAACAAACAGAAAGAACAAAACCAATCATAAACTGCTGCTGCCCCCACTTCCTTCCCTATTTCCATTTCCCCTGCAAAAGGATTAAGTTTCTCCAATTTGTTCTGAAGAAAGGGCCCTAGAAATCTTATTTTACAAACAGCATAGAAAGATCATGCATGAAGGACAGTGTCAGTTCTAGTAGGGGCCTGGGTTAAATGATTGCATTGATTAACACTGGAGAGGATTGTACTAAAATTCAGGGGTAGTGTCACTGAACTCTGAGAGATTGTGCTAATTTAAAGCAGTTCAACTAATTCCTTGTCATCAGAAGAAGTGAATATAATTAACCAACTAAATATGAATGCATATGTAATAAATTGGAAATTGAATTCAAATAACTTGCATATGTTGCACAGCTATTCCAGTGCCCACTTCCAAGAAGTGCTGCCAAAGATTAATTACACAAGAAATAAAAGCGAACATTAAGGAGCTGGAGGCTTCAGGATTGTGTTAATGTAAGCAGTAACCAGTGCTAATGTTTCTCCTTTTCTTATCATTTGAAAAAGTGTTTTAAGGGAGATAGAAAGTTGTAGAAAGTACCAGACTTGATAGTTATATGAAAAAAAACAACCAACCTTCATCCATAGACACTATTCAGATGTTCTTTGCTTCAGACTTAGGGCTCTGAGGCTCTTTTTTTAACCTGCCAATCCCTAACTTTACATCTATTCATAACTACTTTTTCCTTGCTTTCCTACCGAAGTTGGAATAAAAGATGAAATGGCTATGTGCTTTCAGAAGTTTCTCCATCAAAGACATGAAATATCTCTGCCAATGAACAATAGAGTGCTGTTCCTTCACATTGCACTGGCATCTAAACTCCCTGAGGATAACTCAAGAAACAGAGCCGCTACCATCATAAATGATCCAGTGTAAAGAACATTCTAGAAAAATAACTGACTGGGTGTAACTAGTAAATAGGAAGAGAGTGTGTATTATGTGGTAAATTAATCAAAAAGTTCACTAGAACTAAGTCCTTGAAGTGGATAGAATATTGATGAAATCACTGACTGGTTTTTGCTTCTACTTTGAAGAAAGATGACAGCTCCTCAGGGCTTAAGCTGATCCTGAGCTCCTCATCTTCCTGTTAAGTCATTAATAACACTGGAGCATCACTTTCACTTCTGGTAGATGAGCTGTGTAATATGGACACAAAAGCAGAGTGCTCAAATAAATAATATTTGGGAAATTCCTGTGGTGGCTGGTTGTTGGTTGGTTTCTCTTCTCTAGTTTGGAAATTTTTTACTTCAGTTAGATTAGTTGATTTAATTTTCTTCTTGACCTTTCTCTCAAGGTCTGCTTTCCACAACCTGCCTCTCTTGGATATGTTAAGCAAGATGTTTTGGGTATTCAAAAAAGGCTTTTCAAAATACAAGCTCCTGCCTTAGTAAGATGCAGACATCAAGCAATTCCTTCAGAAAGTTGCAAGATAGAAATCAGCACTCAGTTTATGAACATATCCTTCTCTATGATGAGCTTAAAATAGAGAAGAGACAATAACAGGATCAGGACCAGGACTGGGAAGCAGTAACTGACTTCCAGAGTCCCTTTGCCAGCTAAATTCAGTTAAGTCTGAATGCAGCAAAGAATTTTCTCCTTTCACATTATTCTTGAAACCTGCAAATTACAAAGCACTGAAGAGTGAGACAACCCAAGTGTCAGCAGATCACAAGTCATCCAATTTTCTGGACAAAACCTTGGAATTACCAGATGATGAGTGCAGAGACAATCCTATTCAAAAATCTTGGTGAGGCTGTTCTGCTGTTCCTTGCCCCAGCATCGATTCACAGCAAGCCTGATGATGTCACTGCCCCACAGATGCAAAATCAATTCTTTTTGTTTTCATGGCATGAACCAGTAAAATCTGTTCAGAAAAGCAGACTGCCAGAATGTACAATGGCTTAAATGAGAAAAAACCCTGCTGGTTTACCCAACCAGACTTTACAGTGCCAAGGCCTAAAATTTATGAGGGTGACTCTGAAAAACAAGGAAAAAGTCAACACCTGGCAGCTTCCCTGACAAACCTCTTGAGCAGATCACTCTTTCACAGTGCAAATTCAGAAGCATTAGGAACAGAGGATACACACATTTTTTGAATGCTCTTCAACTTGGTCAGCCTTACCTTTGTTCTCAGCTGCTGATCTATAATAACTTGTAATATTCTATATCATAAAGGGATTATTAAGTACCCCAGCCACACTGCTTCTGAAAAGCTAGACTCCCCTGTCCCTATCTTATCTTTTCTGCAAGGGTAGCAACAGCACTCCAGCAAACAGAATGGTTTGAGCAGGAGAGCACAATTTTAAACAAATTCTTGCTGCACTGTATTACTCTCTGCAACAGATGGATGAGAAATCATTTTACTAAACATAATTAATTTCACAAACTCAATGGTAAAAGCAATCCTCTTCTGCCTCTTCAGCTGTGGGGCTCATCTCTCTTGGATAATGAGATATATAGATATAGGTTTTTTATGAGGAAGAGACTTGATTAGAAATTAGAAAATGCATTCTTACCTGTGAACAGAACAGATACAGGATTCTGACCCTTATGGTAGTGGACTAAAATCCAAAACTCAGATTTGTGGTACAGATACCTTACAACACAGAATATTTGTCAGGTTTTACTGTCATTTAAGTCTGGGTAAAAAGAAAGAACTGACAGATACAGATCACATTTTGCTGATGTCTTCTGCAGGCATTTGGTGGAAGAAAATATTTTTGTTGTGGGATAGAGGTGTGAGTATATCTGTTGTAAACTGAGGCTGAACCTGATAGTTTTCAATCTGTATGTCTTCTGGTATATATAAAAAAAGACTTCTAAATTTTCTGCGTAATGTTGCAATCTGTAATCTGACTACTTAGCAAATGGGATAGTCCTGAGAGAAAAGAAGGATCACAAATACCTTATCTACTACCTCCCCTGTCTATATGGGTCTTCTCAGGAGGTCTTGAGAAGAGAGCTCTGGAAAATTAAGATATGCCATTAATGAACAGAAAAGTTCCCCTAGAATGGGGATACCCTTTACCTGGGTGGGAACTGGGTCCTACCAGCTGCATGGAAAGAGTGGGAGAACCATAGCTAAATAGTTATTGTCTCTTTTAAAATAAAAGAGTGGTTTGCATAAGAAAGAAAAAGGAGAAGTGGCTTCTCACTATAAAGAGAAAATTATGTCCAGACAAGAGGAGTCTTAACTCAGGCTACTCTTTTCAATGCGGTAAAACTGTCTGATGATTTGAGTCACTCAGGTTTATATTCATACTCTTCAAGATGAAGATAGTCCAGTTAGTTAGAGTCTGGATGGTAAAAATAATGTTTTCTGACTTGCATTCTTCTTGAGGAACTCCATGCTGCCTTTCACATTTCTAACATATCCCACAGGAATGTGGACTTATGTCACTCTTTGGGGAAAGCTGAACTTATCTATGTATTCCTCTTCCTCATGTGGCCTTGGACACAGTCTTTCTCTGCTCCCTTTCCCATATTTAGTACAGAAATAGTAGTACTAAACTAATTTACAGAGAGATTCAGGAGGAAAAGATGCTTTCATGACTGTGAGAGGTCTGATAGTATACTAGGGAGTTTGAATTTTAGCTAGTTAAAGATTACAATTAATTTTGGAAGCAATACTGTTACTGAACTTTGCAAGGGAGGCTTTGAAGTGAAATCAGCAGCTTTTTTTTCCAGTGCCCCCCTAAACAGATCCTTTTCCTGCCTTGCCCTCAGCTGATGTCAGCAGAGACTTGTCATTGCTCTGACTTGATCTCACACATGAGTTAGTCTTCACTCGCAGCATCACTACAACAGCAGCAGCAGGAGCTCACAGTCTGCTCACCAGGTAAGTAAATACTCCCGTGGTCAGGCAGAGCAGAACTTCATGCTGGTACAACACCAAGCTGTACCAAACCAGCTGCTTTTAAGCCATGCTTGGTACAGGCACGCTTGCTGTAGCCTGTCACAGAAGTTGAAGATTGGTAAAAGTCAAATTCCATGTTGATTTGCATCCTATGCTGCCACCAACAAGAATAAGTTGTATTGCTTTATTTGAGTCACTGAACGTAAGTAGGATGGACATTCTTTGGAAAGCATGGAAATGTGCCACACTTTAATTGGCAATTTGTGATACAAGTCACAAGGTTGGTGATGAATGGGATTCTTTCCCCACATTCGGTTTTCTTAGCCAATAATAGGGAAATAATAAACCAAATTCTACTTGAAACTATACTTGGTGCTATCTCATTAGGTTGAACTATACTAAAGAACAGGTTCCTGTAAAGCAGCCACTCTTCAAGCTAAAGGCACTACAGTTTTGGGATTTTTTTCCCCTCCAGGTGTATTTTGGAAATAATTACTGCATCTCAGAAGTTTCTAAAACAAACGAACTATTTAATTCTGTTCTCGTCATTTCCCCCCCATTTTCTATTTTCCTAAATATAGCACAAAATCCCTTTCCATTTCCATTTTTTTTTCATTTCTCCCCATGCTCTCGTTATGACTTTTCATTTCTTTTCCCCATTCTGCCTCTCCTACGTCAGTCCTGCCTTCACTGTTTCTCTCTTCAGATTCTGCTACCCAACCTGCTGTGCCATTGTACCTTGTGCCATTTGGGATTCACCTTCTCAAAGGTGACAAGAGAGAAATTCCCAGGTGTGGGTTCATTTCACCTAACTTCAGGTGTTGCAGGGCTGATCCTGTAGCTGATGATCCTTTTAGAAACTCATTTGTCATCCACAGAAGAGAAATGAGCACTTCTAATGACTGACTTCTCCTATCATTAAAAGGACATTCAGTGAATTCCCTCCTGCACAATGGTACTACTCCTAGCAAACCTGTGGGTAAATATAGGTGAGATGAATTCTCAAGCTGCCCAGACACCAACACTGACACTGTCACAAGCTGACACTGAGAAGCTTTTGTTGCTGTGCATGGCTCTAAGGAAAAAAAGAGAGACTGAAGCAGGTCTCCTCCTGACAGCTGATCGATTGCTGAGCACCAAACAGTAACAGCAGTAAAATGGAAGATGACAAATGGGTCGGTTTAAAATTCCCCAAATTAAATCCAGTTGCAAAGGCATCTACTGCACTTACTTTCTACCTGTAATCAAGGAGAAGATGTCTAAAAGGAAGAAAATTGGAATTTAGCCACATTTATAACTATAGCTATATTTGAAATACTCTGTTAACTCACTGAGATAGCAACAACTATGAAGGATATTAGAAAGGGTCTGTATTTTAACCTTTCATAGGTTAAACTGAGATTGGAGAAAAATTGGAAAAAGAAGAAGACTCAAAACTCAGAGACACTGAATCCCTTAGAAGAGACTGCACTGTTGATACACAACCACTGAGAATTCTCTTGTGCACAACTGGACCCCAAAGGTAGACAATTTGGCAAAGCATTTCAGATTGGTGAACCAAAGACACCAACCCTGTTCCCAGCAACAATAACACCTGAGAAGGGTATGTATGGTAAGCATAACAGAGCATTCAAACTGCTACAAGACTGAGAAGGTGTAAAGTGCTTGCCATCTCTCCTGGGTACTATCAGGTAGCTGGTATCAGGTAGACATTTGGTATGTGTTCAGTAAAGACTTTCTGAAGGGCACTTTAAAATATTTACAAGGACAAAAACTTCAGGAGGTTATTTTTCTCTACCTTCCTTCCAAAGCTAAACAGATTGTAAATGTTTCTAAGCCAAATATTCTGCCAAACACTCTGGTGAAGCAGCCAGATACATCACAACTGATCTTTCCCTTCTCCCCATGCACTCTTTCACCAGATCCTGAAAAACAAAATGCCAAAAAGCAGTCTCTCTAGCTAACAGGCAGCTTGAGGACACTACCTGTATTGTGATGGACATTCTTTATATCTCAAACAAATTCTGTCTTGGGCCAATGGAACAGATGCACGGAGTTTTTACTGGAGTTTTTACTAAAAAGGGAGAACACAAAATGGGTTTCGTGAATCTGCTATCACAACAAGGCCTGAGACCCCACCTGGAGTGCTATATCCAACTCTTCAGTCCCTGTCACAGGAACAACATCAGCCTGTTGGAGTGAGTCCAGAGGAGGCCACCAAGACGGTCAGAGGGATAGAGCACCTTTCCTAAGAGGGAAGGCTGAGAAACTTGGGTTTGTTTAGGCTGGAAAAGAGAAAACTTAGGGGTGATCTAATTGTAGCCTTCAGTACCCAAAGGGAGGCTACATGGAAAATGAAGAGGGTCCATGCACCAGAGCATGTAGACACAGGACAAAGGGGAATGGCTTCAAACTGAAAGAGTGTAGAGTTAGATTAGATATTAGGAAAAATTTCTTCACTATGAGGGTGGTGACGAATTGGAACAGGTTACCCAGAGAAGCTGTGGATGCCCCATCCCTGACAGTGTTCAAGACCAGGTTGGATGGGGCTCTGAGCAACTGATATAGTGGAAGGTGTCCCTGTCCGGGTCAGGGGCTTGGAACTGGATCATCTTTAAGATCCCTTCCAACCCAAGCCATTTTATGATCTCCTGATTCTAGTCAGGAAATAGAATCAGACTTTGAAACCCTGATGATGTTTTCCTTTGATTTTGCCTATGCATTTGGTGTAGGTGTGACCAGGTACTGGCAGTGGGAAGGCTGTAGGGGTGGCTTCTTTGAGAAAAAACCAGGGCTGCCCTGTGCCAGACATAGCCTGGCACATATATAACATACCATATATAACATATGTAACATATGTAACATAACATAACCTGGCACATATATATCCAGCCAATGTCAACATATTGATCACAGGACATAGCTGACACAGAGAAATTTTATCTTTCATCTTTGAAAACAGCTGGACCTAAGATAACTAAGCCATGTAAGTCATAGCTATACAGCCAATCTTCTTCCAGACACAACTTCCTGCTGTGCCAGAGCACCATCTTTGCCTAGTTCCTTCCTATTGCTTCTTCAGTGTCCATTAAATATTCATGCAGTGCAGTCCACACCTCTGTCGCATGGCACAGAGTCATCACTGACCTCCTGCAGCCTCAAGTCCAACGGCCTCCCATGCTGTGTTTTTTGTGACAGATGCGTGATCAGCCTGGGGAAACAGACTTAGGTTCTTCATCTTTGAGTCTCCCCTTGTTACCTTGTTCTGTGATCACTGCAGGGCACACCTGCATGGGTCTGAGGAGTGCTTCATACTTCAAACTAAATAAAATAAAGTTTTGCTGACTTGGTGCTTTAACTGAATTAACTTTTACTGCTGTATAAATAAGGAGCAGGAACTTTTGCATCTGTACAGTGAAAGACTTGAAACACACCTAAAATTAAAAGGCGGAAAAAGCAAGAGTGATCAGATTACAATATCATTCATGGGTCAGATTTATTCTTGCCATTTCCCTAGCTTGTCCAGAATTCACTGTGATCTGTAAAAGTCCAAATTTCAATTTCACTGAAGCACCGTACAAGTATGGAATCAGGAAAAGAAAAAGCAAAATACAAACAGCAGAATTAAAAGTAGACAGAACAGCATGAAGGATATTCTTTATAATTTTTAGTAAATCACCTTCATGAGAACCTTGCTCCTACTTGAAAGATCTGTGAACCAAACCAGATGTAGTAAATATTTTTGATCCTCAATCATTTTGCCATTTTAGAGGCAACTGAAAAGCTAAAGTATAGTCTAAGCGGGTTTTCTGCACTTGAATTTTTATAAAAAAGTGGGAAATAGCATTAGTTTTAACATTTCCAAAGGTTCAACAGTAGCTGTGCAGGTGGTGAAAAATTAATTGACTGAAAATTAAAAAGTACAGAAAACTAGAGAAAGTTTTAAAATCTCAATTGGAACATGAAACAGGGGTCTAAATGACTTACCTATAGAAGAGATTTTTGAGTATATCAATGTCAGAAAAAAAATATACAAGATCTACGGTTGCAACTGAGCAGAAGTGAAGTGGTAATTATGGACTATGATGGTAATTATCCATTGGATTCATTTACTTGGAGATTAAGGCATTACCTTAAGATGTGTCCAGCTGTCTTTGCAGATGTACTATAGACTGAAGAAGAGTTGGCAGTTGAGTGCAGAAAGTATTGCTGACATTCTTCATCTCACACAAGTTAAAACTTGGAGGTCACTAGTCCTAATGTTTCATGGGATCCTTAAAACTAGGTAAAGGTGGGAGGGGGTTACCCACTCTCTATATATAGATGAACAAAACTTCCCAGTCTAACCAGCAGGTCACACTCTGCTCATTTCCCAAAGCTGCATGATTTGGCCTTCAGGTGCCTCTTCAAGAGAACTGCAGTTTTTTGCTTGCTGAAAAAGCCTGAGCATCAGAGATTTAAGATACTGGTTTTCTTCATCAATATTGGCTTTTATGACATCCAACACCATTTCCATCAGGTTCCCATCTCCTTTCTTCATAGCCTTTTTGGGGAGCTCCAAGAAAAGACAAAACTCAGCACAGAAAAGGAAAAAATATAACAGAGTTAATATCTTGCTCCAAGCACTTTTCACGAATTGGTAACCTGACAGCTGCAATTAGACTGAAGGTCAGTAACAGATTTGCTGCTCCCTAGAGACCTATTTTTACCAGGCAGATGACAATAGAATTTCTAAGGTTTATCATATTAAATCTCAATTTTCATAAATACATCTAAATATAGAAATTAGATGAGCTAAAAATATGATAGAAATAATGGCTACGAATGAAAGCAAGAGGGCCTCCAGCAATTTACTTAGCTCTACAGCAAAAACTTCAACCATAACACTGCCCTGAATGACCTGTCTCTCTCTGAGGCATCAGTTCTCTGAAAAATGTAGCATTTTCATACAGTTTTTCAGCTAAATGATGAAGATGAGACTGAAGAATGTTAAAACCAGAAAATTTTTATTTTTACACTTAAGCAAACCAACCCAAAGCTGTCTTACAGAATCAGAATAGAGAATATAACAGTGGAATGATAAGGGTCCACCTAAGTGAACAGGTCATACTGGAAAACATTTAGGAAAAACCCACTTATACATCAGCACTATCACTGGAATAAGTCCCTAGATCAAACAGTTTGGATTATAGAAGTAATATTTTCATGCATATTTTCAAAAGGTCTTTATATACTCCAATGGTACAGAATTTAATGGTAAATCAATAAAGTTTGGTTATGGTATTTTCATTTTTTAAACTTAATTACGTAGCTGAAGTACTTACAAAATGATGTGATAATGAAGGCCAGTGTTTTGTATTTCTGGAGTGAAAATTACAGTAGATTTTACAGGAAGTAAATTCCCATAATGCTCAGTAAAGAGCTTTGGGAACAGCTGTTCTGTGAAGCTAAGTTGTGGGTTTATATGCAAAACATGAGACAAATTTCACAGACACTTTTTACTCTGTGTATTTTATGAAAGAGCATTTCTCCTGATAAAGAACATCCAGACTTGCAAGTTTGAAATTAAAACTGCCTTTCCATGAATGACTTCTCCAGCCCCTAAGAATCATAGATACTTCTTGAGGATGGTGATTTAGGTGCTGCAGTAAGGTAAAGAAAAACTAAAATAAAAAAACCTTGTAATTTACACTCCGAACATATAATGATCCCCCATAGCCATGACAAACTAGGCTGCGACAGGACCCGATTAAATCTAAAAAATGAGAGCAAGATTAGATGCTGTGGGATTTTTTGTGATAAGAGTCACTGACTCACTCGATGTGAAGAGACTTCCCTTGTTAGGTAATTATAAAATGAAAGTATTGTCACTTAAGGAATGTTTAGACCTACAGAGAAGCAAAAGATCAGAAAGGCTTTGTTAGAAATATTTTCCACTTCAGTAGCTACGACTCCTAACTGAAAAAACATAAAATATGAAATGCAGAAGTACAGGTTCAGTGGATCCAAAACCAAATTTCTAATAATGTGGGCCTACTTCCCTTCCACAGATAGTCAAAAAGTTGGACTAGGAAGAGTCCCTTGACCAGGAGC
>VZRX01023312.1:124830-136624 GCA_013398075.1 Notiomystis cincta | reverse complement strand
TTGCCCCACGTAAGATACACCAACGTGGCCCTGCGCTCTTGTCCTGCCCTTCCCGCTGCATCTGGCTTTCTCATCTCAAGCTCTCGCAGTCTAAAGGCGGGCGCGAATGCGTCCGCAGAGGGGCTGCTGGAGTATAACGCACAAAGTCCTTCAGCGCTCTCTTAAGTTCTCCTTACCTCTGCCAAGGTGAATTCGGTTGGAAAGCAGAGCAAGGCATCGTCTTTTTGCCGTAGATTGCCTGCGCGCAAGGGCCAGGAGTCCTGCCAGCTGGTTCTTCGCTTCTTCTAAGCTGTCGCTCGTCCCTTCTTGCCTCGGCGAGTCGCCGTCCTCTGCTTTTCGCAGGGAGCGCCGAGCCCGCAGCGAACCGCTCCGAGGCGCCATTTATCTAGGTAGGCGCGGATACTTTAACGTGGAAAAGACTCCATAATCCAAAAATTGTAAAGGAGGTATGCTTTATTTAGCTGAGGCGCATGGAGGATCACTCCTTCAAAGACATGCGCCCCTTCAGTATCCCCCAGTTTCACCTTTATGCCCCAAAATGTTACATATGCATGAGATTTCCCAATCTGCCTATCCATATTCAAAGCCTATCCCTGCTTCTTTTTATAATGAGCTTGCTTATCTCTTGCGCCTGCGCAGTGCCTCCTGTTGGTCCTGCGCAGGGATCTCGAGGATGAAGTAAGGAGTCTTCCTCCCTGCTGAACTTTTGCACCTCTTCTCCATACGCTTGCCCAGTGGCAGCTTGGTCTCTGTCCAAACCTCAGGGCCAGCTTCATTTAGCTGATGTTCGCAATTACTTCTTTCTATCAATTGTTTTATGTTCCCTCGTCTGCCTTTGCGAAGGCCATGCGATATGTTCCCTGAGCAAGCCGTCAGCAACATGTTCCTTAGGAGTCTAAACAAGTAAAACTTATCTAGCAGCTATTTGCTAATTCCTTAACTATACCTATCAGCCCCAAGTTAAATGATCTCTTAACTTGGGCAGTCTCTGCTCCAGGAGAATATTTTCTTCAAAGGAAAGCATTGAGATGACTGGAGAAAGGACTCCATGTGCAGTGATAATGACCAAGGCAGAGTATTAATTATTTAACCACTCTAAACCAGCTGAGCCCATCATTTTCCTCAGGCCTTGCTTTAATACCATTTCTATAACCCACAGAACAAAGGTTATGAATAAAACAGGCTTGGAGCATAAGCTAATGTTTCACATCTGGACCAGGCAAATTACATTCAGCAATGTACGGGCCTGCACATTTTGTGTTAGTGCCTCTCACCAATGGCACTGACATGAACATGGAAAAGTTGCATGGCAGGTACAAACATCCCTGTGGCACCATTTTCCTAGGAAAGGGGTGAGAGGGGGAGTGAAGAGATTACTACTTAGATATACTTCATACTGCTTTTCTACTTGAGCCAGCAGACAATACCACAACCCACACAGAAAAATTTTCACTGTATTTGAAACTGAAATTCAAATTATCTCAGCTAATAATGTATGCTTTTAGCTGCGTCTATGCCCATCTGGCTGTAGTCACAGCACCCTTCTGGCATATAAGAGCAGCTTGTTTCAGTCACAATGGTGGATATGAGCATGGAAATTGCTGCTACGGGAGCCTCCAGTGCAGCATAAATTACTGCCTCTCCCTCAGTACAGCAAGCGGGAAGAGAAATTCCTATTAAGCATAGCATGTTTTATTCCTGTGAATTTCAGTGTTGTAATTCTTGACTTTATCACTGCAAGCAACTCTTTTGCTCAGTGCTGAGGGCTGGAGCCAATGGTCCCTCTGGAGCATCGCCATGGCTCATCCCTGCCCTTCAGCCAGAGGAACCCACACAAACCACAGGTGACATGGAAGGAGGGAGGGAGGGGCAGGAAGTGGCACAGCTGTCACTGCTTTTCCACATGACAGTATGCATTCCCTTTCCTCTTCACTCACTGCCAGAGCCTGGCTTGGAGTCATGGTGCTGAACAAATGGCACCCATTGGTTTTGCCAGCTCCTAGCAGGAGTCCTTCCCCCTCAGCACACAAATATCTACAAGGAAAAGCAGCCTGATTTATCACTACTGCAGGTTTTCTTTTCAAGGTATCCCAGATTTCCTTATCTTTGCTTTTCCTACCTTTAGAGAGCCCTGTGGCATGGTGAATGCCCTAGGCCTCTCCCACTTCTTCCCACCGGGAGTTCCACCTCAGCCTGGGCTGTGGTGACACAGGAAGGATGAGTGGCTCTGTGAGGGACATGGCTGGCACAGCTCATGGGACCTGTCCTACTGCACCCACCTGAGACCATGGGGCACAGCCAGAATTGGTGACAAGCTCCATCCAGCTGCCCAGGGCCTGGTGAAGGCAGGGCTGAGGGCAGGGCCTCAGCGGCTTGTGGCTGCAGCTACAGGCCAGCCCTGCTGCAGCAGCGCCAGCACAGGTGCTGCAGTCCTGAGGGGCTTCCAGGGACAGAACCAGGACAGATACCAACAGTCCTGGGGGTCTGCCAGGGACAGTGCCAGGACAGACACCAACAGTCCTGAGGGGCTGCCAGGGACAGCACCAGGACAGATACCAACAATCCTGGGGGGCTGCGAGGGACAGTGCCAGGACACATCCCAACAGTCCTGAGGGGCTGCCAGGGACAGCACCAGGACAGATACCAACAGTCCTGAGGGGCTGCCAGGGACAGTGCCAGGACACACACCAACAGTTCTGAGGGGCTGCCAGGGACAGTGCCAGGACAGGTGATGCCCCCCAGGCCCCATCACTGTTCAGAGCCTTAAAATGGCAGAAAATGCATCAGTGTATTTATTATGGATCTTAAGACTTTCTCACATCATCCAGGTCAAATTAAAGCTCCCATTGGTGCAAGACACAACTACCTGTGTATGTGACAATATCACCAAAAATAGGAGAGAAGGGACTTTGTCCTGGTAGACAGGCAAAGTAAACTTGGGGTTGCGGAAAAAGTAGCAGCAAAAGTTCTGGCAAAGCTGTCCCTTTATTTACAAGCCCACATTGGGAAGAAATTCAAGTCACTTATTTTGGACCATTCTGATTTTCAAATGCATCTTTATTGGTAAGTTGATTAAGCTCTAGTGTGAACTTTATTTTACAAGAACCTGCAGCTAACCAACACAAAAAAATTACCATCATTACCTTGTACAATACTAGCACAAAACCAGAAATGCCACAATTCAGTTTAAAGAACTGTAAAAGAACTAAATTAAATTGTAAACTCTACATGTAACAAAGAGTTGTGATTAGTCCCATGTGTCATTTATAAACCCAGCAGCGGGAAGGTAGGACTGAACACAAAACCAAGCACCCCAGATGCCAACTCTTTCTCCCTCAAGTGTGCTTAACCACGTGCTTGGCATGAACAAGTGGGACAGCAGCAGAGAGATGCACACCATCTGCCTGTGTCTTCTCTTTTATCCTAGAAAGCCTCCTGGGTCTGGTCTCTGCTTCAGAACATTCAGAGCTTCCTAAAACAAGAGATTGATGCAGATTTGCACCCAAAGGATGTGAAGAGAGCCTGGTAGTTGAAGGAGAGTGAGTCTAAAAGAGAGGACTGAGCAGCGCAGTTGGCAGTGGGTATAACTCATCCAAACACATTTATTCCAGATGAATACAGGATGGAACAGTGAACCTGATGTTTAGGATGTAATACTGGGGATATTATGCCACCCGCTTCACCATCTGCTCCCTCATTTTCTGTCTGTCCGTTCTGACTACTCCATCCACATCCTTCGTTGTTCCTCCCATCTCTCTCACTCTTCTGGTACTTCCCACCCCACACAGGCAGTAACCCCCCCGTCCCACTACGCTGCCTTCCCCGACTTTCACACAATTTTGCCAGTAAATCCCACTTGACAGTCCCATGAGCTCTCCCACCTCATGTACCTCCATGTAACAACAGTCAGAGAAGGCTGAAACCTGATTTCCTGTTCTCCACACTCAGAGGAACACTCGTCTTGATTTCTTGTTCCTGAGGAACACAGGGAATGGTGATCTAACTTTACAGGTAAGTAAACTGAGCAAATGCTTTCAACTTAATTTGGAATTCACCTGCATTCTCCTTCTCCTCTTTTCCTCTGTCTTGGTCCCTCTCTCAAATGTAGGAATGTTTACAGTAATTCAGGCCTAGTTCTCTGATTTTTAGGTAAGACTCCAGAATCTTCCTGAAAGTCAGCTCACTCTCAAAGACCCTTTCCTTCATCATAGTTATGGCAGTAATGGGAAAATCTGCTGTTTGTGCCACTGGGAAGAAACTGCTTTGGCATGACAGCATAAGGCTTGCACAGGACAGCACCTATCTGACAACCTTTTAAGAACAACACTGGCTTAAAATAAAATAATTTAAGAAAAAAATCTACACATAATCTATTCCCTTTTCCCTTCAAGTCTAAAAGAACCTCTCTTGTGGCATAGAGAGGCACTGTTATGCAATCACAAAAAGCCAGCAAAACATATGTGGCAGTGACTGATTTCCTACGCTTGTGCATGTGGTGCAAGGCCTGTACGGGGATGAGACATGGAAAGGAAGGCTAAACCCACAGGAATTCTGCCATCTTCAAATCTGCAGAAAACTGGTACAAGGACAACACTGAGATAATTTTCTGTGTTCAACAATAACAAGACCAATAGTAGTTAGTTGCCTTAATGCACAGAAAGGGTGACTAAAATTAGGTATCAGGAAAAGCAATCTCACTTGTAGGCTAGCTAGGAACTGAAAAGACAATCTCAGCAGCCTCCAGGATCTTCCTCACTGAAGTTCAGTAAGAACAAGTTTGATGAGCAGCCATGGTGGACATGTTTGGGATACTCGGTCCTGCCTCAGCGCTGGTGTGGGCTCTTGAGGCCCTTTTAGCCCTGTGCTTACAAGTTTATCAGTTGACTATACTGAAAAGAACAAAAGGGTCATCTTTTGATTTTTCTGTCCAGTAGTTGCAAATTAAAGCAACCAAAGAAAAAAATCTGAAGAATTTTTCCATTCTTTCCCCAACCTTCATGTCTCACAACTGATGAGTTCCAAGCCCTCAGAGTAAGCCCTTCTAATACTGATGGACAGAGCTACCAGCCCTTCTAATACTGATGGAAACAATGGGAAACACAACACCCTTGGAACAATTCATAGGTAGCAGCTGGAGTGAGGACTGTCAGCATAGGACAGCCTTGTGTGAGGAGAGTGAAATGTTTCACAGCTCACTGAATTGGAGTCATGGACAAGACAGGACAAGGTCAGTGTACGATACATGGCATGCCTTCTTCATCCAGTGAAAGGGTTACATGAAAATGGCCACGCTGCCCGGTCTCTCTCCTGAAGCTTCACTACACTGCCTTGTCTAGCAGCCTCCAGCACTAACTACTTCCAGTTGTGGCAAGAGAAGAATTGTGAACAGTGGAGTTTCCCCATCCCCCAGTGTGGAACCTCTTGTTAGTCTTTCAGTTCACCCTGTCCCCCTACTCTCACTCCCCTCAATTTAAAAAATAATGGTTATAATTAATGCGTGGAAGCTGATGACATTGTGCATGTGGTTCACTTCCAGTTCTTTTTCTCTTCTCATGCATCCTCCTCCTGCCTCTCCAGCAACCCCCTCCCCGCCAATCCATTCCATCAGTCCATCCAGCCTGCATGCCTGGGGGGCTGCTGCTCACTTGCCATAGACGCTCTCATCGCTGTAGGCCACATAGAGAAAATAGTCCTCCTCGTGGTTATCCTGCCAGGGGACAAAGGGACAAGTGAGGAGCCAAAGCTGGGAACTCACTACATGTGAGAAAGCCCAATGCAGAAATCACTGTGACATGAGCAGATAACTTCTCTTTCACTGTTCGTCTCTGCTTACATCGAAGGCTTAGCTTCCTGAGACCAAAGAGAACTCTGGCCACAGCTCTGCGTCTACGCACAGGCAGGACACATTTCTGTACACAGGGAATTTACTTGAAAAGCCACAGCCAGGCTGTGTTGTAAGCATGCAACAGAAACAGCTGTGTCTGTTGCAGGCTGTGCAGCAGTTTCTCAGCAGAGTTATGGTCTTAAGATCGAGAGAAGAGACTTGGAAGGCTTTAACAAGTCAAAAATCACCTCTAGATGATATTTTTAATTTTTCAGACAGGTGGCTGTATCTCTAAGTCCTGTTTTACGTAGGGGCAGTAGAGCTCAGATGTTAAGTGATTACACTAACACAAAAGTTTTGCAGAGTGCTAGCAACAGAGATCTGGCCTCAGCTCTGGACAGTCAGACACTTTCCTTCGATGTGTTCAGATTTGGAAAGCACCCTGCCTGTTATCTTTTGTTATCTTCATTAGTACACAGGCTGATGAAGTGTCCAGAAGTGACAAGCCAAACTGTCAAGAAGTGACAGGCCAAACAAGGCTCACAGCATCATGCCAGAGCTCTTTTATTAAAACACCCAGCAGTAGGAGATATCAAGGAGAAATCAATCCAGGCTGCAAACCACCCATGATATAATGGCTATAGAAGTGAGAAATATGGGCATCCAATATGCCTTTAATGTTTATCAAATAACAGTGCTGAGTAGAAACAGTGGGCAGCAACACTCACAGCATCCTACATAATCCTCACTTATACAGTACAAGTGATGAAAAAGTAATTCTAGACAAAGATTAAGTGTTCCCTAAGAAAGTATAGACAGATGGATGTCCAGTGATACTGGTCATTTTACTGCCTTTTTACGTACTTTTAATGGCTAAAAGGAAATCTCTTTTATATACACAGCAAACCCTATGTTCTCTGCCCTCTCCAGCCTCAATCCTTCCTCTGAAATATAAAGTGGTTTATTTCAATACTTTAGTAAAGTAGTAGGACCAACATATCACTGCTGGGACAACTATCTGCCAAACCCTTTCAACTAGCAAACAATTAATTGAATTGACAAGACTCCCCAGGCTTCTAAATGTGGGATGGCATACCGCTCAAGGCAAGAGAGTCCCAGATTTCAGACATCTGTGACCAAACTGAAACCACTGCCCTTTCTGGACATTGCTCTTGCTAGCAAAAGGCAAGAGAAAAGGGCCAGGCTTACCTCATAGAGCTGGCCCATGGTAGCACTGGTGGGAGGGATGGTATTATTGACAAAGAAGAACAGGGCATCTTCCGGCCTCAGGTGGATCCGCTTTCGGATTAAGAAGTAGAATTGACCAACTGAAGAGGAACAGAGAATGCCTTAGATGCAGAAGGAATGTTGGAGGGCTTTGTTTTGTTGTTGCTGTTTATTTTTGTATTTTAACCCTAACCATGGTTGTTTTCTTTTGGTGGTAGAAGTCACATGCTGTATATAAAAAGTAGGGAAAAATAAACAATGCAGAAAAAAAAGCAATAGAAAAAAGCAGTAACTTCATGACTGTAACCACATGAGCAGCCAATCCACTCAGAGCAGGCAGTTTCTCAGGTACACACCTCATGCCATGTCCCCTCTAAATCCACACTCCACCTTCTATGGTACGAAATTCTCTACTGAGGGGATTGGTGAGAAGACCTTTAACTAGCTTAACCTTTAAATCCTACAGATCAAAGACACCTTAAAGAATTTAGCTTTGGTGTAAATGGTTATACCATTCCTGAAAAAAAAATCTTTATTATTTACTTGAACTATGTTACACAAGAAAGTATTTCACAGTCCATTAAATACTGCAAGAAAAAGAAATGTTGCTCCTTTAACTCTTAAATACTCTTAAGTAACTCTTAAATGTTCTTAAATACCAATAAATGTAGCCACACTCAAAATCACCATGACCATTCAGAAAAGGAACTTTGCAGCTATGACTCCAGCCACAGGGGTGGAAAAGGAGGGGTCTATTGCAAGAACTTGTCTCTTCCTGCAACAAGAATACAGCCTCTGGCAACTCTGCAGCTGGGTCATCATGGACTGGTGGTGACGACACTGCCCATGATACACAATTTAGTCACTGTCATCATGGTTAGAACCCAGCTGTGACACACTAGCCAAGCCAATAAGATACCTCAAAAGATCTCAGAGAATTCTGCATGTTGTAATCCAGGCTATAAGGTATAAATATAACAAAGACAGAAGATAAACGAGATGTTGAGCCTGTCTGGATATTTTCTTTGTGCTGATCACAGAGTAAAAAGCACTTCTGAGACCTTCTCACTGAAAATCAGGAAGATAGGAGGTAGACGTTGTTACCTGTGAGGTCGGAAGGCACGAGATACTTTCTTTTGTCTAAGTCAGGTACTCTGGCTTTGGGTGCTTTTTCCACGATTACCTGGAAAGAGAGAAAAAGCAAGGAACAAATCATGAATATCCTAAACCAAAATGGTCCAAAAAGGATCAGTGGATAAGGATATTACCCTTTGATGGTGCCACCAGACCTTTAGGTATTTAATCTGTAACAAATACACAATGTTAAAGAGCACACAGGTGAGATGACTTGACGAGGAAGAACAGAAGACAACTTAAAATCGCTCCCAATAGCTGTGCTGGGAGCCCAGGGCAGCAGCAGTAAGCATGGTGAATGAAAAAAAGAGTCCAGAACAGGCATAAAAATAAACCATAATGGCTGAGAAAAAAAAATGATTAGGACACCTTGATGCTCCAAATTCAGGTTAATTCTGTGTGAAGAAGCTGTCAGGAGGCTAATACATGAACACAAGTAAGTTAAACTGTTTCCAGGTTACAGTTCCAAACTGCCTTGCACAAAATCAGCCCTACTCCCAGTAGTCCCACATCCTAATTTCTACTTTCACCAATACCAAGTGCTCTAGAATGAAGCAAAGAATTAAAGAGAAACTACAGCTCATTGTTAGTTGTTTTTTTTTTTAAATCTCCAGTTCTTCAGGAGTTATCTTCTACTCTGAAATTCATATCCTTTAAGTTTATTATCCGTATTTCTCATAGCTATGGGCATTCCCTTAATCATACAAACATACAATAGTTAAAACCAGCCTACCATCTGGGCAACTGGACCCATAGAGACCTCTTACACAAAATACTAATTTCCTTATATTCTAACACAGAAAAATACAACGCTCAGCAGCTTTAAGGTCAAACAGACCAAGAGATCTTCTGCTAAAGGATAATTTTTGTTAGCAGAGCTAGGCAAAATGTTTACCTCAGAAGCAGTAAATATTCCAAAGTGACCTGATCTCCTTTTCCACTGGAACCTTTGGAAGCACTGGGTTTGTGCAGAAAAAAAGGCAGGATTTTTTCTGTGATATGTATTTTTGAACTGGTTAAAAGATATATCACGTTTCAATCTGTGTGGCTTGCTGTTCTGCAGAAGCCATTTTGACCATCTAAACTAAATCTAAGGCTGGATTTTCTGAAATTCCTCAATTTTTTAATTCCATTAGACCCCATAAATATAAGTACTCCATCAGAGACACTATGAGACTAATTTCTAAGGGTTCCATGCTCTCATAGCTCTTTGGCAACTCAAATCAGCAAATACAGCTGTTGTGTAAGAAAAAAGGTTGAACTGCTGTGGACTAAGCCTTCCCTGGAAGCAAAATGATGTTGCCCCATGAGTGTGACACCGTGCCAGAACAAAATGTTATCATGAGCTCGGTTTATTTAGCCTGGACATGGCGCCATGCTAACCTGAATCCTTCTAGAGTCAAGTGAGTGCCTGCAAAATACCTCACACCAGAGAGGGACCAACTAGGACGTCTCTACCCTGTGCTTCATTTGAAGGTGGCCCACACAGCCAAACCCCCTGAAATTTCCAGTTTAATTTTAAAATAGAAACATGGTTGCCGCAGCTACTTCAAGATTTTCAAGTACCAAAGTTACTACATGGCACTCAAGCTCTTTCAGGCAGTTTGTGGTAGGACATGCATTTCTGTACCAGGTGCAGTTGGTAAATGCTGTGTGGGAAGGCCAGTACCACCACCTCACTGAACAGGTGCAGGCTGAACAGCAACAATCACATTTTTTACCAGCACAGCCAACGATCTAACACAATAAACTGCAGTGGGGAGAAATCTTTAGCTCTTGCCTCCAATTAAAAAACCTACTGTGTAAATAACAACTTGTTAAAAACCAAGCCAAACTGCTTGCTGTGACTACCCTGACTGGGGGGGGGGAAGAGGGGGGCAGCTTGTAGATTGATTGTTAGATAACACAGGAAAAGAAGTCATGCCTATGAGAACCAGATGAGTGTTGGAGCTTCTAAGCCCCTAGGAAAGATTTGAATCAGATCACCACTGATTTAGGAGATCTGAAGAAAGATCTCCCTCCTGCAAAGATGCAGGGAAGGAATGGAGGTGCTCTGCTAATCTGACTGGCAACTGTAGTCAGTTTGCTGGATAGCACGCGTTAAATCTTCTGAAGCACTAAACCCTTCACATACATAAAAAAACCTACAAAGAAAAGGTAGAAGGGTAAGGGTAGAAACAGACTATCTACATTTGCATTGCTGTTGACTGGTGACTGTGATAACGAAGGACAGTAAAATCTCATCGAAATGCTGAGATGTATCACGGCACTGCAGCGTAGGCAGCCAAAAGGATGACATCTTCAAGGATCCTGCTGTCAGGAAGGGCAGACACAGAAGTGATGTGAAGAACAGAGTGCTGCATTCATTTCTTTGTATGCAGCGCTGACAAGAGGCTATCCCTAATAATTCACATCTGGGCCTTGCTGTGCATCATTTCCAATTATCCTGAACTCCAGTATACCTTGTTGTTCTGGTCCTGGTTTTCTTTACCAAGTTCTGCAGATGTCCCCCTCCCCCCGTCCCTCCCGGCCCATCTTGACCTCCTTTACCTCCTGCCAGCCTGGGCCTCATACTGGGCTCCCTTACTGGGCTCCCCACACGGTCCTTCCTGACACATCTGTCATGGCCTGCTGTGCAATCTGCCACGTTAATCCTCAATTTGCACTTTGGCTCACTCCAGACCTACAGAGCCCTCATCATAAATACCCAACCCCATACACTTCAAGCTGACCTGCTGTATGCTCAATCTGTGCTATGCCAGGCCTCCCAAAAACAGAGACAACAAAGGCACCCAAATACTGACTTCCAAAAACTTTTTCACATCCATTTTAGAGTCACTTCCAAGATAAAAAATGCTGTTAGCCTGCAGGGAAAATATGGGGGGGTAACTGTTCCCCCCTTATCATTAGTTTTACAGAGGAGTCCAAGTTTTTTTGAATGCAGTACCCTTGTGCAGTAAATCTAGGGCAGACCTCTCCAGTGGGGATGGAAAAAAAGAATACTTGCAAAATGTTTATTAAAAAGGAAAAAACACTCCACATTTAATTAGAGTTGTAATTTCTTTGTTTTTGTCCCAATAATTATGCAGAATTATGAAGCCAAAAGTTTCCCACAGGCACTCCAAAGCGGCCTAAGAATGAGGAAGCAAAATTTAGCCAGATGACCTTGCATTTCAAGTGACATTTTCTTCACAGGATGATTAAACAGGAGGGCAAAAGGATGGAGAGGTATCATTTTTGCTCATGCAGAAGAAAAGAGCAAGGCTATATCGAGAAGTCAAGCCAAGCTAAAGAGAAATAAAAATAAAAGGGACGTATGAGATGACCCGGATGCAGACCATGTTATCTATGAAGAGTACCCGGTTAATCACTCCCTGATCTCCATTTTCACAGAAACAAGGGTGAGCTCCTTCCCCATTCACCCCCACGCACGCTAGGAAAAGATCAGCAGTGTTCCCACTGTGAAGTGACTGCGGATCTCAGGGAAAAAGGTGTATCCCACCCCGCACCCACCCACCCACACTACAGCCCTTCCCGCATCATAAATAGCCCCAGCTTTGCACTAAAAAGAAAGGCAGCCAGGAATCTGGATCAGATCAGCGAGATCAC
>VZRX01023312.1:102552-124090 GCA_013398075.1 Notiomystis cincta | reverse complement strand
TGCTTAATCAGGATACTTGTGGCTCGGCAAGCTAAGTGTGTGCATGTATTGTATCTACACGGAATTTTTCCCACTGTCTGGGGTCTTGGTCTCTCGCATACCTTTAATGACCAGTGAGCACATATTTAATGAACAAAATAGATCGTGATATTCTATCACACAGTGATTTACCACCCGACAATACATAAACACAGACATAATAAAGATACCTTTTAAAATGATATTTTGGGTTAGTTTAAAGGCAGCAAAACGCCGCTCGCCCTCCGCAGCGTGACTCAAGGGTTATAAACGCGCCCTGGCTGCAGTGGGGCACCCCGTCCACTGGCGATGCTGCCCCTCCGTGCCTGGCAGCCTGAGGGGACACGACTGGGGTTCCCTGGTGAGGCCTCAGTGCCCCTGCTTGTCCAAATCGGGGTTAAGGAATGTGACCCGTGCTCTCAGAGGCTGTGACGTGTAACACAGAAGAAAAATACTGTTTGTTCCCAGGCCGTCCCCGTGGCTGTGGGGTCTGGCTCAGCGCCTGGTCTGTAGTGTCTCGGTGGCAGAAGGAGTGCTGTGTTGCAAACAGAGGCAGTTAAAGGTAAGTGTCTGCAAACAAGCCAAGGCAGGGAGCCAGTTTTGGCCCAGTCACTCAACTGACACGAACAATATCTGGGTTTTTTTCCCTAGAGGGAGATCGACTCACAATTTTTCACTGATCAGCAGAAAAGCAGTTATTAATGAATGGCTAAGCATGCTCAAATCAGAAAAAAAAATCAATTGCTGCTACCCTAGGGACAATGAATTGGATTGTGTTAAATTACTTTTTCTTTGCTTTACCCAGAGGAAGCAGAATTTTGCCAAGGCTGATCTTTTATCTGTGCCATTGTTTTATTTGTAATGGAGTATGAGTGGAACAGCCACATGCATAAGGTGATTCTCCATGGCCACACCAAAGGCAGAGGTGAAAAGACCCAAATTTCTTAATTCAACCCTGTGTCTTGACTGAGGATGAGCAAGGGTAGGAAAGAGTGTGTTGGGGGGTGATTTTTCTCACCTGAATCATGGCATCTACTTTTGGATGGCCGAAGTGTGCCTGCAAAAACTCTGGCAGGTCCTTTACTTCCTGAGCTTTTATTACCAGTACTTTTTTTATACTAAATACTTTTATTTAGTATGGGGTAGTGTGACCTCCTGCTAACAACAGGTGCGTGCCCAAATCACCTATGGATAGAGCAGGCCACAGTGGGAGTGTCAGGAGCCAGCGTGGCCCAGCCTTCAGTAGTTTGTGTGCACAAGGTTTGCAGAGGAAGCACCATCAACGTGTTTCTGTCTGTCCTAGGACATGTAAACATTCTCCCATAGCTGCCAGGTAGTGTCAGAGGAGCTCAGAGGGGTGAGTCAGAAGGAAGACATTCTTTTTTGCAGTCCCATAGCAAATAGCTTGGATTGAAGGAATCCCAGGGTTTAGACCCGAGGAAAATTCTGGTTTCATGGCATTAAACCTTTCTAATAAAGCCTGTGTTTGGCATCCTTGCTTCTCAAGTGCCTGCAGCATGGCAGTTGCTGGGGTGTACTGAAGATCTGTAGTGATGTGTGTGCCTCTTGCTCAAGGACAAAGGAGAGGAAGTTTCATAACCTGTTTTACCCAAGCCACCCACATATCCTGGCAACTTTAACAGACTGATCCTAAACTCCTTTTGTCAAGTAAATTGCTGTTTCCATCCCCAGGACTGTTCCCAAGGCAGCTAAGATAACACCTGGTTTGAATTTCTTATGACAAATCAGAGAGGAGTGCCGAGTTCTTTCCCGTTCTGATGCAAAGACCCTGTGAGCAGATTTCTAGATGACTTCTCCTCCATAAATCCCCTGCCTGAAATCTCCCTGCCCTGACGGTGCAGCCTGGGGAGTACAGCCCCAAGACTCGCTCCTCCTGCTTCCCCACTTCCTTGTCATCAGGCGCTGAATTCCCAGCGCTCTCCTTCAGCTGCAATAATAACAATAACGTCACTGGCAAAACAGGCAGGAAGATGATACATGCAGAAGCAGTGACGAACACCTAAACACCTGACTTAGGGTTGTTAAAATGTCAGCCCATGGGCATGTGACAAACCCCACGTTCTGGATTCATTTGCCAGAGGGAGGAACTGGAAATGATGTTGGCTAATTTTCCTACCCTGGACTGCCAGCACAAAGTGGTCCTTCACAGACTGTCAAAACAATATATTTTCTCTTACCCCAGAGTGTCAGAACAGCTCCGAGCACGTACTATACTGCTGTGTCTGTAGGTCATGTGGGTACATTCTAAAAGGGATTTCCCAAGCATTGCCAATGCTGCAGCCATAGGAGCAGGAGACAAAAATATTTGCCCAGAACCTGGGGGCAAGGTTTGCAGCCTGTGCTGTACTATACAGTCCTCCTGCTTATAACTCTGGACTCCTTGGATATTTCTTTCATTATTACCGCCCCTTGGGTACTTTATTTATGCCTCTACAGACTGACTTAATTTTATTTGTTTTTTAGTGTGGACTGTGCATATCAAAGTCTCTTTTGTCAGCAAATTTGTGCTTTGTGGTCTGAATGGTGATTAAACCAGAGATGGCAGACCTGAAGGCACTTGTGATTCTGATCTGCTTGCTGCCATCCATGGCACAGTCCTTGCCTGGTGTCTTTCCTATATCCCTCGTGACTGGTCACCAGTTTCTCTTGGCACTCGCTCTGTACCTTCAGAGCCAGTATGGGCACATTGGTCTTGGATGAGGGCACAGGGTTACTCATTCCCACTAAACAATGTCCAATTGTGTAAATGTTTTCCTTTCCTCTAGGAAAGGACTCTGTATTGTTTGTGCTGGACTGGTGTCTCACTGCTCTATTTATCACAGTTTCTTTCTTTTTTTTTTTTACAAAAATTCTGCACTTTCTTCCCATACTTCTTGTATGGCCCAATTTCAGCTCAAGTTGCTTAAATGCATAGAAATGATGTCACGGGGAGAGTAAGGAACACAATCACAGTTGCTTCATGATCAAAAGCAGCAGCAAAGGACAAGACTCCAGACTTGAAAAGCACTGTTTGAGATCCCTTTGTTCCAGCCAGTGTTGGGGAGGGGCATCACTGTTCCTGTGAAAACAAAGCAGCAACAACAGCGGGGCCAGTGGGGTGTTTCTGAAAACCGGTTTTTCTCAAGTATCCCGTGTTTTAGGGGAACCTAAGGGTGGCACTGTTACCAAACAAGTTAATGTTTCTTTTAAAAGGAGCCTGTGCAGCGGTGTGGAGAGGGAAATTACTTTAAGGAGACTTAGTCTGTGAAATGGATAACAGATGACAGGCAAGCTGTGGGTGATGCCCGTGTGTTAGAAAAACAAATTCCAAATTTAGAGACTGACATGTTTCAGTGCTCTTAGACCTGAGAGAGAAATTTATTGTTGATACCTGGACACAAAGAATGCAGAATTAATAAAAAGAATTTATAAATAAAAATGTATAAATTTATAAACACAGAAACTGGAGATGAAGGAGAAATTAACAAAGGCAATTACTGAGAATCTATCTGGGGAAAAGATAATAAGACTAAAAATGTGGACTAATTAGCATTAGAAGCAATAAATAAATAACAATAGATGATAAAATACTTATTAATGAAGAGAACTATGTAACTTGTAAGCCAATGAACATGAATTCCTTTGTTTGCTGAAATGTATAAATAGTTAAAGGTGTCAATAACTGGCATGCCTGTTCTGTGTAGCTATCCCCATGTACCCCAACACTGGATAAATTAATGTTGACTTTCTACCCTAACAAACTGGTTACAGAGTTTATTTCCCAGCTTTTGGTGACAGCTTCTAGTACCTCAGATGGGAGAAAGCGATGGCAACTCAGTGGACCAGAGGAATCATCAGCACTGCAGTGCACACCAAAATATTTTCAGGGAGATCTTCCCCTTTCCTGATCCAGTGAGTAGACCACTCTGACCTTTCTGGGATAAAGAATACAACATTACTTAAGGTACTTTATTTGAAGGTATTTTTCCTGCACATAAGTTGCACTAATAGAAAGTTTGCAGTATGAAGTTCAGAGGTTTTTTAAATGTTCACCAGCTTGGGTTTTGGAAAAGGTTGTAAAAAGTTGTAAAAGATTGTAAGAGGTTAAAGAAAGCTTATAAAAGGTTTTAAAGATGTTAAAAGTTTTTTTTCCTAAGATGGTAAATATGGGAGTGGTGCTATCTTCCTAGCTCCCAGGAGAAGGGATCCCCAAGGGTTCACAAGGACAAAGAAGTTCAGGCCAGGAAAGAAAAGAGGCTGTCTGTCCAATTCTGAGTTGCTGTCTAAGAGAGAGCTGAACCTGACTGCAGGAAAGGTTTTCAGGAATTGAAAGATGCTTTAATGCCTGCTCCTGCACTGTGACTACTGAGCTTGTTAGGCAGAATTGCTGCCCTGTAGGGCAGAGTGACCATCACGTGTTAAATGCCAGCACAGCTCAGGGTTTGCAGGTGGGAGGAGTGGGATGTTCCCCGTGGAAACCACTGCGAAGACTTCCAGGGAGTTTCTGAGCTTGACAGTACTTGATATATGCTCAGCAGACTCAAATGTCTCTGCTGGCTTCAGGCTTTTACTGTGGAGTAAACAAGAGCCTTCCAGGAAATGTTCTGCAGCTTGGTGAAGTCAGGCCTGAACAGCACTTCAGAAAACAGCTGATAAAATAGGTCACTCTAACAGGTGTTCCACAAACAGTTATAATTATTATTATTATTTCAAGGCCAGGCCTGATGGGGCTCTGAGCAACCTGGGATAGTGGAAGGTGTCCCTGCCTATGGCAGGGGGTGTGAACTTGATGATCTTTAAGGTCCCTTCCAACCCAAACCATTCTACAATTCTGAGATTGAAGAAAGGTGTAATAGCAGAAGGGACATAAACTTATATGTAACTTCTTTACTTATTCCATTCCAGTTTATCACTTGCTAATGATACAGTTAATAATGACTAGAAAATTTAGGAAGAAATCTGTGGCCCTGAAATCAAGACCCTTATTACATTCCTTTAGATACAAAATTCAAGATCTGGGACATTATCAAAGATGTTTTGGTTGTTCAATTCAGTTTTATTCTATCCCTGAAGCTATTTTATCAACCTTCTCTAAAATTTTCTGTGGTTGTAATCTCAACAACAGTTAGGTTCCTAAACATTTTTGGGACCTTGTCGTTGTTGGATCTTGTCCAACATTGTCCTTGTTCTTCTTCTCTACAAAATAACTGTATTTGCTGTATTTCCCAGGAAAGAAGACCAGCATATTAACTAAAGTGGGAATTTGAGTACTTCAGCAGGAAGGGCCATGCAGGCATTTCAAAAAGATGTGACCTGTGCATTCCTATCAACATGAACATAGACATGCCACTCATTCGTGGCTGAATGAATCATCATGTGATATTTAATGTTGTTCTGCTTTAATGTTTTTGGGTGCTGAATCCAGGGTAGAGACAACACTGATGTAGTTTAACACTCACCTTCTCCTGACTGCCTAGTCCAAGGTTTTACAGATCAGCCATACCTATGTTCATCCAGTTTCATTAATAGTTCTGGATGGTTCAACATATTTCTATTGACCAGGAGAGACTCACAAATTATTCTATCTGAGAAATGGCTTGCATGTTTTAAATGGTCTTACTTCAGTTATCTGGCTTTGACAGCAACATTAGGAATTAATAAATGATACTATATGAATGTATTGAAAATATGATTGAGCTTTATTTCAGAGGTAGTGTTCTTGCTCCTCCCCTTCTTTGATCTGTTGGTACATATATAATATTTTTTAATTCAAATATAAGAGCTTGTGACTGCTATTTCAGAATTGCTACATATCCCATTCAGAACCAGATACTGTTCATTCTGTGTATCCTGCAGGGCATTTAAGGGCACACTGCATACATACCGTCTGTATGTATGCTGTCTTTTGTTTACATGCAGATTGTTTCCTTTTATTTATTTATTTTTTAATTTACTATGAATGGTTGGCACTTGCCAGAAGTTTGGTGTTATTGTTGGGTTGTAATAGACATTTACACATTTTTTTTTTGTTTTTCCCTCTTTTGAAGACCTCTCTGCTGTCCTGAGGCAAAAGGAATGAGACTGCATCTGCAGCCACCCTGCAGATCACTAGCCTACAAAATGGCTCAGCACCTCGATCCTGCTGCCTGATTATTTGTGCAAAGTATGATTCTAGTGTTGTGTGCATTTAATAAATGGGCTTGGAGAATGCAAATTATCTCAAGGAGATGTCAGAAAGAGCCATTAAACGATGCTAGATCTGAAAATATTTGAAGTTTCAGTTACTTCCCCCCCCCGCTTCTCAATTGACTAAGGAAGTTAATCTGAAATTCTTAAAACCCTGCCCAGATGAATTAGTCTCTGCATGTAACAATCCTGTGTTATTTGCTACCAAGTAAAACCAGACATCAGTGTCCTGGGAGGGCTGGCTGGCCATCCTTGCCCTTGGCAGATGCCTGGGGTTTTTCCACCGGCACTGGATCCAGGTCTGGCACCTTCTGCCCTGCCTTGGCGACCGTGAACCTGCTCATGTGCAGAGCTTCTTCGTACACCGGAGGGGTGTCTGATGTGGAGAGGGGAGGTGTTCCCTGGGCAGCACTGTGGGAGTGTGCCACCGCTAATATCCTCCTGGCAGCAGGTCCAAACACCGAATGGAGAGCTGGAAGAGAGGAGACCAAAGCTGCTTGCCTCATCCTTGAAACCATTATGTGATTAGAGGATATCCACAGGGTTTTCCCTCCCCGCAGCAAGGATGATTTCCTTTTCCTGCCCCTTCAGTCTTCCCTAAAAGGAGTGGGTGTGAAATCCTGCTAGCAACATCCCACAATTACTGTCTCCTAAAATGCCACTGGAACCTGTCGCTGCCCTAATCCACCCAAACATGCTTCACAGCTGAGAACCTTAGTTTGTAGCACGTACAGAGGTCGCTTTCCCTCCATCCTGCCATGAACTTCCCTCTACCAGCCTTGCAGTGTCACCAACTGGGCTTTACAGTGCAGCCCCCTCACTTGCCAGGGTGTTGAATTCCCCCGGATCTGGCAAGGCCAACTCACAAGTGATGGTGCTCTGGAGGGTGCTGTCGTGGTCAAACGCAATGACAGTGACCTCGTAGGGCTGAGGGCCTGACTCGTCCCCTGTCTGATGGCAGTGGAAGCAGCACCTCACGCAGACAGACACCAGGCCACACAGGAGCAGGAGCCCCCCGATCACCAGCACCAGCCTGGAACGGGAGGGGGGACAGAATTAGGACAGAAAGGTTTTTTTTTGCAGGACACTGACTGCTTTTTTGTTTGCAGTCTCTGGCTACTTACAGTGTGGTTAACCTCAAAGCTTAACAAAGTCACCTGAGGCTTTGTCCAGCTGAGTTTGGACAGTCTTGAGGGATGCAGATCCCTTGTCCCCTCCAGACACCTGTTCAAGTGCTATAACATCCTCAGGGGAGGCTTTTTTTCTCCTGTCTAATCAGAATTTTCCTGTCTGCAGCTTGTATGCTTCTACTGAGCACCTCTGAGAAGTCTCTGTCTTTATCTTCTCTTAAGATCCCCTGTAGATAGTGGAAAACTGCAATTACTTTGTCCCCTTAACTTCCTACAGGCTCAAGAAACCTGCTTCTTCTTATTGGCTCTCCAGGGGACTGGCTTCAGTTTGCCAACATCTGTTTTATAGTAGGGGACCAAAACCAGGTATTCCAGACATCAGACATCTTGTCATGAGTGACAAGCAGAGAGGAAAAAAATATGGATCTTGCAATCTTCTGGCTACTAATTAATTCAGCCTTCTAGGTGCTAAACAACTACCATCCTTTTTAACCTCATCCTGGTGGGAATAATTAAGAAATCAGACAGAAATTACTTTAAAAACAAATCTTTTAAAAGGCATATTGTGCCATGAATGCTTTATTGATATTGTTCATATGACTAAGTATGTGGAATAAAAAAGGAGGCTGGTAGGTCAACATTTGTTAAAGATGGTGAGACAGCTGAGGGTTTGCCTTGCTCTTGTAGAGCTTTAGAGAATCCCAGGGAAAAGGAGGGGGTGGCATCACTCTTGAGCAGGCCACATTTAATCCCACCCTTTGCTACTATTGCAAAGTTGTCTAGAGATGCAGATATTTAGAGCAAACATGTTATCTTACCAGATATACCACAAACGGTCCCATTCTGTATCTGAACAGCTGAAGAGAAGAGGGTACAAGAAATAGTTATCCACAGAATACCAAATAAATGGGAAGATCCCTATGGTAATCTCCTCCATCTCTCCTCATGTTCCTCACTTACTTTCCAGCTTCCACATGGCACAATGATGAGAAATTCATTGTGCTTTTTGGAGGACACAGTTGTTCAACCTCATCTTTATCCCTGATAGGTGAATTTCCTTTCCATTGTCTTTATCTCTTTATTGTTTTCCTGATATTTATCCTTGCCCAATTCCATTTGCAAACCTTAGAGATCTGCATTCCTGTTTGTCTTTTTCTTTTTTGTCAATATATCATTTTGGTTATTCTTACAAATGACATCACCCATAGTAATAGTCACAAAAGCAGTATATTTCAAACCATTTTTTCAAGGGAAGTTCAATTCTAAATTCATAATCCTAGTCTATTGAAATTGCTCCACAAAGCTTTTAACTATTGCAGTAATGCAAATAGGCAGCAGGAGCAGTACCACATGATCAGTATGATGATCAATAAAAATAGTAATCAATACACATCACATTCAAAATAATGGTGAATTTACATGAATTTTTAATACTATTAAATAAGCTTTTCTGGAAAATGTCAACCATCAGGTCATAATGGCCATGTCCAGTATCGCCTTTGGTGTTCATTGTTTTCTCAAAAGAAGAGCAAGATTGACAAATACTTACAGCTCAGTGTTGAGGCAGCCTTCCTCACCTTTCACCTTGGGGAACTAGAAGGAGGAAACCAGAAAAGACACAGCTAGAGTGAATTAAATATTTGTCATATGCATCTTTTATATCTTTTATATTAAGAGTCTGGATCTCCTATGGTAAAGACTTACTGTTACCTATCTTCCATTGTTTCCATCATATAATCTGCTGCAGATTTGAAGTTACTCTGAAACCAACAGCATTGTTTCATATATTAACTTCCTGCAGTCACTGAAATCCTATTTAGTACTGTTCTTGCCTTCATCCTCACCACAACTTTCCCTTTCTCCACCACAAGCCATCTAGATCCTTCTGCAGGCTCAAGTATTAAGAACATTTAAATACCCTGCTTCATACTATATCCACTCTGGCTTGAAAAGTGCTCTGTCCTTCCAGCACTCCTATCCTCATTCCTTTTCCTTGGGTACCCTTACATTTGAGTTACCATCCCTAGAACAGCAGCAAGTATTATCTTCTCTCTGTGTGTCTTTTATATGTCCAGTTCTTTCTAATATCAGGGAAATTGTTATTGCTAATGGCCCTCCATCTTTCCAAGGTAACTCCATATCCGAGCAGAGAGCCCATAAAGAGGAATGTCAAAGGTGGCTTACCCATAAGAAACACCCTACGACAAAGCAGATCATGTCTGAGTTATGCATCCCTCTAAGGTGGTTCTGTGGCCTCTTGGTGTCTCAAGCTGCTCAGAGTCTTCTTGTCCTTTATACTTTCAGTTCATCTTCACCAGTCCAGTGGCCAGGAGAAGGAGCAGTTTCTGTGCTGTGTGTTGATCCAATCTCTTCCTCCTAATCTACCTCTTTCTGCCCTTCAGGTTTTTGCTTTCCCTCTTTCCCTTTTTATCACTGGCAATTCCTGATTGTTTCTGCCTGTCTCTTTTTGTTATTCTATTGGCCTGGTTCTCTTCCTCTTTTGAAGGGATTTCTGAAACCTTCCAGTCAGATCAGGAGAAGAGCAGTGGCTACAGGTTCTTAATTTAGATGTTTAACTAGTTCAGTGAAGGGCATCATGAGATCTCTGCAGGCCTGACCCTTCCATTCTATGAGCAGAAAGGGTCTCTGTTCATTCCCAATTATTTCTCTCCCCGCCCCTACCCTGAGGGGAGTGGGTTGAAGGTCATGTTACTGACCTGTTTAAATGGAGTTCAGATTCCTCTCTCTCTTCCAGTACCTTTTCTGCCCCTGCACTCACATTGTCCTACCTCTGTAGATCCAATCTACCGACTTGGAAGTGGAAGAATTTGCCGTATAATAATTATATCCAGCATGTTATATATATATATATACACACTTATGTATATGTGTCTGTACGTAGATCTATATGTGTATATATATATATGTCTATATATGTACAACATATATGTATGCATATGGATATATATATATGTGTGTGTTTATTTATGGGGGGGTGTGTGTGTATATATATATATATACACTCATATGCAGCAACTCTTGTACCTCCGATTTTAAGGCTCTACCATTATCCCTCTTGCCTGGTCATGTCCTGCTATTTCAATCCTGCCGTTTGAGAGACTGTTCACTCACAGGTCCCACTCCCAAATTTCCTGCACAGCCAGCCAAATCCCCCTAAATTCCTTGCAACAGAGGGATTACATGTTGATTCTCCTGTCCTGGATACTATTAGTCCTACAGCTGATTATATTCACAGGTTCCATTCAATGACCCATTAATTTTCTCTGTCTTGTAGAATTGCTAAAAATTTCCGTTAGTGTTCATGGCTCCCCAGAGTGTTATTACAGGCATGTAATTGTGTTCGCCTAATCTTTCTCTTTTATACATAGCTGAGAGAGAAAAAAATGCTCTCCAGTAATGTGTAACTATTTTTGTTTGGGAACTACCTGGGACTGGTGCATAAATATTTGTTAAAGGCAGGACAGCAGCTAGTGAGACTCGTTGCCCCTTGTTGCAATCACAGCCCTTCCACATTAAACTGGTGAATCATTAGCCCTGGTGGTGCATTTTAGAGTTGCAGAGCAGAACCAATGGATCCATGAACATAATGTATTCTCCCAAGGCAGGCTAAAACCCATTTGCCATTCTTTAATTCTAAAAGTAGTGGTGCAGTATAAATATGCCTTAGCAGTACTTTATCCATCCATCCATCCATCCTAGTCTGCTGGAGGGAGGTTTCTGAGTCCTGATGGACAAATAAGAAAGACAGAAAGAAACATGACCTACTGACATTGTATTTACTTTACAATATTCTTTTTGTCTCCTTCACCTAATTCTTTGGTGTATTATAGAAGCCTTAGAAGAAAAGAACTGTGAAACTGTAGAAACAGCAGGATTGTAAACAACAGAACAATTCTGGACAGCAGAACTGTAAAATAGCTTTTCCTGTATACATGGCTTTTGAAACTGGTGGGATTAAATGTGGAAAAGAAGTACAAATTACTAATGCTTTTTGGGGCTTTTTATTATCAGTGTGATAATTCAATAAATCATCACTTGATTTTAGCTGAAATACAGTCATATGATAATCTCAAATTCTGGAATGATCCAACTGGAGAAACAGCAGATAAAGTGACAAAAAATTCCCTCAAGAAAAAGCAGCAGTGTGACATGGAAACCTCCAAAAGGAGATAATAATAAATTCTTACTGAAACTTATTCATTACTCTTCTTCAATTTCTATGGCATTGCTATTAACACTATTCTTCTTCCAGTGTTACCAAAAATAGGTAAAAATACAAACTCTTTAACACCAATGTAGCATTAAGAAGCATGCATTCTTTATTTGGCTGGATACATGAGGGGATATCCTCTGAAATATTGTGCATGCTGAGTACAGAAAAAGCTCGTATTTAGAGGCTTTATCTTACACACATATTCATTGGTTTTCCTGGAATAAACATATATTTGATTATCATTTCCCCCAAATCATTAACATATTTTCCTTCCTCTCTGTAGATGTGTTTTTCTGTCCTGGTCTCTTTGGTGGTACCTGGTGGTTGGTGACCCCAAAGTCAAACCTGACTGCCTGGTGAAATGATAAAAGTTGGCACAACTGGGCTGGTTGTTCTCTAGTTCTTCCTACAGAATAAGCATTGTGCAGTTCCATAGGCCAGTGGTTTTTCAAGGATAATCATTGTATGAACCCACCAGGTGCAAACAATTCTTCATCTGGCGACATTCTCCCCTGTAAGGCTTGTGAAGCTTATCTTTGACTATTCCAGGAGACGGCCTTTTTCTGCTTATGGGATAGCTTTGTAAACAAACTGGACATTTCACTGTTACCAGTTTTTCTATTTTAGTCATTTCCACACTAAGTACAGAGTTTTGGAGACTAATGTCAGGGACTCAATTACCCCATGGGATTTTGTGTTCTTTTTCCATTACTTTCTTCCTTACAGGAAGTGGAACTATAACCTGTTGGCTGTTTGTTACCCACCATCCCTCTTGATTCTTAGTGGCTTCTAATATATTTTCTAATCATTGATCCTCACTGTCAGAATTAGCCTAAAATTCTGATATGTCAATTTTGTTTTTGTGACGCTAACTCTGGGATGCTTTTTCAGCTACTCCTTGAGCTGCTTTGTCTGCCAGTCAGTTTCCCACTCTAACATTACTTTGTCCAGATTGATGTGCTTTGCAATGCATCACTGCCACCTCCTTAAGTTTTTTAACTTCTTTCAAAAGTTGGAAAATTTCTTCTTTTGTTGAATAGATAATCCTTGAGCAGAGAGCAGTCCTCTTTTCTTCCCTATGTCTCCATGGGCATGAACCACAACACATACATAACTAGGATTAGTCCAAATATTCACTCTTTTGCTCACTGCCAAGTTCAATGATTTGTTTTAGTGCTATTATCTCTGCTTTTTGGTCTGATGTATTCATTGGTAAATATTGAGCTTCTAATACCTCAGTGGCAGTCACCACTGCATATCTTGTCATCTATTTCCTTTCATGAGACTGCTGCCATCTGTAAATAATTCTAAACCAGGATTCTCTCTTGGCTCATTCTGCAAATCGGTTCTGCTGGAATATACCTCTTCCATGGTTTGGAGACAATCCTGTATCAGGGCTCCCTCATCCACTGCTTTTGGATCGAGGAAGACAGCTGGATTCGTGGCTGCTGTCGCCTTTAATTCCGTATCATCCTGTTCCAAGAGCACAACTTTGTATTTGAGCATTCCGCTGGAGGATAGCCAATGCCCCTTCTTTTGCTCTAATGTGGATGTCATCATGTGAGGGAAAAATACAGTGATGTGCTGTCCAGTCCTGAGCCTCCTAGCCTGGTGGATCAGTAGAACAGCTGCAGCAGCTGCTTGCAAGCATCTAGGCCACCCTCTGCTCACTGTCCAGCTGTTGGGAGAAACAGCCCACAAGTCTCCTCCAGGCTCCCAGCTTCTGCATCAGGACCCCCAGGTCCCCTCAAGTTACCTGAGCATCCTATTTTCCCAATAAATCTCTCCCCAACAAGAGGATTAGGCATTCAGATATATGTAGAAACTGATGAATAGTGCAGTTCTTTCCTAATTTAAATTTTATGGGCCGTAAAAATGACTGAGTTTCACTTTTCCCTGGAGCACCAGTTATATTTACCCCATTGTGTGCATTTACTACATGTACCAATTTACACTGAACAATTTGCAATTTACAATTTACCAATTCACATTTACCACATCCTTACTATACTTTCCTTTATATGTATTCCATACAGAATAAGTTGCCCCTGTGCTTACCAAAAATTTCAGCTGGGGTAGAATCCCCCGTTTCCCTTCAATCTTCATCTTCTCATGTAACAGCCTGTAAGGCAGGGTCCAGCTTCCCAGCCTGCGGGCATTCCCGCTTCCAATGCCCCTTTTCCTTACCAAGTGCGCTCTCGTCTTCCCCGATCGCTGTCGGGGAAACGACGGGAGCCTCCCTCCTCCCCTTGTTCCGCCTCGCCTTCCTATTTCTCCTCCTCCGCTGAGCGGTCCCGTAGCACCCTCTAGAGCTGCAAGTAGGTTATCGTGCCTCTTCCCTTCCAGCCCGTCGCATTTCCCTATCCCTGTCGTGATATCCTTTCCAAGCTTCCTCTAACAACTTTCCTGAGTCACACCACTCCGGTCCTTCCATTTTCTGGAGTTTCCTTCTAATATCTTGGGCCGACTGCCCTACAAAGATAGTTTCTAACTGTACAGCCTCCTCGAGGTTCTCAGGATCCAGTCTTTCTTTAAACACTCCCTG
The DNA here is from genome assembly GCA_013398075.1 of Notiomystis cincta. Classification (NCBI taxonomy): domain Eukaryota; kingdom Metazoa; phylum Chordata; class Aves; order Passeriformes; family Notiomystidae; genus Notiomystis; species Notiomystis cincta. Next base: position 109,977 of record VZRX01023312.1, on the reverse strand, counting down.
GGACAGTGACTCCACCACCTCCCTGGACAGTTCATTCCACTCCGACTTCACCAAATTGTTTTCAGGTTTTTCCACATGTCAGGATAAGAGCAGTCCCATGCTTTCTGCCTTCTTTTCCTTTCTTCACTGCTTTAGCTTGAACTTTTTAATAACATTGCCCCCCAGCCAGCATTGCAGACAGATGGTGTATGAAATTACACTGTGGAGTGAGACCAGAAAGGCTTTGGCAAACCCTGTTTTTAAATGTTCCTTCTAAAAGCTGCAAAGAACACAGGCTGTTAAAGAAACCAAGCTTTTTCCTTCAGTGACTGATACTGAAGCAATGTCACACGTTGAGCTAATTCCCTTGATTCAGCCACGTAACGGAAAGGAAAACAGGTACTAGAGTTGCCTGGCATAGTCCCAAAAAAGCAAGACAGCAGCTAGTGCAAAATGATGAAAACAAGTGCTATTTTATACAGCTAGAGACTGATGAACTGAGAATTAAAGCCCACCAGCCAACTTGAAATGACTGCATATGCCAGTGTCCAAGAGTGCAGGACCATGCAGATTCACTGCTAGCTCATCCATGAAGGTCATCACAAGGGCAAGAATATGCTATACATTTCCAGGCTCGTGTTCCAGGCTTCAGTGGTATCACTCTGGTGCTTTCTATTGCAATTGAGACTTACACCTGAAAGAGTGCCACACACCTAATGAAATGAAGAAATAAAGATACAGGGAAACAACTAAGGGACACAGTCGATTAACTTTTTCCATGAGCCTGGGAAATGATGCTGATGTTGCTTTTCTTGGGAGCACAGAAAGAAACTCTAACCTGAAAATAGCAGTTCAATGGGTGCATCAGCTAGTTATTTATGATTGAGCTATATGTGTCAGACGGCAACAGGTGAAAGCACAATTTCTTTCTCCAATGATGCAAGGACAATGCTTTCGTAACTACAGAGCATCCACAGGTCAGCACAGCTCCATTTGATTTGTGATCTCTTGTTCTGTCTCTCAGTAAACTTGATGCCTCTGCAGTCCATCCCTATTTAGGACACAAGGTTTTACTTCATACAAGGTGTACAACACAAAAAGTAAAGAGCCTCCTGAAAATGTGCTATCTTTCCTACCTGGGTGATGTGGTTGTTTCATGCAGAGTGGTCAAGGTCCCCTCTGCTGATAGCAGGATGCTGCCCTTGCTTCTTCAGGGAAACTGCTTCCAGAGATTTCTAAGCACAGAGGAAAATTAGCAACTTTCTAGTCTGAGGTGACTACCCTGTCTTGAACTTTTCTAGCATCTAAAACCAGACTCCAGAGTTTCCCATGATTTNTAGGGGGAGGGCTTGGAAGTTTTTGGGCAAATAATAGCTGAGAATCTTGGACAGCACAGACTGCAGACTTTCCCTCTAGAAAGGGAGGCATTTACACCTATAGATTAAAATAATCTGTCTCCTAGGCTGCACAGGTAGTCCCATCCCTTCTGGGAACAGGAATGTGCAACAAGTCTGATGTCCCAAAAATCTGTGTATATAAATATATTTCCAGATGGGAATCAGAGACTATGGAGTACAGGACTCACCTGTCTTTAGGATGAGAAATATGTCCTGTTTTACTAAATATGTGGAGCAGATGGAGTGGGGAATGCTCAGAGCCCCCTCTAGCCTGGCCTTGAACACTGCCAGAGATGGGGCAGCCACAGCTTCTCTGGGCAATCTGTGCCAGGGCCTCAGCACTCTTTAAACAGAATAATTTCTTCCCAGTATCTAATCTAAACCTAGTCCTTATCTGAACTGTTCCCCAAGTCAGCAAAGAGAAATTAGCATTTCCAGTGTACCATATATCTCAGTCTGTTGTTGATTTCTTAATTAAGTGAGCTGCATCCTTAAATGGCTTTGTCTCTCCTGGGCAAAGTCAGCTGAGAGTGACCATGTTGGATCTCCTCTGTACACATCTTGTAGGCTGCTCCCAGTTATCACAGAGGGAGCTTTAGTTGGGCAAGATGAACCTCGGTGTGTCTGGCTGTTTGTTCCTGTGTTTTCAGAAGTGTTTGCAAACTGCCTTGTTTGCTTTTCAGAAATGCTTTGGCTTCTTCTCACCTTGGCCTGGCTTTAGCAAAAATAGTTATTATGCATGCCAAATACATGCATCCTTTCCTGCACATTGAAAAAAATTGCAAGAGAACAAAGGACAACATTGTCCTTTGGGTTACTGAAAGCTGATCTCTGTAAAGCATTAGAAATATGACAAGCACACATAAACAATTTCAGGCCACTTCTCTTTTCCTTCTTCTTCTCTCCACTTGATGGTTTTCTTAGGATTTTATTCTGTGTCTTACCAGATCAATACTACATCTAGTTAAAACACACACAGCCTTCTAAAAGTAGGAATAGGGAAAAGCAAGCTAGGACTGCAAAGCTCGCCCCTTCGTGTTACGGAATAAACATCTACCTCCCAAATTAAATCCCTAGATTCAGCTTTGTCTGTGAAAAGCCACAACAAGGTGCCATGAACCACTGCTTTGAAGCACCCGATCTTTCTGCCTTTAGATCTTTTGACGGAGGAGTTCTGTGCTGATATCCCCGTGTCACCTCTGCTGTGCAAACAGGGGAAAGGCCAAGGCACCCAGCTTCTGCTGAGTCAAGGACTGAACCTGAGAGCCCAGAGCATGAGTCCAGCATGAGCCTGCAAAATGCTTCAGGGGAGAAACTGAATTAATTGTTTAATTGCTGAGATGTTTTCCTGCTAAAACCTTTGTCTCTGCAGGAGGCAAATAGATGGGAAATAGGAATTTCCTCAGCTTCTCTGACACTCATTGGATGCCTCAAAGCACCAGCAATCTGCTGTGGGGGCAGCCAGGGAATATTTCTAAGCAGATATCTCATAAAGTCAATAAGCGGTAACGTAGGGAGTAACCATGGCTAACAAAGTGTTTGCAGAGGCCCAGTCTCCACGATTTCTCCTCTGGATAGGCTCAAATGGGGGAAAACTGATTGTCATTCACACCTAATCCCCTCAGCTGAGCTCCTGCTTTCTGAGAAGCACTTCTCAGGAACAGGCACCTGGGAAACCATGATGCCATGCAGAGTGTTGGGCAGTCAGCAGCTTGTTTTATGCATGTTTATGCCTCTGAATGCCAGGCTGAATAATTCAGCTGGCCTGGTGCTCATTTGGCTTGTTTGCTAATGGCATCAATCAATGCTGTCAGCCCAATGCAAGTTAGTTCAGAAGGAAGTTTTGCACAAGACAGGGCTGAAATTAGACATTCAGGTAGAAATAATTCGAGATAATTGATGACTAAAATATATGTTACGTCACTAATCTGTCAGACAGCTGTCACAGTTACTCTAGTGCCTGGCTGGTCATCTCTTGGTGCCTGAACTGATGTCAATGAAAAGGAGATTTATCCTCTTTCTGGAGGCAGAGATAGGCCTGCCCTGGATGGATGAAAGGAGACAACTATTCAGATTATGTGGGAAGAGAATTAAGCTCATTTGGACTGAGCATTTAAAGGACTGGTCAGCCTGAGTCAGTGAATTATAGGGAATGGTCTCCAAATAAAGGAGGAACAGATCTATATTTCTGTTGGACCAAATGAACATGTGAGGGCATTAATTTTAATTTCAATAGGCTTTGAAAGATGCCTCTGCTTTGGAAATCTGCCTACTGCAGTTCATCAGTCAGCTGTTCAAAAAGATTTTATTGCATTTCAGAGAAGCAAGAAAGCAAATGGAGCCCCCTGAAAACAAACAAACAAACAAACAAAAATTAATAGCAAAACAACCCTCCAGAGCAAGCAATCTGGATTGCTGAGTTTGATCTCACTGTGGTGCCTTTTGCTCTAATATGAAAGAAGTAGTAACTCTGATATTGATATTTCTACTCTTCAATATTTAACTTTAGGTTTTTCTTCTTTTTCAAATAAACCCACTGACCTAATATAAAACATTTTTCTCTTAGTCCCTGTAAATTCCAACTCAGGCAATTTTCTTAAGCTTACACTGATGTGTGATGTTTCACTTTTAAGGATACCAATCTAAGCCCACAAGACTCTGCTTCTAAAAGCACTCATAGACGTCAAATCTAATGCAAGTCAAGTGATTGATCTTCTAACTAGCAGCTGCAGCATCCTCCAGAAGATAATACAGGACTTAAGTTCTGTATGAGATACAGGTCCTAAAAGCATCTTGTTCTTTTCAAGCTCAAAATCATCCTGCCTATGACCCTATATTACAGGGCACCATCATTTATATTATCAGTGTATGACAAAACCACAATTTAAATATCAATTCTAACTCCTTCATTCTCTTAAAGTTTGCTTGCATATTAATGGCTTGTAGATTTAAGCTCTAAATGGCGTCATTTAAATTAGGTTTTATTGTGGGTTGAAAAATGGAACGAAACATTCGGCAATGTTTCTCATTCTCTAGAGTTTTAATAATGATCCTCAGATCTAAGACATTCACAATTTTCTCATTTGCTGCATAGTTAACCCTACACATTCAGGGCAGTACCAACACAGGGACACCCAAAAGGACTGCAGCTGTGTGCACACATTCTGTGCGAAGTGCCCATATTGAATACGTGCAGGAAGATGTTTTAAGGTGGTTTCGGTAGGGCTGGTTTTCGTATGATTTGAATAGTCCAAAGGGCTACGTTGTGTTATCAAATCTAAATTGCACTTGGATAACACTGAAGTGATAGGTAGAAACCAGATGAAGGAAGCCACAGGCTGCCTCTGTCAGTATTGTTTTAGAGGGTTATAAATGCTGTCGGGTCCAGGTGCCTTCAGTTATGTAAAACTTGAAGTAGGTTTTAAATAATAAAATTGGTACTTGTGTACTTTTATTGGCAAAGGGTTCAGGAAAAGAAGAGCTGGGGATTATGAGGACTGCAGCTAACCAGAACGGGAGGGGAGAAGAGCAGAGGTGTGGCTGAGGTTGATGAGGACAGGAGAGTGATGGGGGAAACTACTGATGGATCTGAAAGGGGGATCCTGCATGTGCTAGTGGGGAGGGTCTCAGGTGTAAGAAAGGGAATGGAAGCATCTCTCTGAGGTAGGGCATGGCTTAGCCATCCTTGTCCCTTTCTCTGCTGATGAGAAGTCTGGAGGTCTCCAGGCTAACAAGAGGGTGGGCTGATCCACACTCNGTCCTTTCTCTTCCATTAACTTTTCTTTTTAACCCTCAGCCAGTTCCCTTCTCTTTGTATAGTAATAACACAATGGTACAAGTATAAGGAATAAGGATCTGAAAATGCAGGAAATTGAAGGCAATTTTGTGAAAAACAGCTCGAATTCTAGATCTGGCATTAATTTGCTCAATTTTGCATTTCGTCTGTTGGTTGTCAGAAGCATTTCCATTTCTTCAGAGAAAAATAACTCATGAAGTTGTTACTGGGCTGATAGCAGGAGAGAATTTTGAAGAAGTTTGCAGATTAAAGTGCATCTGAAGAAATTATGCACTCAGGCAGGTAATTGAGGTGTTTCTGTTGTGAATGGAAGTTTCTGGAGCTAGCTGGCTGTGTGGAAGCCAGTGAGTCAACAAGTAGAATAATAATAAAAAAAAAAGAACTCACAGATAACCCCATATTACACCTTAATGACACAATTTATTACATCAAGATAACTCTGGAAAAAAGGAGACAGCANGCTGTTCAAAAAGATTTTATTGCATTTCAGAGAAGCAAGAAAGCAAATGGAGCCCCCTGAAAACAAACAAACAAACAAACAAAAATTAATAGCAAAACAACCCTCCAGAGCAAGCAATCTGGATTGCTGAGTTTGATCTCACTGTGGTGCCTTTTGCTCTAATATGAAAGAAGTAGTAACTCTGATATTGATATTTCTACTCTTCAATATTTAACTTTAGGTTTTTCTTCTTTTTCAAATAAACCCACTGACCTAATATAAAACATTTTTCTCTTAGTCCCTGTAAATTCCAACTCAGGCAATTTTCTTAAGCTTACACTGATGTGTGATGTTTCACTTTTAAGGATACCAATCTAAGCCCACAAGACTCTGCTTCTAAAAGCACTCATAGACGTCAAATCTAATGCAAGTCAAGTGATTGATCTTCTAACTAGCAGCTGCAGCATCCTCCAGAAGATAATACAGGACTTAAGTTCTGTATGAGATACAGGTCCTAAAAGCATCTTGTTCTTTTCAAGCTCAAAATCATCCTGCCTATGACCCTATATTACAGGGCACCATCATTTATATTATCAGTGTATGACAAAACCACAATTTAAATATCAATTCTAACTCCTTCATTCTCTTAAAGTTTGCTTGCATATTAATGGCTTGTAGATTTAAGCTCTAAATGGCGTCATTTAAATTAGGTTTTATTGTGGGTTGAAAAATGGAACGAAACATTCGGCAATGTTTCTCATTCTCTAGAGTTTTAATAATGATCCTCAGATCTAAGACATTCACAATTTTCTCATTTGCTGCATAGTTAACCCTACACATTCAGGGCAGTACCAACACAGGGACACCCAAAAGGACTGCAGCTGTGTGCACACATTCTGTGCGAAGTGCCCATATTGAATACGTGCAGGAAGATGTTTTAAGGTGGTTTCGGTAGGGCTGGTTTTCGTATGATTTGAATAGTCCAAAGGGCTACGTTGTGTTATCAAATCTAAATTGCACTTGGATAACACTGAAGTGATAGGTAGAAACCAGATGAAGGAAGCCACAGGCTGCCTCTGTCAGTATTGTTTTAGAGGGTTATAAATGCTGTCGGGTCCAGGTGCCTTCAGTTATGTAAAACTTGAAGTAGGTTTTAAATAATAAAATTGGTACTTGTGTACTTTTATTGGCAAAGGGTTCAGGAAAAGAAGAGCTGGGGATTATGAGGACTGCAGCTAACCAGAACGGGAGGGGAGAAGAGCAGAGGTGTGGCTGAGGTTGATGAGGACAGGAGAGTGATGGGGGAAACTACTGATGGATCTGAAAGGGGGATCCTGCATGTGCTAGTGGGGAGGGTCTCAGGTGTAAGAAAGGGAATGGAAGCATCTCTCTGAGGTAGGGCATGGCTTAGCCATCCTTGTCCCTTTCTCTGCTGATGAGAAGTCTGGAGGTCTCCAGGCTAACAAGAGGGTGGGCTGATCCACACTCACTGCCCACAGCACACGAGCTGCTCTCTGGAGAAACCCACAGCCTGCCTTTGCTCTGGGGGTCTGGGGGATCTCACTGACTCTGGACCTGCTCATGCATAAATAGAACTTCTAACCTTGGGGTCTTGGACTCCTCTCCAGCACCTCCAGACAAGTTATAATTGTCTTGTACATCTCTGGGCCTTGCACCTCTCGTTCCCTCCCTCACACAAGAAAGAGCACAAGGACTTTCAGAGGTGTTGAGTGAAGGCAGACAGCAGAAGAGATGTAGCAGCTATGAAGTGCCCGATGTTACATCCTTTATTTTATTTTATTTTATTTTATTTT
>VZRX01023312.1:0-102368 GCA_013398075.1 Notiomystis cincta | reverse complement strand
AAAAAAAAAAGAACTCACAGATAACCCCATATTACACCTTAATGACACAATTTATTACATCAAGATAACTCTGGAAAAAAGGAGACAGCAAATGTGAAATATTAATCCTGTGGACCTGGATGACATCTAGGAGGTCTTAATGTGGATCCATGAATTTAAAGATCGATGTAGCTGGTGCCCCAGCAGTCTGTAAAGGTTTTCAGCCTTGTCAGTCTGGATTGGAGCCTGATTTCTTAATCATATAAAACACGGATCATTATTTCAGCTAAGTTACGTTGTGGGTTTTGTGATGCGGTTGCATATAAGACATTATTCTTTAATTATATTCTGAAGGTTACAAAGGTGTTGGAGGCCTTACCCAAGATTTTAGGGCTGAAAATGATCATTCATTAGTGGTGACAGGGAAGACACTCCACTCTGCATCAGTGACCTTTGGGGATTTGGTGGTATACTCTGCAGAAAAAAAATAATTCCTAATGAAAACAAAACCTGACCTAGGTAGAACAGTGGTGGGATTTGGGGTGACTGTTCTTTCATTGCTTATTTAGGTGGAAATTTGGCACTTAACACCTACTCAGAAAGATTTTGCAGTGGCAGTTACCCCACAAATATTTTAACTCCATTTATTTTACTGAAGTTGGCACTGATCTCTGCTCTGTGTGACCAGGGACAGGACACAGGGAACGGCTGGAGCTGTGCCAGGGGAGGGTTAGGATGGATATAAGGGAAAGGTTCTTCCCCCAGAGGGTGGTAGGGCACTGACCAGGCTCCCCAGGGAATGGTCACAGCCCCAAGGCTGTCAGAGCTCCAGGAGCACTTGGACAATGCTCTCAGGGTGGGATTGTTGGAGTGTCATTTGAGGGTAAAAGTTGCAGTAACTGGAATGCATGAAATAGCTACTGGAATTGGTTTTTACATGAATGTATATATTCTATAAATATAGATTAATAAATGGAAGCAGTATCTAACAACCAGACAGAAGGTGTTAATTGGTCTGATTCAGCTTAATCTTCTTTCCCAATTTTAGACATCTGATAGGGAAAAAGGGCTGATAAACATGGAAATGGCAACCATGATCATGTCAACTCAGAGAGGAGCTGAGCTGGCCTAAAATAGATTCATGGAAAGGACCTCTAGCATCTTCAAGTCCAACCATTATCCCAGCACCACCCTCACGTTTGCCAATAAACCATGTCCTCAAGTGCCACATCCACATGTTTTTTGAGCATTCCAGGGATGCTGACTCCTTGGGCAGCCTGTTCTTGCACTTGACAAGTGAAAATAATTTTCCTATTATCTAATCTAAATCACCCCTGCTGCAACTTGAGGCCGCTTCCCCTTGTCCTGCCACTGCTTACCTGGGAGAAGAGACTGACTCCCATCTGGCTCCTTTCAGTGGGGTTTAGAGAGCGCTAAGGCCTCCCCGGAGCCTGCTTTTCTCCAGACTAAAAGAGAAAAGGCTACTCCCTGCTCCTCATGGGACTCGTGCTCTTCCTCAGCTTCATGTCCTCCTTTGGATACGTTCCAGCCTCTTTGGACACACTCCAGGCAGTAGTTCCCACAGCAATTCTGTCACACACAGTGCACAGGCAGACTCTGCCAGTCCTGGTTTGTGTGCTGTGTTAGCCCAACAGGATCCTGATCACACCTGGGGGCTCTGAGAACAGCAGGTATTTAGCTCCTGGAGCTGGACAGCCAGCAGCCCACTCCTCATGGCCTTCTGCTGCCCAAACCCACAGACATCCTCCCCCTTTGTCCCTGCTTGGTGCGAGAGTTGTGGTGGAAATAAATCCCAAAGAGACTGGGACCCAGTGAGTGTTTTGCAGTGTATGTAGTAAATCTTCGTTGTAATACTGTCTCTTAGGATGATGGTTTGCATGGAAAATCCAGGTAAGATGAATGATGGATTTTAAACTATTTGTATTTCAGCACCTCCCAGAAAGGCATAGAAAAAACAAGGTAGGTTGAGTCATGGCTGTTCCATTTGGAAAAATCTCTTTTCTAAATTAGCAGTGAGACAGAATAGAACTGACAATAATTAGCTCCCAGGAAAGGAATGGCTGAAGTGACTTCCCTGTCCTTTTGAATGAAGACTTCAAACATGACTAGATGGAAGACACAGCTGTGTGCCACAGGCTGGTCAGGTGCAACTGGATGAAATTACTTGGTGTGTTAGACTTGTGGTTAGACTGCAGGGGCTATGGAGCCATGTGTACCTTTTAGGCTAAACCAAAATGCTGTCTCCAGTGCTGGCAGGAGTTATGAGCTGTGCTCCATCACAGGAAAAGGTCTGGGCAGCTGTAAAACTTCTGTTTTGAAAGCTTCCTTTAGAACCACAAAAAGCTGGTGTTTTTTCACTCTGTCCAATACTAAGACTAAAATGCTGTGGCAGAGAATCCTGATTTGTTCTTCCCTTGTTCTGAAATAAATCCTGACTCTACCAGAAAGGACAAGAGTCCAGTAGGAATTCTCCTTCCTGTATAAGTGATCTATGCTTAAAGATTTATTGCAACATGGGAACATATTAAAAAATCCCTAAAAAACAAATTCATAACAGGAGAGAAGAAATATAAACTTTGCAGAATATTACCCAGCCACTGAATGACACAAAGGCAGAGAATTGACAGGGAATTTGTGTTTCACTTATCCAGTCTGGATCTGGCCTGTGTTTTGATTGCTGTTCCCATCATGAATCACAGAAAACTGCTATAAATACCAGAAAAAATAACTTCCCTTTGGACTTTGGAATTAATTTGTCTGTCCAGGAGTGACTAACAGTTTTGGGCAAGATTGAGCTGTAGTGATGCTAGCTGGGAAGGAGTCAGTTTTCTTCCTGGTGCTTCCCAGCTCCTCTCTGTCATCTCCTGATTTCCCTGTAGCATTTTACAGCTCATGTCTAATAACTTGGGACTGAGAGACCTTAAAGAACCTTGAAATCAGGGATAACCTTAAGATGTCTCTGTGTCCAGCTAGATAGTGGATTTAAAAGCAGTGTGTTGACCAATAGGATAGCATTTGCCATCAGACTTTTTTGCTGTGTGCAATGATGCTCCATATGGTGTAGATCTCTGAAAAACACGCACATCAGAAAGCTTTTCTTTCTGGAATTTTTCTGCTTTCCCACAGAACACTTCAGCCTATTATTGCATATGTGCTTCAAAATATTTCTGTCCAGTTACGCTGACAAATCAAAACAAATTGAAAGCATTTCAAGCCACCAGTGAAGCTCCTAGCACCACTTGAAGTGCTTGTGCACCAACAATAACAGGGTCACTCATCAGTGTTTGTAATTTATTCCTGTGCCAATAAACCAATAAAGATAAGCAGAAAATAAATCAGGCCTCCGTGGTGTGTCTTCTCTCCCTGGATTCCCAGGACTGCCCTTAGGCAACTCCACCCTGACAGACAAGGGAGAGGGCTTACCTGGCTGAGCCCACCTGCGTGCACTCAGCATCATCTTTTACTGGACCAGTGTAGGTTAAAATTCTCATGTGATTTTCTTTCCTGCCCTCTTGTGTCCCTGCCAGCCCTTCATGTCCTCGTTCCATGAGTGTTCAAGCCCCAGAGGTGCCGTCATGTGCAGCTGCAGGGCAGAGATAGCAGGAGAGATAGTGGTGACCTGAGTGGTGGCACAGGCCTGCCACCTGTCAGGGCAGTGCTCTGCTGGCAGCAGTGGCACTGTTCTGATAGCTCTATCAGCTGGGGATGTGGCACAAAACATCCTCAGGCGATGACTTGTGCTGAGAGGGATGAAGGAAGGTCAGGAAACTTTATAATCTACCATGCCATAAATGCACCATGACCGCACACAGGGCTGACTTCCTTCAGAGCATTACCTGAACACAGGCGTAGCTGCCTCAGGTGGCAATGCCTGTGAAGTCAGAGACTTCTGAAATCAGAGTTGTCAACTCATAGCTCTTGATTAGTGCTGAACTACAGGTTAGTGAAGGGAGGCTTCTCTGGAAGCACTCAGACACTGCAGGGAAGCCCTACCAGGAAGAGAACTGCTGTTGGAAGTGCAGAGGAATCCAGTACAGCCCATTCCAATAAAGCAGCCTTGGCTAAGTCACATTCCCTGATAGCTGGGACCAGCTCAGAGTGCTCTGAGGGAGAGTTACAGGAGTCTTGATGTGTTGTGGGCAGCCCTATACCCAACTGAGTTTCTTTGGAACTACACAGAAGCCCAGGGCGAGGTTCCTAAATTCTCAGCATCCAGACACTGAGGTGCCCTAACTTCCCAAACATTCCAAGCACTCGTGCTACATCCAACATTTTGCAGGCTGTCTCTATTAAATAGCCATTGGCCATAAACTTAGATAAGACACTTCACATTAAAATAAATAGGGATTTCCCTGAAATCCTTCAAGGGAAATTCTTCTCCCTGGTGCATCAGGTGAAGCTGAATCCTTTCTCACTTAACGACCATCAGACCTGGAACAATGATGAACTGGAGGCATTTCAGTTCTTGGCCATGGCGGTTTTACTACTACATTCATTACCACAACACTGAAATATTTCACAGCTTTAGGACATTTAAAAAAATGAGGAACCTGATGCTTGAGAGGACTAGCTAAAACCACGCAGAACCCTGTGGACATACACCCAAATTTTCACTTGTGCAACCAACATGACTTTGCATATTTCCACAATATCACAATAGCTTTTTAGTATGTGCTGCCTGAGAGGGGTTTGTAGGGGAATGGACAGGCCTCAGCTGTGAAATCTTCAGCTGAGGGAGATGTACATGCTACTGCCTTTTATCAAGCAGAGGATGGTGAGTCTGAATTCAAGCTTGCAGGGCAGAAGCAGGAACAGAACAGTCAAAATTTTAAAGTCATCAAAAAAGGAAGAAATCTCTCACCTGACAAGGATATTGATGGGAGAAGGTAAATCAGAATGGAGACAGGAGGAGCTGGACTGAAGCAATGTCCAAGTGCCCAACTGCATTTGGCTCAAATCATGAAGAACCCTCAAAATCCAAGTTTGGCACTGCTCCCCAGCAAGCAAATACCTGTGAAACCTTCTGGTAACCATGTGCATCCAACGTGTATGGATGGCAGAGGCCAGGACAAGGAGAACTTGGCCCTGGGAAAAGCTCCTCGGAGCCTGGTGCAGAGATCAGGCAGTAGGTACTGCAGTCCTGGTGTGTCTAGATATATGTTTACATATATGTAGATATATAAACACATATATACATTGATAAGGAAGAGAATCAAAGTTGGATGGAAGGTTTGGCATAGTCTTCTTTAAACTTGTGTTCTCCTTGTATAATGTAGCTATAATAATGTATTTTTTTATAGCAATGTAGTTAGCAGGGTTTACCAATAGCTTTTTCCTGCAAGGTGCTGAATACTCTCTTGTTCCTTAAGTTACTGCAATTCAGGATATGGTTTCTTTGCAGGGACAGGCCTTATTTTCCAAGTATAGGCAAGGTTTGGGGAGGACAAATTTCAGTTTCATTTTCCCTGGATTGCCATTATACACGCTGAAAAGATAAGCTGCTACAAAAGGCAACTGAAATGAGCTAAAAGAATCGGATTTTTTTCTGGCTACTGTATTGCTTCTATTTTACACCTTAGCAATTTCTGTCATCAGTGATTAATTCGGGCCCAAGTTATTAGATGAAGCAAACGCGCTGATTCCAAACATAGCAGGAATGCAGGAGGAAATGAAGAAGAATAAGCATGGTAAATATGCAAAACATTTTACAATGAGATTACTTCTGCCAGGTCAAGGGAATAAAGTTTTACTAGCTTGTGCCACAGGCATATAACTGGAATGATGACTTGTAAAATAAACCTTGGAAATCTCTGTGTTCGGATTAATATGGACATTCAGAATAACACAGGAGCGGGGTTTTTTATGCCTTTGGACATACTTTGTATACCTGAAGTAAGCACAATGAAATCTGCTTTTTTGAGTATTTACACCTTAAGGTATGAAGCAGGCTTAGGTGTTCAGCCTGGGGGCAAGAGGAAAATGCCCACATGGCCCTGCAAGAGTGGAATTCAGAGTTTGCTGATGGCACAGGCCACATCTTTAAGGGCAACTTTACAGGTGAGAAGATCACTTCTCTTTCAGGCTGAGAAAGGAAAGGGAGGGGGAAAAATAAATTTTACATTACTGGCTTTTCGGGAAATTGGATCAGAAATAAGCAAACACAGAAGCTGGTAAGTGTCCTTAATCCTTGGGAGCAATCCTGGTTGCTCAGGTGTTTTTTGGAAGGATATGTCTATTTATTAACTTCTCACCAAGGCTCGTGGGAGGGCATCTGGGAATCGGCTTCTCTGAGCAAACCCAGGCTGTTATTTATGGTAAAAAAAGAACATTGCTAAAGCTGGAAAATTCCTGAAGCATTGCTTCATTTTAAAACAAATTCTTGGGTTGAAGGCATTGAAGGGCCTCAGTTGAATGTGCTGGAGGAGTCTTTGAACAGGAATAGTGAAGCCTGAAGATTTTAGAAGAAGAAAAGAATGTTGAAAAAAGAGTAAATTAATTTGTGGCCATTGAAAGGAAAATTGAGAATACTAAACATTCTGAAGTGTTTTAGTTCATAACTGAGCTATTTATTTTACTGTGATATATTCACATTGCTTAAGGTCACATTAAACAAAAGTAGAGCTTTCTGTTTGAAAAATATCAGTGATCATTTCCACAGATTCAAATTAAAAATAAAACAGATAACCCAAACATTTGAAAACAGGTAATTAATGGAGAACTGGCTCTTTCCTGAAAGTGACTTTTGTATTGATAAATCTGCATATTCTGTGGAAAGATTTAAAAATCTTCAATCACTTCCAGTCATGAAACACATAGGATTAAAAGTAATGTTAAATATATATATATATATATATATTTAAATATCTATTTTCAGTTTGGGATTTTTGTTGCTTATACTCTTCTTATAGAGACATATATCATCTTAAAAATGATTGTGCCTCCAAGTGCCTCTGCTTTCAAGATTCCTCAGGCTGAAATCAGAAAAATCTTCAAAACACTGCTTCCTTAGCATCACAAGATTCAAGCACTTGGAATCAATTTGCACTTTTGAAATGGCAAGCTGTTGTACAGTTGATAAAAAGAAACAACAAAAAAATTCATTCACATAAAATAAGACATTGTTTTTCTAATCAAAATTATTTTAAGATGCAGCTTTGTCCTTGGAAGGTAAGAATAGTTTCCAACAAAGTATAACTCACAGAATAATCATATTAAACGTATTTTGAGGCGCCATTTAATGTTCATTCTTGTTAATTTTCACAATGACATTTTGACCATTACCTCATTTCTTTATCTGGAGAGCCAATAAATGACAAATGGGATGCATTTTTCATGATTCAGCATTTCAGTTATTTATTAAGTTAGCTCTCCATTGCCTTTATCAAGTACCTGAAAAAAAAAAATCAATATCTGATAGGGCATCATGGTGTGTAGCAAAGTATATAAGCATGAGTTTTGTGCTGCTCAGTCTCAATTTGTCACTTTGAACCATCTGACTGAGAAGTGACTCTTAAATCCTCCTCATATCCCTGTTATCTGATTTGCAGGCACCCAAGACTTAAGCAACAATGTCCAACTCTGGTGAGGCACAGCTGCTACACACATTTAAGGGCATTCCCTTTACCACTAGGTCTTCTCCAGAACTTTTAAAATCCTTGGATACTTTTGATGCTAGAGAAGATGATGTCCTTTTGGTTTCCTACCCCAAATCTGGTAAGTTCTAGTTTTAAATGTTAATTGCAAGAAGTCTCAATTTTGTGTTTCATGTTCTCTGCTTAAACTACTTGGGAAATGTCTGTGTAAAAGAAACAGGAAAGGATGTCTGAGTATGTGAATATATTATTCTGTCAGTAAATGTTCATATCACAAGAAATATGGGTCATTTACCTATATTTTGATTCTGTAATTAAAAATAATTCCGGGTGTTTTCATGTTGGAAAGCAAATATATATTCCTTACCTGTAAGCAAAATCTATAACTGAAAGATTTTCTCGAGGACTTTATACATTCCATTATGAGCAAATCAACAATTATGTGAAGTTACTTGTGTGGCTCTTGGCTGTAGATTAATTAATTTTTTATCCTCTCTCCACCCACCTCTCTTGCACAGAGGAGCACAATCAGTGCTTTCCAAATTTACAGGCTCAAGTTATTGTAAGGAAAAAAAATCCAAATAAACAAGTTATTCTAAAGTAAATTATAAAGTAAATATAGCCACCTCTCAGCTGACAGCAGTTTGTCTAATGGATGGTTTTGTTACCAATATCAACACTTGTCTCAGAGTTACATTGTAATTCAGCTACAGCCCTAATTTTTTAATTGTTTATATATTTGGAGCGAATGGGATTATTTATTCATGTAAAATTTCTTGAACCTAGAGGACTAGAAATAAACTTGCTCACTAGCAAGCTGTTTCCATATGAAAAAAATGCATGTTTCACAGTAATAAATATTAATCCTTTTCTTTTGCTTGTTTGTTTTGTTTTGTTAAAATTACTGTAGGCACCCACTGGCTTGCAGGAGTTATAACAAAGCTTTACAATACTCAAGTTACAATAACATCTCCCATTGAATTTGGAGACATTTCCCAACTGGAGAAGCTGAATAAACTCTCAACAAAAAGAATCATCCCAACACATTTAGACTACAACATGTTGCCTCCAAATTTTAAGAATAAGAAATGCAAGGTAAGGCAAAAATTATATCAAAGCAGTAAAATATGTAGAAAGTCTGCTAGTAATCTATTTTGTTCTGCTGATCCTTAGTAATTTTGGAATGATTTGCAGCTTTTAGAAGTGTTTTGCTGTGAGTTTTGGAGATACAGCTGACCAGCAGTTGAAGGCAGCAGGAACAGAGACTTGGACCAGGGACTGGGTTCTGCTCCTGCCCCACTGCTCCCATGGGGGATTTCTACGCCAGGCACCACACAAAATACAACATCAACATCTTTCAGTCAGAAATCTCTTCTCAGGGATGGGGTGTTCTCATGACTCCATTCCCTACTGTCTTAGAAAACCTTGTGTACTTAAAGCCTGTTCTGAGATTAAAGGTATCCTGCCCTTCCTGCTGGAGCTTTCTGGAGAGCCCATAAAAGTACTGGGCAAACAGAGGAGAAATGGAATGTGGGAGGCAGATTCAGATCACAGTTCTGAGTCATAGAATCATAGAATCACCGGGATTGGAAGAGACCTTAAAGATCGTCTTGTTCCAACTCCCCTGCCATGGGCAGGGACACCTACTAGACCAGTTCCTCCCATGCTAATGTGGGAGATCTTTAAAAAAATAAGCCATGGCTCTCAGATTTCATATTCGAAGTCAAAAATTTCAGGATCACTCAGATCCAGACTTTTGGAACAAAGATGATTTGAATGGAAGACCAAAATTTACGTCTTGCAGCTGTTAATTAGTAAATGCTTTCATATGTGAGGTATAGGAGATAATATACTGACTCAAGGTAAGGTTAAAGTTAATACAGGCTCTTTCACAAACCATAAACATTACCCAGTTAGGGCAAATACACCTCTGTCCACATGGAATTGTTTACCAATCACTATGGACTCTTTACTAAGAAGAAATAAAACCATTTCTAATTTAATGGCATGGTCACTGAAAGAGGAATCCTAAAGGAAAGAGTTTTGACACTGCAAACTGCCTAAGACAATGCTCCATTTACACACAGAGCTCCTCTGAAATAAAGGGAGGATATTATCATTAACAGCTACATTTTTTTCATTTACAGATGATCTACATCAGCAGAAATCCAAAAGACACTGCAGTTTCCATGTTTCATTACTACAGAGATAACCCAAACCTTCCCACTGTAGACATCTGGGCCACTTTCTTTGACTTGTTCTTAACAGGCGATGGTAAGGATAAAGGTTTTCTCCTTGCAGTTCATGTTAGTTTATTAACTCCTTATTCACATAGCATTGGTTGGGATTGGTGGGGATAAATTCTAATGCCAAGATAAACAGGAGCAAATAATAGGATGCTCTCTTCAGCCTTGGAAGGAGTCATTCTGAGAAGCACCTGCATCATTCCAGCACAATTGCTCTTGGCAGGTTTTTGCTGCTGTTTGCTGCCCTGGACAAGCAGAGCGGTGGTTGGTGACAGGGCATGTGAGGAGACTGTGACCAGGCTGCAGGGACAGCTGTGACTGCAGGTCTGGTGTCTTCTCCAGGCTGGGAGACAGCCTTGGGCAGCCTGACAAAGGAGCCTGGACATGTTCCTAAAGCCCTTCTGCGCACACTCTCCCTTGATGCGTTGTCTCAGAAATGGGGTCCAAAGACCAAGGACAAGAGGGAGATTTTTTAGGAGTGGTGGGATGGCAGCTGGCAACAGGACCTTGTTCACATTATCCACTCCCATTTTTAGTGTTTTATTACTCCTTTGAGGACATGTGTCACCACAGTGATGATAACAACAATAATGATTGATCAGCTTGGAAACTCTGAAAGAATAGTGCCACTGCAGTCATCATAGCTCACATCAGAGCTCCAGAGGTTTACTGCCTCCCCCAGGCTCAGGTGTTGTGACTCCAGAGCAGCCCTAAGGCACATGCTCCAGTGATTTGCAGGATCTTGGCTTGTTCAGTATCAACTCTGAATGTACAACAGTGAAAAAAAGGAAAGAGGATTCTATTCAAGGCCAGGCTGGATGGGACTCTGAGCAACCTGCTCTGGTGGAAGGTGTCCCTGCCCATGGCAGGGGGGTTGGAACTAAATGATCTTTAACATCCCTTCCAATCTGAAGCATTCTGTGATTCAGTGATTAAATTTTAAAAGCATCTCCTATTTCCCTGAACTTATTAGCCATCTTCTATTTTCTGAGTGCTTATGTGTGGCATAAATAGGTAGCTATCTTGGTGACAATAGAAATTTAGGTAAGAGGTGATGTGGAGGCAAAGGTGGTAATTTTTGCTCCTAGCAGAAATATTTCAAGGTTGTGCTGCTTGATCCAAATCCTGCAGTACTCTTGCAGAGTTAATATCAGTTCAAAACAAGGGTTAGGACACACAGGGACAACTGTAATGAATTCCCTGGGGTCTCCAAGGTTTTACTGAAGCCACCAGGACTGTGCTATCACTGGCCACATCTCCAGAGCAGCTGGCCAGGGGAGCAGGGTTTAATTGCACACTGTGCAGCACTCATGCCTTGCACTTAAAAACTGCTCTGTGTGCTGGAGAGGGCTACAGACTGGAACATTTAGCCTAATTATAGCTATTAATTGTAATTCATATTTAATTATAGCTCACAGTTTGCGATCAAAATGATGTCAAATTTTCTGGTGGTGGTTAAAATGCAAAGTCACAGTTTTAGAGAATGCTAGCTGAGCTTGCTCTGTTCAGGCCTCTTCTTATTGCTCTGCAAGTTGTTTTCATTCTTGCCTTTGAAATGGAGGGGTCAGAATTTTGGTTTTTAAAGCTGAAATTCAGCTGTGTTCCCATGGTTCAGCAAAAAGGGCATTCAGACAAAACAAATCAGCTGCAAACCTTTTTAATCTGTGTCACTGGCTGAATGAGGCTTTTGCACAAGTTCTTTATGTAGTTCTTCTTCAGCCTTTAAAAATTATACTGATGGGATGAAAGAGCGGTAACAACAGCGTGCTCCATTTACCAGACTGCTCATTTTATCTCCTGCTGAGGTGATCATATCTCTGTGACCACAGACATGCAGTCATCTGCAGTGAGATGTTCAGATCTTGTTAGGCCAGTACATTTTCCTTCACTGTTGGCCTTTCCTTAGGTCTGGAGCCTCTTTCCACTACAGAGTCATATCTCAGAATAGTATCTGGTTTGAAAACAAATTCCAACAAGAATGGAAATCTCTTTGGAAGTTACTTTTGTAAATTTGAGTCACTTAACACAAAAAAATGCCTCTGTTTTAGAGGAATACAGGGTACATACTATGAAGGGATCATTCCCCTAAATGTGTCAGCTACTATCACAGTTATTTCTGAATAAAGTTTACCTGAGTCTATTTTACGTGGGCTTTCCTTTCAGTTGTCTGTGGATCCTGGTTTGATCATTTCCTAAGCTGGGAAGAACATAAAGATGAACAAAACATCCTCTTTTTGTTCTATGAAGACATGAAGAAGGTAAATATGCTCTATGCTCTTGCTTCAAGAAGGCATTACTTGTAAATTAGCATCATCAAAACATCAAAGAGGAAGCTATAATAAAAAAAAAGAGAAAGAAGGAAAAGTGAATATATACCTTAGGGCATATTTTATATTTGGAAGCAATTTTATATTAGTGAAATAATTTTGACTGCACAAGTCATATAAATATCAAATCCTGGGAGAGTTGCATGTCTTAGATGCAGGAATGGGACTCATATACACAATTTTGCTCAGGCAGAATTTTAAGTTCCTCTTTTTTTGTCTATAGAAAGACCAAACAAGGACATCTATTGAGGGCAACACATTAATTTGCTATGTCTGACATTTTCAAAAAGTGATGTAAAACAACAGAACTACTCACATTTGAGACTTGTGTTCCCAATATAAAGGAAAATTGGAGGCTGGTGGGGTAGGGAAAAATTTTGATGAAAGGAAAATATCATGCAGACACTTTTGTAGTTTTAAAAAAGAAAAAATCAAATATCAACATACCTTAGCTTTCAGAGAATACATTTTTAGGTGAAAAGAAAACCCTTTCTAGTATCTCCATGAAAATAAGTTTGTTCATTTTTTGGGGAAAAAACAATTTCACTACTAGGAGTATAAACAAACCATTTTGGATGCTGAGTCACTTGTGAGATATCTAGATATAGCATGTCTGATGAAATAAGCTACTTACAGGAGCTGGGCTTTGAGTATTCCTCTAATTCCAGTGAAATAATTCTGAGAGGCAGGAGAACACTTTACCTGAACTGGGAGGTAAAATTGACAATGTGACTGTGTGTGATACGACATACTCTGTGTTTATTCATTTCCGTGAGGATGGCTAAGAGGGGAATCAGGTTTACTGTACCTGTCATCTGCACAGTCCAATGACAAATTTAGCTTTGCTTGAAATCAAATAAATGTGTGACAAACTCATTACATAATAAAAGGGATCCTTTTCAAATCAGCTAAAAGTCTGATAATCAGCCCAGAAATATAAAAGCTGTATTTCTCTTGTACCTCAGGATCTCCCTAAAGTTGTAAAGGAAATTACTTTGTTCCTGAGTTTAAACGTCAGCGACAGCGATATCCAAGACATCTGTGAGAAGTCCTCGTTTTCAGAGATGAAGAATGACACAGAAAAGGAGAACAGCGATCCCAGTCACACCGTGTGTGCCCTGACATCCAACAGGAAGCTGATTTTCCGAAAAGGTAAATTCCTGTGTGCCTAACACAGCAGCAGGAGGGGGAATCCAGGCAAAGGCCACAGTGCAGATCTGTCCTGGGGTCTTTGGGTCAGCCCTGGTAAGTGATGACAGCATTCTTCGATCTGAAGCCCTCTTAAAAACTTCCTAATTTTTCTGGCTGCAGATTCAGACTTGTATTAGAGAATTACAGAGGAGTCTGAACTACAGTCTGACTCATATTGCTCTGGGGGAGCTGTTGAGCTGAAAGGAAAGATTCACCCACAATCACTCTTTATCTGTATTTTTTTTTTATCTAAAAGTTGACCACCTCAGTTTTTTACAATATGTCTCTCTGATTATCACCTGCCAAGTTCACTTAGTTGACTAGAATAAGAAAGCCAGACACATTCCTTCTGAATGAGACTGCTCTTATCACCCCTTATCTTATTGAAATATTCCTGAGGAGGGAATATGCTGACAACAACAACAACAAAGGCATGGTCATAGGTAACTTCCAGACCTTTGAAAATCTTCCACGGTGCTTAGCTCAGATGCAATTTTAAAATACCCTCAGGAGCTGTTTTCTTGCTCCTGGCATTTGAGAAGCCTCTACAGGTTTGGGTAACAAGTAAATCAAGCCCTTAGTTTTTACATGGATTTTGATCATTTTGATTTAGTTAATTTTTGAACAACAACTGCCAGTTTAAAGCTTAGAGTTGTTTCAATTAATAAACAGATAAATGTTACTTTCTGTTAATTTACTATGATTTTACCAGTCAGCAGAAACAAATGACAACATACAATCTGTCAATAAAAATGAAACAAAAAAATGAGATGCATTGTTCTAAGTCAGTGAACTTTGACAAGGATATGATGAAAATTTTGAAATTTGTCAGACCATTCTGGGCTCCTTTTCTAGGAATCTTCTTTTGTCAGTGGCTTTTGGGCTACTAATATTTCATAAGTTTAGATGTTGTCTACAATTACCTGTAAAGGTCTCTTCCTACCCAAACTGTTTTATGAATTTATGATTTTTAAGACTATTTACAAGACCATGTAGTAGAGAGGCTCTTGACAAGGGCCTGGAGTGACAGGACAAGGGAATGGCTTCACACTGACAGACAGCAGGTTTAGATTGAATATTGGGAGGAAATTCTTCCCTGTGAAGGTGGTGGGGCCCTGGCACAGGTTGCCCAGAGAAGCTGTGGCTGCCCCATCCCTGGCAATGTCCCAAGGCCAGGCTGGACTGGGCTGAGATAGTGGAAGGTGTCCCTGTCCGTGGCAGGGGGATGGAACTGGATGATCTTTAAGGTCACTCCCAACCCAAACCATTCTGTGGTTCTATAATTTCTTCTGCTGAATGTGAAAAAACCCAGGCAGACGCCTTTAAATACATTCAACTAAGGCATGGCAAGATATCCCTCTGCCCAGATGGCCAGGAGCTCAAATTCCACCTTGGAAAACTGCTGCTCTTCCTCCACCCCTTGTGTTGCTGGCACTAACCAGCTCTGAGGATGAGGGTTCCTCAGCCTTCATGGATGATGATTCAACTTCTTCCATCAGAGTCTCACCAGAAAAATTTTGATCCTGACCTACCACAGTGACTGTGGTTAAGAATATATCAATATCTGTGCCAACTGCAACATGAACAAAACCAGGCTGGTTTTAAATAATTTTCTGCTCCACATATTGCTCACTTCACTGTTCATTCTGTTCCTGCTTTCCTAGGTGCTGTTGGTGATTGGAAGAACTACTTCACTTCAAAGCAGAATATTAAGTTTCAGGAGATATTTAATGAGAAAATGAAGCTTAGCAAGATGGCAGACAGTTTCATCTACGAATTATGAGTCCACATGAAGAACAATATCCAGTAATCAACAAACATACATAGACCAGCTGGGGGAAAGTTCTGAATGGGTGCTCCCATTCAGTATAAAATGCTTCCAGTAGGAAGGATTGTAAACATAGGGGTTTTGAGAACAGGAAAGTTCTGACTTCTGAATTCAGCCAGAGCTGAATTCACTTCTCAGAGGGCAAGTGTGCGTGGTTTCACAGGGTCAGGTATCAGACTCATTGTTTGACAACGAAATCTGCTTTTTCATTTATTTATTTTTTTTTGCTCCAAGGGGAGATGAACAGACTTTATAAACATGAATTAGGAATTTTACTCAAGATAACATGAAGAGAAAAACAAGAAACAAACTTCTAAGAAACTGAATATATAAGAGCTCTAAAAACGCATCATAAGAAAATGAACAAAAATTTGACCCCAGACTTGCTCTTTCTCTGATGGTTCCTCCATGATTTGGAAGTGGCTATTTTATTGGACATGGTTATTGATAATTAAATTGAAAACTGCAGCATTTGAAGATCTGAAGTCTGTTTACAAAAATGTTTCTTTTTATTTTCTTTTATCTTTTTTTCTTTTTTTTAACAGTATGTAGTTCTTTTATGTAACTTATTTCTGGGTTAGGTACCAGAGAATCTTTGTGTTTTAAATGCAACTGATGCTAATAAAAATAAATTTCAGCACCACATATTGGGCAACTGTAAATGTATTTCTTTCCCATTTGATTTTCTTCCTGCAAAATGCTTGTTACCAGTGTTTTGATGAGAATTATAAATAAAATGAAATTTTACTTCCCACTCCTTGTGCAACAGAACCAAACCATGACTCAGAGACCGCTTAATCCAAACAGCACTTTTTTATTTACTCTGGCCGGATAAGACAGATTTTCCAAGAATCAGCTGTCTGTGTCCACATCCCAGGGGCTCTTCTAACACTCATTTCCAAGGCAGAACAATCATAACAAAATCTGACTGAACAGAAACTCGTGCAGACAAGCACCATGACTCTGCTTTGACTTGTGTGTGTAAAGGAATTCCTCCTCTGGGTGTGTTGTTTCTGAGGCACAGCCTTGTTTCATCAACACTAATCTCTCTCCAGCCACTCGCTCCACACTTGCCAGGCAGCCCTTTCATTTCATTCCTGCTTTGTGCAAGCTGGCATCAACACCTACTGATTTTGTACCTCCACAAACCACACAGAAGTTAGGATGCTGAGGAGAGTGAAAGAAAAGCCTGTGCCTTTGCCATTTACCAATTCAACATAACCTGAGGGAGATGATGCCCTGCTCTAAGCAAATAACCCATTTGGTTGTTACTTTGCTCTTCTGACACTAAAATCACTCACTCTTCCCCTAAAATGCCACTGTTACCCTCCTAACAGCTGTCATTCTGCCATTATTAATAAGTGGCAAGAGATCAGCTAATGAAAATGCTTGAACATTTTACTTAGAGACTTATTTTTTTCTGGCCTTTTGAGTATGGAAAAAAAGGCAGAGGGTTCTTGGGGAAATGAGGTTTGCAAGCAAGTTTAGCTTCACTAAGACTGCTGTAAGCAGCATTTGCATCACACATTGTATGCAGACACATAAAGCATCATTTATATCAAAGCCACACTCACAACATAGAACTGTGCATGAAGGGACACAACGAGGACTTGCCTTGTGCATGAAGGTAAGCTTGGTAAACTCCTTAAACCTGCCCATCAGCCAGGGACATAACACTGTTGCTGCTCAAAGCACAGCTATTTCCCTAGCTACTGCAGGGGGATGAGGAATTAATCAGTTTACAGTATTGCCTACTGCCTGAAGTAAGGATTTACCTAGATTACAATTAACAAAAAAAAAGATAAGCAGGACTTGATCAGCAGGTCAGAGCAGGAAACAGAGCCAGGCCATGTGTCTCTGTGCCATCCAAGCTCTGACACCAGTGACAGCAGCCCAACTGGAACAGCCCAGACTTGAGTTCCCTCGCTCCTCAGCAGGGGCAGCAGTACAGAGGCATTGCAACACACAGATCCATTTTGTTCTCCACATTGCCATACACTGCCTGTAAATGCACACAAAAATCCCCTGAAACCTCTTGACTTCCATTATAAATCAAATGTGTGCTTTCTTAGAACAAAGTGCTCAAAGTGTTGATGTAATGATGTGGCGAGTCAGGACCAGGGCCTGTTTGTGAGTTATCAGAACTACTGCCCATAAAATCTGTTCATATTCCAAGCAGGGACAAGTGTAGCTCCAGGTCCTTTAAGAGGCAGCATTCAGAGAATGGAATTAATCCAGAGGTAGATCATGATAATTATATTCAGGAAAACTTAAAATTCACCAAGCTGAATGCATAGGAGTGTTTTATACTTGTCTAAATTGTGTAAAGGGCTGTGAGGTGAATGAGGAGTGGCTGAGGGCTCTTGGGTCTGTTCAGCTGGAGGAGACTGAAGGGAGACCTCACTGCAGTCCACAACTTCCTCATGAGGGGAAGAGGAGGAGCAGGACCTGATCTCTGCTCTGTGTGACCAGGGACAGGACACAGGGAACGGCTGGAGCTGTGCCAGGGGAGGGTTAGGGTGGATATGAGGGAAAGGTTCTTCCCCCAGAGGGTGGTAGGGCACTGACCAGGCTCCCCAGGGAATGGTCACAGCCCCAAGGCTGCCAGGACTCCCAGGAGCATTTGGACAAAGATCTCAGGGATGCACAGGGTGGGATTGTTGGGGTGTCTGTGCAGGGCCAGGACTGATCCTGATCCTGGTGGGTCCCTTCTAACTCAGCTTATTCTGAGATCTGAGGTACTTCATCCCATTTTCAAGCTTTCTAGACCAAACTTTACATAATGAATAGAAATGCCTCTGCTGGGCCTCTGCTCAGAAGGAACAGTGAGTGGTGACTGACCCCAACTTGAGATTGAACTGCTGTGGACAAAGCGTAACCAGGAAAAAGAAGGTGGCAGAGTAAAAAGAAAAATCCTACATGGCCTGTACTAGCCATAAACAGGTGTGCAACTCTACCCTCAGTTAAAATTACATCCCTGGAGAGAGTATCTCTATGTTTAATAAAAGAGTAGTCATAAATAGTCCAGATATATTTTCAGTTTAGGCCAGAAACTTGTCTGCAAAGCATGTGAAGAATCAGGAAGAACATGTGGTATCTTCCAGAATGTTCTCCTAACCTCTGAACCCATTTTGGCCAAGAACTTTCCCAGCAATTTAAGTATCTCTGACTACAGATATTAATGACCACTGAATCATCTGATGTAGCTGTACTCTTACACAACTCTGTGTGCACTTTTGCCCTATTTTCCACAAGTTTTTGAGATTAGATTACTATTATTGGTAATAGCAATGCCATGTGCTGCTTCTCACTGTGTCAGAGCCACACACTGATGTGGAATGAACCACTAACACACATTGTGAAATAAAAAAAAATGCAGTTGGGTATTTCTTATACAAGGCATAGAAGGAAGAATCCAAGGTTCAGAATCAGAACTATATCAGGTGTCAGACTCATGAAACACGTTGTTTTAAGTGTTCAGAGGTTTATTAAATGTCTGTAACCCATGTCCTACTTCGGAAATCCACAAGCTGCAAATGTGCTGAGGCCACAGAAAAATTGGGAAGCAACACCAAATACAACATGGCAAATTCATATCCTTCAGACACCTGATTTTGGCCACCTCTAGCTTCTTCAGTGGCTTATCCATGGCTTCCTGTCCTTAATTCTACAGGTATTTTAACACAACTCCTCTCAGTCATCCTTCTTCCAAAGTGAAGAATTCTGACTTGGCTACTGCTGCTACTGAACCTGATTCCTTTCTTCCATTATCCATTTTATCCTCCCACAAACTTTTGGAATGTTATAGCCTTTTCGATGCAAAAGAAGCAAAACATGCCATATTCAAGATACAAACCACTGAATTGTGCAGTGGATTAATTATTTTTATCCTATTTGCTATATATTCTTTTTCTAATAATTCCTGCTTTTCCAATTGCTGGCACACGCTTCAAACCACTTCATCCTTTCCTGAATGATAACTGCTCAGTGAAAATGGATATTTTAATACATGTAACATTACAATTGTTTTTATATATATCTCCTGTTTCACTAGCCCCTCTCTGCACTAACCTGAATAATTTGGTATCATTACCTTCACATTGCTCACTGCTCATTCTCTTGCATGCCTCCCCCAAAGCAGGGGAACGCTCTATTAAACCAGAGCCACATCCATAAACATATCTGGGATCAGAAATGGGGGTAGACCAACCTGCCCCAGAACAAGAGAGAGAAACAAACCCACCATCCTAAGGTTTTTCAGACAACTGCATTACTGGTAAGTTTTTCTAACTTATTTATGCATCAGGTTCACACATAATAGTGGTCTTCTTCTGTACAGCATTATTGCTCTTGTAACAGTGACAATTAAGATTTTTCCTTCTGGGTGGAACTAAATTAATTTAGAGTTATTTCTGGAAAAAGTAGTGTTTTAAGAACACATTAACAGGAAAAAAAAAAACAAACCGAAAACCTTCCCACATGGACTCTGGAAAAACTATTTAAGTAATGTGTGCTCAAAGTTTAAAAGTCTTAAAAACTTGAAATCTCCAAGTATTAAAAAAGATCTCTGACTTCAAAAGGCTGAGATATATGTGATTCATATTGATTTGAAATGACTTAAGGTCAGAACTTGTTGCATCACCTTACAGGAACTGAAGAGGAAGATACAATGAATAGGAGAAAGAGCAGGTAAAAATAAATAAATGGAGTCAGAAGTAGGTAAAGGTGTGCATGGGATTAATTTGGGCATTAAATCTGTCCACCTTCACCATCATAAGTCACAAGTGACTAAGTTTGTGTGGAACTTGGGAGTGCAGTAAAGAAACTCACCACAAGCCAGGCCACAACCATTCTCTACTCAAAAGACTAGTTAAAGCTGTTTATTTGAAATTTGAGCTAATCAGCTATTTTTTCGTAATAGCTTATTACAAATATTTACATAATTTCCTTTTTTTTCCCATTTCACATAATCATGATAGAACAGCCCACTTAGTATCTAAGATCTTCTTTGGAATACCCTAGGTTAATTAAAGCAAAAAACACGTGCTCACATGGCCAAAAGGAGATCTCAAAATGATCCCAGTATAACAAAAATGACCACTGAAATCTCCCTCTGAGTGAGTAATACCCCTCTAATCAAAGGCAGTCGTGGTGTCACATGTACTGAACAGGCCTTGGAAAAGTATTCTACACATTTGAACCTTTTCTGGGACTTGGGATTTCACCTCTAAGGTGACAGAGTTACTCTCACTGTCTCTGCTTCTCTGACCCCTAGATCCTTCATATGACTGAGGCTCTTCTATAAAATCAAGAGGAGTAATTAAGGCATCCCTCATCCTACTCTGTAATTTCCACTGCAGTGTGGGCAACACGAATCTGAACCTTTCAGGCAGATGATCATGCATATTCCATATCTTTGTTTGGTAAACTGTCTCTAGAGTTCTCTTAACCTTCATATTCTTCCCAATGTAAGATTATGTTTTTCTAAACAAGAATTCATCAAAGTGAGAACACTGATGTCCAAAATGTGTCTCTCCTCTTCTCAAAGTCCATGGGATTTATCCAGCACAGAACCCTAACACGTGTTAAGGAGACACTTAAATTTAGGTGACTTGGAGCTGATTAGTAGAGTAAATAATTTATCTGTTAACTGTAGATAGGTAGTAAATAATTTCAGTTCAGCATTTTGCTTTGTGAAAGGAAGTAAACACAAGGGTTATCAGAGGCCAATATTTCAGGTGATAGACTGGGAGTATAAGTATTTATACTATACAATATTTAGCAGAGAAATAAAATGACAAGCCATTATCATTCACCTAACTTATAATTGCCTGTGTACCATGAGTATTTTTTAGCGTAAACCAAACTAGAACTTGACTCTGATAAATACTATTGTATTTGCAATGTACAATACAAACCCTATTTTCCATAAATACAAGCATGTAAACCAGCTTCAACATGCTAAAAGTAGTCTGTATATATACTTTATATAAACCCACAAGCAACTGTGGTTTGGATTTTCATTCTTTTTCAAACAGCAGCTATTTTCCATACAATAAACGTAAAGACTTTTATTTGGCTTTAACTCATTTGTGGTTGAAATAAAGGCTTCATACAAAGAAATTGAGTTTCTGCAAAGATCTCAAAGCCAATGGGAAATTTAATTCCAAATTTGGTATAATATTAATTTAAGCACTTCAATAAAAATTCAAATAAACAGATTCCAAGATGCACAATTCCAAATGTGATTTAATTATTTATGAGCTTAAAATTGAACACATGCTGAAGTGCTTTTTTAACCCAATATTAACTCTTTTTACAGTAACTGCATTCCATTTTAAAAATAGAGGAGCAAGTTTTATTTGATAGTATTTTGCACCTGACCTCTCCAGCATATGTTAAAACTGTTTCTTGCTAAGGATGAAGCATGTAAAATGCAATCACACAACCACAACACCATGCTGACAATTGATAACAGAAATGCAAACCACATGAACAAAACTGATAGAAATTTTGTTTGTTTTTTTTTTTAAGCCTGAATTACAAATCTTCAAGACATACAAAATCATTGATCCCTGAAAACATTCAGATTATGAAATAAAGATGCATCATTCCTGTAGGACAGGTGTGATGATTAAAAGTAGATTCACAGGGCACTCTTTTGTAGCATTCCTCCCATTGAACTTAAATGGCTTTTAAAATCATCATGGATATGATTGTATTTTCAGCATATAATCATGAATGTGGGACCTGCAATTACAGGGAGACACCTTTTTAACTCTATTATGCTGTAAAATTTGAAAGGTAAGCATTCCTTTGGGATATGGATTTACTGAGGAAGAAAAGCAGGACTGACCAAGGGCATTACTCTTTTTCCATGAGTTCTTTATTTCCTTTCCTGCTGTTGTCATTTCTTTGCATTTCCTTCCCTGCTGAACTGATTTCTTCTTCCAGTTGCTTCCTTGCAGAGTTCACTTTCTCCAAGAGCAGGAATATGTGCTCTGCAAACTCTCGCACAGCTCCACAGCCGCCACTGCTCTTACAGATGTAACCAGCAGCCTTCTGAGCAGCTGCACAGGCATCAGCAGGCACACCACTCATGCCTGCCTGCTTCAGGCACTCCACGTCAGACTCTTCATTTCCTAGGGAGGAAGATGACAGACAAGGCCAAATATCATAGGAGAGAAAGAATCAGTATTTTTCTCAATGTTTTTCTATGTACATGCTAATCTGATTTTTGAAATTTGTATTTTTTTTTGTCACAATGTTCATCTCAGCAGCTCAACAGCACTCTGCACATGCAAGTCAGTTACTGGAAAACCTTGGTGATCCATGTAAATGTTGATCATACTTCACAGACTTAAGGCAAGAGAGTGGTACTTTTAAGAGCAGTAAAATGATGTGAGCAGTGGAATAAATATTGGCAGGACTCCACACTTAACCTGTCACTGAAATACTGTTTAGCACAGAACCAGATGGTTTCAGTTCTAATTCTGTTTTCTCATTCTGATTCCCATTCTAATTCTCATTTTTGGTTTCCATTTCAAAACACAATCTATACAATATCTCTCTGAAATGAACTAGAAACAATTCAAAATTGTCAGCTCTACCTGTATGCTCATTTTGATATCAAAATGTTTCCTAAAAACAAAAGCTTTCCTATATCCCACTGGAAAAACAGTGAAGACTTTCCTAGCCAAATTACAGATTCATCAATGCCTTTAACATTTAGAATGTACCCTAACATGCCTTAAAATACCTGCTTTTGGTGACTGTGTGCTGCAATTTGCACAGTAATCCCATTAAATTTGGTGTATTTACAAAGAGAAAAGTGGTTTGAAGCTCAGCAGCAGTACAAAGATTCTATTGGTCTATACTATTTAAATTAAATAAACCAAAAGAAAAGGAACTAACCTAAGTAAGCAACCTCTTTCCAACTCAAACCCATGTCTTCCTGCCAGTCCTTCAGAACCTGTAGTTTATTTGTTACATTGACTTTTGCTACACATCCCAGCTGCATGGCTGACAGTGTTTTTGAACAATCTCTGTCAGAGATGAGTCGAACCTATTGAAATAAAATTAGATTAAGTTCTACATCCAAAGAAATACGACATATAAGTTGATTTACCATTATAAAAACAGTTGGGTTTGCTTGTAGAAGCTCTCCCAGGTATCAGAAAAACATTGAAAGATTGGTTTTCAAAACTCAGAGCAGATGTGATTAGCACCCAAAACCACAC
Source organism: Notiomystis cincta (assembly GCA_013398075.1). Lineage (NCBI taxonomy): Eukaryota > Metazoa > Chordata > Aves > Passeriformes > Notiomystidae > Notiomystis > Notiomystis cincta. The sequence continues at coordinate 78,944 of VZRX01023312.1, read as the reverse complement.
AGAGTCTTGAGGTTCCTTTAGGAAAGTGAAATACCTTTCTGCAGCCCTCCCTGATGTTCAAAAAAATTTACATTTGTGTTTTTTAATGCAACACGTACGAAATAAAATACTAAATATCACAGTACAGTGGCATGGAGACTACCTAGTGCAGTATCACCTAATTAAATTACAGTGTGGAATGAGAGAATTCCCAAGAAAGATTTCTGTAATATTTGTAGAAGTAGAACATGAAGTATTTTCCTTGGCCTCCCTACTTAATAACACAATTTTCTTTACAGCAGCATCTCAGAGCATCAAACCAACACTACACAGATTGAAGCAGCACAGCATATTTATCTCTGGACGTTCATTCTAAATTGGAACTTTCAGGAATGATGTACAAGGTAGGGTAGAACCAGAAGATAATTGCAGCAGGGCTTTTAGAAATCTCAGATGCAACTACTTCAGGTTTTCTGTTGAAGATGTAGACAAGATTATCTTTCATAATTGCTTTTAAATACTAACAAATGCTTGGCACTGATTTTAAGTACAGAATGAACAGAAGTGGAACACAAGGTAGGACTGTGTCAGCACCATATACTAGAAATAAATAAAGTGCAGCACAAAGACCTAGAGGTTTTAATGAAACATTCCAAGTCAAAGAAGGTATGGAAATGGGCTCCCACAGGCAACAAAACAATGATTACAAGCTTCCCACCACTTTGGCTTCACAGAAAATGAAGCTGAGGGACTGCTGAAAAACCATCTACTCCATTTCACAGGAGCAGGCGCTAGGGTGACCTAAGTGCAGTCTTCCAGCGCCTGAAGGGAGCCCACAATCAAGATGGAGACTCTTCCCAAGGGCCTGGGGTAACAGGACAAGGCAATGGCTTCACACTGACAGACAGCAGGTTTAGATTGAATATTGGGAGGAAATTCTTCCCTGTGAGGGTGGTGGGGCCCTGGCACAGGTTGCCCAGAGAAGCTGTGGCTGCCCCATCCCTGGCAGTGTCCAAGGCCAGGTTGGATGGGGCTCTGAGCAACCTGGGATAGTGGAAGGTGTCCCTGCTCTGGCATGAGGGTTGGAACAAGATGATTTTTAAGGTCCAATCCAGGCCATTTTATGATTCTGTGAAATGGAAGAAGATGCTGTAACTACTGTGATAGAGAACTTTCTCAAAACACTTATTTTCCTCTAAGGGTTCCAAGGATAATATTTATCTCAACCAATATATTACCCTGCTTGATCACAAGTACTGTGAAGAAAATTCAACTTCTATGCTGCAAGAATATAATTTTTTAGAACTTTTTAATGTGCAGGTTACATGAGACATGAAGGCTCCCACTTATGAACAACACTTACCTGGATTCCTCTTTTCTTCAACAGATCAATGCCAAAAATATCTCTGTAATCGTAAGAGACCATTTCCTTGTGATCTTCTGTCACATAAATGCGACCATTGGTCAGGCATCCATCAATAGTGCAAACCAACAGCTTCACCTCTTTTAGTGGCTCTTTGCCAAAATATCCAAAGCTAGACAAAGAAGTTATCTTTTTAGGATAGAAGTTTTTGCACACTCCAAAACCTCAACCATTTCCTATACAATTGTAATCTTCAGACAGAAGAATCAGCTTTGAAATTATTTTCTAATGTTTTTTCTCATCATCATCACTCTCTGACTATATTTTCCCTCTTCAAAGAAACAAACAGAACCATCCAAAAGACAGCTCAGTTATGTTATCCATCTAAAAATTAAGATGAAAAAGGCACAGAAAATATATCCCCTTCCCAACCATTATTTCCTTAGAGCAGCTGCAAAGAAAAGGCTGCTGGTGAGGCGGAATCAGCTCACACCTTTCCCATTCCTGGGCATCAGTTACTGTGGTCTGGAGCACGGAAATCTGGGGCACTTCAGCTGGGAAAGCCAGAGATGGTGCTAACACATTGCTGTGTATAGTTGGGCTTACACTTTTCACCAAGTTGATCTTTAAGAAAAAGAACCAAACTACCAAATCCTCACCATGCAACAAAAGTAATTCAATTGATTTCAAAAGAGGTAGGAAAAAATGATGGGCAGAAATAAAACTGCCCAATTATCTCTGACCTCCACTGCTTACATTCCATACATTGTGAATTCACATGACCACACTTTGAAACAAACAGCATCAAAGAAATAAAGGAATAAAAAGTGATTTTACCTCAACACTCTCTGCTCCGCAATAGGCCAGTCAATGTCTATATCAATATCCACACTGTGCTCTGCACGCATTTCATAGTAGGCCATTTTACCACCCTGAGGGGAAAAAAAATTGCAATTTTCTCCTTGAGCCAACACAAACACAAAACTCCACAATTTAGCACCATGCAATGAAAGCCAGGTGCCTGGTTACACAGTGGCCACCACGGCTTATACAAAAGCCAATCATCAATTATGTTTTTGCCAGTGGCACAGAACTATTTGAAGGAACCCTCTGCAGGTTTAATAACTACGTCCATTTTACAACTAGAGAAAGTGTGCAAGATGTTATCCATTCTAGCAACTAAATCACACTAATTTCACTAGATCTCTTGATCAGCAAAATAGTAATACCTTCAGCATTTGCTTAGAAGACTATGATTATTATTGGCTTAGTGTTACTTAGTTTCCATTGGAAAAACATCCACCATACCCCAGTGCTGCTCTGCATCACTACACTGAGATGTAAACATCAGGAAAGTGAAAAAGACTGTTAAAGTTACAGTACAAAATTGGCATAAGATTAAACTGGCTGAAAATACAAATTTACAGACTATGACAAGGCTCTGGCATTGCATAAAGCTCAGTTTCACACCCTGTAAGAGCAAAAAAGCCTCTAAAAATGCTTCATCATTATGTCTGCTTATCATAATCACTCTTGAACACTGAAGGCTCCATGCAGAGTGGACTGAGTAGCCTGACTTGGGGCCCAAAAAAAGCGAGGCAAAACTGGTGCAAAAAGTGTGTGTGGAGGGGAAAGTGAAGGGCAGAATCCCTTTGACATATTAAAAGAACCTCTACAGTTCTTTCTGGTTTATACACAGAGACTTAGTTTTCTTTGCTCTTCCGGGCTTAAACTGGATTGCAACACACCAATAAATGAATTCTAAAATACACGCGTGAACCCATGCAAAACTCAACTCGGTATTGTATTGCTTTAGGGTTATACCTGTATAATACATTTATTTGCATAAATTTTTTTGCTATGGAGGATGCTGCTATTGGAACTGCTCTAATTGTAACTATCCCTGCAAAGTTACAAAGAATTAGCAAACTGTTCTGAGGTCAAAGTGCTGTTATTTCACAATGACTGCAGCAGAAATAGAAACAGAGTATTGAATTCAAAACCTTCTACAGCAAGAGTAGAAGATGTATTATTCTGAAGAGCATAAAACCCAGAAGCATTAACCTGCAAGTAGCCTTTCTCAATCAGATGTCTCTTGGCAAAATAAAATGAGCCATTTTCATAGAGCTCTCCAGGCCAGTCTTGCCTCCGGTACCTCTTTGCTGGATTCAGGTTTTGGGGTTCTGTCATCTTGTTTTCTGTTAACAGAGAAAATAAATGACAAAATAAGTTTTAGAGAATTCCTGTAAAGAGCCACTTAACTTCCTAAATAACTTTCTGTTGAAAAATTAAGGGCATAATTCAGTCACCAACTGCTCTCATTATTGTCTGTTGTTGCTTAACTTTATAAAAAATCCTAGACTGGTTTGGGTTGGAAGAGACCTTAAAGATGATCCAATTCCAAGCCCCTGCCATGGGCAGGGACACCTTCCACTGTCCCAGGCTGCTCAGAGTCCCATCCANGTTTTAGAGAATTCCTGTAAAGAGCCACTTAACTTCCTAAATAACTTTCTGTTGAAAAATTAAGGGCATAATTCAGTCACCAACTGCTCTCATTATTGTCTGTTGTTGCTTAACTTTATAAAAAATCCTAGACTGGTTTGGGTTGGAAGAGACCTTAAAGATGATCCAATTCCAAGCCCCTGCCATGGGCAGGGACACCTTCCACTGTCCCAGGCTGCTCAGAGTCCCATCCAACCTGGCCTGGAACACTTCTAGGTATGTAGAATCCACAACTTCTTTGGGGAATCACTGAATTGACTATCTTTCTTGGAAGTGTGGATAAACTGGGGGACTACTCTGTATGTCTAGCACTCAAAAAGGAAATTTTTCATTACCACTTTAGAAAAAACAACCCCACACTAAACAAATACCCCAACAACAACAAAAACCTAAGCGGTCATTGGCTCCAAAACTGGTTATTACAAGGAGTAGGGGGGACATTCTTCCAGACTATTCTTGCCAGTATGAAAGAAATAGTATTCCTGTAGTCCAAAATAGAAATGCCTGAGTACACTCTGATACCTGAGAGGACCAACCTGAAATCTGGAAGGTGAGAAAAAACATATGTGAATAATTTTTGCCTGTGAAAACATCTTGGCACTTCCCTAAAATACTTCCTGTATAAGGATATGCAGTATGTTAACTCTTCATAAGTGGTTTAATCAGTGTCCACAAATAAACAAACAGCTGTCAGCACAAATACCATCCCAAAAGATCTCATATTATTACCAATGACAGTTGAACATGCAGCAGAAACCAAACTAGGGACCAGAGACTTTCGTCCTTAAGCCCCTTCAATCCAGATGCACAAAGCAGCTAAAATTCACCAGGTCTCATAATCCAGTAACCATGAGAAAGTTAAGAGGGCATTCTCCAAAACATCCTGAGGCTTTAGTAGATATACACACACCTTTTGTTTCATAACCAACAAAAGCTTTGTGCTCATTGAAGTAAACATTTCCAGTCAGAGAGAGACACTTTTCTCTTTCAGGGTCTATCAGTATTAAACCCTAATGCAGAAGGACCAACAGAACTACACAGAACCCCCTCCCCCCTCCCTGCCTCCGAAATTCTTTTAACATAATCAGTACTCACCTGTTTGGAAAAATAACAAGAAGAAAACCCATTGTATAATGCTGCTGTGAATCACTGTCACCTGAAACACCACACTCCTGAAAGGCCATTTGCATTTATCCTCAAGCTGCTCATGTTGGCAAAATGTGTTCCCTATTCTCCTCAGTCCTTGAGGCTGAATGATTCTTTGTTTCTCACCACATTAAAAATGTTTGGATGTCATTTTATGCTGAAGAATTACTTGCTCTTTTAGGTAGGCCTCGAGGCTTGCTTATTTAACAATCTGCCTATGGCACACAACCACTTCAGGAAGCCACATGACACATCCACATGAGATTTATTCTTTCACATTTGTCCCTGCCAGCATCTCAAGATGTGCATGTGGCTTCCTAAACTGCAACCCACAGAATCCTGAAACTGCCACCCATGCTTTTGATACTCCTCTTATACTGAACAAACAAACAGTGTCACTTATTTCTCCACTTATGAGGAACAATGGTAGTGTTCAAATTCTAAACAAAGGCTTTACTTCTATTCCAACTTATCGCTAATACCAAGCTTCCTTTATTACACATGCTCTTTTACAGCATGCTGCTTTCTAAACTCCTTTAAAAATTTTACAGACTAACTGTAATGTCTGAGTAACTTCCATAAAAAAAAAAAAAAACCAAAAAAATCAGTATGACAATACCTGAAATAACTGTTTTTTAAAAGCAAAGAAAAAATTTCTGCTTTAACCACAGAAACAAAGCCAACATACATAACATGTGCAATAGCTCTTTGTACCAGGACAAAAGGTGCTTTATAGCTAAATCAAGGTACAATCTTTGTTTGTAAAATTTCAGTCTTTGGTTATCTTGGCCACTGTAGCTGAGAAGATTTTCTCTAGGAAAAACCAGTCACATTTTTCTGGAAGAGCTAACCAACATGAGTTCAGCCCTCATGACTCAATGGCAGTTTGCAACAGGACATAAGTCAGCAGCCAAATTATCAGGATGGAACAAAGCCTACGTCTCCAGGCCAAGAGGTTGTCATCCCATCCTCACCAAGATTTTACCTCACATTATTGGTCATTTGTTACCTACTGCATAGCAAGAACAATTTTCTAGATAGGACTTCAGTATCATGTCTGAATACACATGAATACCCACAAGGAAGAAGTCAACATGTAAGGATTTTTTGGAGCTGTATCTTCAGCCTACACAAACTAATATAATTTTAATTTCTACAAAACAGTTATAGAAAGCAGTACTTAGAAGGAGTTCCTAAGCCATCTCACACCTCTCAGAGAGAACTCAGTCCATGCCTCAGACATCACTTCCTAAAATATCACAGGTATGAAAAGCAAGCATTTGAAAAAAATAAGAAGTATAACTGTAACCAGAAACACCTAAATATTACCTCCTTTCTTTACCTCACTCCATCTGAATTGATGCCGCCTCACAACAGAGAAGACAGAATCAAACCCCTCCTTCTGGATCAGATCTGCCACTTTTATAAGGTCACTGGGATGTAAACAGGGAGATGTTGCTTGAATATTTCCTACAATATCAACCTCTAAAGAAAAACAAAGAGACATTTATGAAACACTTCATGTTTTTAGTAACACAGCTGCAAAGTGCAGTATGAGTAGGTACCACACACCAAAAAGAAAAAACAACAACAAAAAAAAGGAGAACCTTTCTAGCTTTTATTTACTCAATGCTTTACTTATTTTTCTAAATAGTAACTGCATCATCCCTCTGGGGCTACAATATAAAAGCTCAGCATATTTCATCCCTCATTTACCATGATGATGATTGAGAAACTCTGTGATGGCTTCTAGAGAAGTTGAGGAATCTTGAGAGACTTCAGGGCTCCTGCGATGGACCTGAGCGCCAAACTGCTTTGCAACCTTCTCGATCTCATCGTGGTCTGTGGAAACCCATATGCTGTTGGCAGACAGTGACAGGAATCAATATGAAGAATAAATCCCACCATTGTTGACTTGCCTGTTTTAAGTTAACCTGAATAAAACCCCAGCTTCTTTATGTCTGTACTACACCTTGCAATGAAAGGAACTAGTTCTTGTATTTGTGTTGATAAAACTATCCCTGTCAGTCCAACAAGCAGCTTTTAACAAGGGGGATAAAACATGCACATTCACCAGAGTGTAAAATCTGAATCTTGAGTTGCATTCCATGCAGGAAGCTTAAGCAAGATAAAATTTAGAAATGTTACCAGAAAAACCCAGTGTCAGCACAAAGAAGTTGTTAGGCATGCTAACAGATCAATGAATTGTGAATGGGTTGGATGTGGCATTGAGAACCATGTAAGAGTTTAGTTTACGACAAATAAAAGTGACACAAAGTTAAAAGATTAGCTTATACTCCTAGTGTGCTAAAATGTGTTAATTGGGCTCCTTACAGTGCCAGAGAAGGAGCTGTTCAAGTTCCGTATGTTTTGGCACAGAAAACTTCCAGTACCAGCAAAGCGAGATTGTGATCATTCAGGGAAAATAAACATTTACAAAGGGAAGGGCTAATTCTGAGTATCACATGATGACAAACACTGAGCGACTGTGAAGCCATTGCTGTCATTGTTGTGACAAAAAAGCATGTGAGGTGTAAAAACAAAAGCTATGAAAAGTCACCCTTCCTCTCAGCAGTGCTGGCATTGTCAATGCACTGTCCACAGCAAATGGTGCTGCAGTTACATTTCTTCCCCCAAAGACATCATGGGATCGTCAGAAGAAAATGTGTGTGACAGCAACGTCAAGTCACACCCATGAGAACAAACACCACGAGAACAAGAAGTGTTCTCCAGAACCTGCTTTAGGATGGTGAACTTAAATACATAGTTCCCATTCAACTAACAGAGTTTTGTTGTGTAACAGCTGTGTTGCACAGCTGTTCCAAAGGTGACCAAGCAAACCTGGCACACGCCCACCTACTGCACCTGCCATGCCTCAAAGGCAGGCTGTACAATCCTGACTAGCTTCCTGTTGGGAAAATTCAGACGCCCAACAGAAGTCACAGGCCATTAAGCAGTATAGATTCACAATCTATAAAAAGAAATTACCAGTAACATCAGTCAGAAGTCTTCTTCTCTGTTTCTTTATTAAAAATAAAACAGTGTGCTGCATCCCCTACTTTTCAGATACAGCAAGAAAGGCTTTCCAGGCTAGATAATGATACAGCAGCTATGAGATACGGAGTGCTCTGGATCTAGCTGGGTTACATTTCTTTTTGACTTGCTCTGAGCATTCTGCAGCACGTTTGCACTGGGAACCTGCCCCTAAGTGTGCTACACACCAAGCACATCCTAACCATGGCTTTAATTATCATCAAATGTGTAGAAAATCCTCAGTCTTGCTCCTGCAAAAAATCTGTAGTGCCTCTATTCTCAACACGTTTCTATGTAACTCTAACTATTGCTACTGAAGTTTCAGGCACTTGGCCACAAACTGAGCTTCTCTTCTGTGTCACATGGGCACACGATTATTTCCTTTCACTTGACATCTGAGTGAGACTGCTTGTAATGTGCTGTGTCCAGATGTGGCCTCTATGCCAAAAAGGCAAACAGGAGCAAGCTCAGCAGGAGCCAGCACGATGACTGGGCCTGGGAGCACACACATACCAGGAAATGCTGAAAAAGACATCTCAGCAAGGAGGTGATTTCACTGCTGTCTTCACTGTGGGGTAGGTAGAGAGAAAATAAGGAAGTTTTTTCTGGGTGAGTGCAGTGAAAGGAACAGAAGGGCTGTGGGGTCTCCATCCTTGGAGATCCCAAGCTGAGTGCAAGTGGTCCCGAGTACCCAGATGACCACAAACAACAGTCATCCTGTGTTTCAACAGCTCACAGGAGATCACCTCCAGTCTGGCAGTTCCATTTAATGCAGATGTCTAATAAAGTAAACCCATGAATACTTACTGGCAAACATCACCAGCTAAGTGGCCACCCAACTACACATCAGAACAACTTTAATTTTTAATTACTGCGTTGTAAGACTTTAATTCCTTCATTCCTCTGCTGCTCACCCTCAGCAGGAAGAGACAGCTGAGTTCTTGACAAGGTGCTCGCCTTGCCTGACCCTTAACCTGGTGCCACAGTCACTGCACCCCCTTGTCTTAAGTGAGGATCTCCCCAGCACTCCTGCCTCGCTGGCAGAGTCACAGCATAAGCTAGGTTGGAAGGGACCACAGCGGCTCATCTGGTGCCACCTCCCTGCTCCAGCAGGGTCACCTATATCAGGTTGCACAGGATTCCATCCAGGCAGCTTTAGATATCTGCACCGAGGGAGACTGCACCCCCCCTCAGGGCAGCCTGTTCCGGTAAAGAAGTTCTTCCTCATGCCCAGGTGGAACTTCCGGGGAATTAGTTCTGCCCAGTTCCCGATGTTTCTCCTGTCCCATTGTTGGGCCCCCCGGAGCAGAGCTTAGTCCCTGCTCTAAGCCCTCCCTGCACACACTGACAGACATCGTTAAGGCCCACTTGACGAAGCGCAACCCCTCCCTACGCCAGGGTCTCTCGGCACCTCCATCCCGAAGCAGAATTCCCCCGGCACCCCCATCCCGAACCAGAAGTCCTCAGCACTTCCATCCAGAAACACAAGCCTCCACAGAAAGTGGAGGCGGAGGGGGATATGGCGCATGCGCACCTGTGGAAGACGCCGGCGTCGATGGCGGCGCGCAGCACCCAACCGATGAGCGGCACCCCCGCCAGCAGCTTGATGTTCTTCAGCGGGATTCCCTTGCTGCCGCCCCGCGCCAGCACCAGCGCGGCCAGGTGGGGTTGCGGCCGCCCCTCGCCCGCATTCATGGCTGTACCCGTATCCCTGTCCGGCTCCGCTCCTCTCCCGCCTCGCCCTGTCACGCGCGCGGACCGCCCCGCCGCGGCATGCCGGAAAATGTAGTCCTGCGCTGCCGCGCATGCGTATGGGGCGAGCAGCGAAGGACGCGGTTTGGGGGGCTCGAGGGGAGGGTTCATAGGATCATCCGCCCTTTGGTGAGGAGAGGGTGCTGTTTTGGCACAAGGTGCCCCTCAAAGCTCGGTCTTCCTGCCTGCTTTCATGGATGGATGGATGGATGGACGGACGGACGGACGGACGGACGGACGGACGGACCGACCGACCGACCGACCGACCGACCGACCGACCGACCTCAGCGGTGTGTATCTCTTTAGTCTAGAGAAAACTGAGAGGGAATCTCATTAATCCATGTAAATATCTCTAAGGGTGCCAAGAGCATGATGCGAGACTCTTTCCAGTGACAGGATGAGGAGCAATGGCCATAAACTTAACACAAGGAGCTCAGCATGAGGAAGAACTTCTGTCCGCTGAGGGTGGCAGAGCCCTGGGACAGCTGCCCAGGGAAGGCCTGGAGTCTCCCTCTCTGGGGACGTTCCGAGCCCACCCGGACACGCTCCAGGGGCCCCTGCCTGGGCAGGGCTGGACAGGGTGATCTCCAGAGGTGACCCTGGCGATGCTGTGTTTCCACAGTTCTCTGGGGACGGTGGCGGCGCGGGGCTGCCATCCCTGCGGGCACACGGGACGTGGCTGTAAGGGGGTGGGCTCGTCCTTCGGAGCCTCGGCCGCCGGGAGCTGAGCGCTGCACAAGCCCAAGCACTGCGCCAAACAATTCCAGAGGTTTCTTCCTGTTCCCGAATTCCAAGGGTTTCTCCAGCGTCATTCCCTGCCCTCTTGAGCAGCCCCGGCAGAGGGCAGAGCAGCCACACGGAGTCTCATGGTGGGAAAGGGAGCTGGAACACGCTCCTTATTTTTTCCACTTACAAAAAATGTATTAAAGCGTAAAAACAGACAGGTGTTGCTAATTCAGCTGTCTTATAGAAACCGAATGGGCAAAATAAAGTAACCCACCTCTGACATATGGCTGCAGGGGAATTCGGGGTTTAATATAGTTTAGAAAATGGAAAATAGAGGCTGTTGAACGGCATCACGAAGTCACTCCTGGAGGCTCTGGGTCTCGGTCCTGTGTCAGTCCGTAGTGAAAATGTACTACATGTGGGTCATTGATGTCCTCTGGTTATTCAGGATGTGTTGTGGAACACAGGGACACTGCCAGCCAAACGAAACATTCCCATCTATATTCATCAGCAGACAGGCATTTAAGAAGAATATTCATACAGGGGGGTTGTTTTTCCTTTCTGAAGTGTTCCAAGAGACCCAGCAGAGATCAAGAGCTTGCTCTTCTACTCTGCAGATCAAGGCAGCACTTTTCAGGCCTCTTCATTTTTTAATAAGATGAAATCAGTAGCTGTAAGGCTCTGAGGAGTGTGATTCCTGCAGGTTACTTTCCATGCACTTATTTTTAATTTTAGGGTTTTTTTTAACTTTAGGTCTTTAAGCCTTTGCCACATCCAAGCTCCCACATGTTTAGCACTATGCTTCTGTCAGAGTTTGCTGTGCCCACAACTGACCAAATTCACTAAGGTTGGAAAAAACCTCCAAGATCATCAGGTCCTGACTTGGACTGAACACCACCAGGTCAACAAGACCATGGCACTAAGTGCCATGTCCAGTGGTTTCTTGACTCTACCACCTGCCTGGACAGCCCATTCCAGTGCTTGACCACAGAGAGGAAAGTAAAACCACCTGTAATTTGGTTCACCACATTGTGAAAATTTTCTGATTTATCAATAATAATACTTCAGCTATATAATACAGTTCTCTTCTCACAGTCTAGCAGCAGGGAGCTGAGTCTGGGTTCAGCTTTCATTTAGAGAGAAAGGAAATGACATTAGGATATCCGACACACATCATAGATGCCATCCTAGATGGGGTTCATCAAGTAATAATATTTTTACAGGTCTGTGAATAATTAAAACTAATTAAATTTTTTTTTCTTCACATCAAAAACAAATCTTTCACTCACAGGACTGAAATGGTCCTCAGATAAGCATCTGAAATACTTCTGTCCGTTTTCATAGACATATATCTTACCCAGTCCTAAAGACTATCAGTGATGTTAACAGGGTAACCTGGATAACAAAAGAGATTTGCATGATAGCAAAGATTGTCCTAATCTTTACTAAATCTTCTTTTCTGTAATATGAGTCCATTCATTCCTGTCTTATCCAAAACAGATGTGGAGATTAGATTATTTCTCCAGCAGGCATGTGCCTATTTGAAAACAGGCCCCATCTCGGTTCAGACTTTGCCTTTTCAGGATCAGACCCGTGAGTTCAGTCTTTCTCCTGGTTCAAATCTTCCAGACTTCCCATCATCACCACTGTTCTCCTCTGGGCTGCTTATAATGTAGTGCTCAAAATTAAACAGGATATTGCAAGGGAGTGAAGCAGAAGGATTACTGCTTCACATACCTCATTTATACACCTCTATAATTTACCTTTTCTTCCACAACATTGACATAAGTGGCTTGCTTTGACCTAAGATTTGTTTCTGCAAGAGCTGGGGCATGGCCAGATACTTCCAATCCTCTGCCTTTGCCTCTGGCTGTGTGTGTGCCCCAAGGCAGTTTCTTGCAGTCATTCCTACAGCAACCAGACCTGTCCCCACATTAAAATAATTTCATGAAAACCGCATTCCTGTAGTTTATTTATGTGAAAGCTATGGAGAGTTTCACTGAGCTTATGGTGTAGGGCATCTACTTCATCTCCTGCTAGCCACAAGCCTGGGTTTGTAGGTTGAAATTATACTTGTTTGACTCATTCTCTGTAAATTTTTATTGACAGCTATTAATTGGTTTGATAAAATAGTGCTCACCAAAAGTTTTTGATTATTTATTTCATTTTTTTCTCCAGGATCAAGTGTTAGACTAATGGTTCAAATGCATCTGTATCAATATTTTGGTTCAGGCCAAGAGTGCATTTCTGAGCTGATTCTCCAGCTACCTAAACTGTTGCTGTGGGACACTCTTTGCCAGAGCAGACAGAGGGGATAGTCCCCAGGCCCTTTCTTTCTCCCTGTTTTTAACACATTTTATTCTTTCTGGTCTCAGTAACTTTGCCTCATTCAGAGGGTTCATCAGCCACCTGCTCCAGTATCCAAAGGATGAAACTCAGCTCTGAGCACACATTACTCACCTAAATACATTCTAACTCCTTTCTCTGTGTTTGTGCTGATGTCTTGCTGCTGGGGGACTGCGTGGGTCACAGCACTCAGGGAGATAAGAACATTTGCTATTCTAATAATAGAGAAGTGGAGAACGGAACAAAGAATATGTTTTCCACATCTTTGGAACATGTGGCCTGCTTTAGGGAATCATGAAAATGGCCTGCAAGGCACAGACTTCCCAGAGTGGAAGAAGGGGTTTCAGCTCTCCATTAATCACCAGTGAGTGCAGCACTCATTCCCACATCCCATGGTTTGATCAAGGTCTTGGACCTGCACTGTTTCTCTTCCCCTCACTAATATCCCCATCCTGTCATTCCCAACTGTCCCTGAACAAGAAGAGCCAAACTGGATTATTTCAAGGAAATGCTGGCATAGAAGTAAAATTAGTGGGAATAAATTCTATTTAAAAAATATGTTCCATGACATATGGCTCCATTGGGAATAGTAAAATCTGTGAGTTTCCTTTCTGGCCAGCACTCAGTTGCTATAAACTATCAGATTATTGTTTCTCTGAAGAAAGAAGTCCATTCATTTGTGTTCATGTGTAAGAGCAAATGGACAAACCCAGAGGTGTTCAGCAGGTGAGTTCAGCAGGTGATAATGCTCAGAGGTTGTAACCTACTACCAGGGAGCACATCATGGAATTTAGCTGATTAATTAGGAAAATTTTCTGCAGTGTGTAGCTGTTATTAACATGTATCAAGCATGTAATCAAACATGTATCAAGCATCAGTAATGATGGCTAGGGTCTGCTTTCATACCAACATCCTCTGACCTGGCTGGCATGAGATCAGTCCTGCCCTTCCAAATTGCCAATCTTGAGATCTGCTCTGCCTTTTCTGCCACCCACACTTTGTATTGTGAAGGACAGGAAAAGCCTGCCACAGCAGTTCTCTGAAGCTCCCACTGGAACCTTGTGAGGTGTGGGTCAAAGCCAAAAGCATTAAAAACCAATGGCAGAACTGCTGCAGACTCAGCTGGGTCTGGGATTTAATTTTGTGTGCATGGAGTCTAATTCAGGCTCCATAAGTAGCAGTAGCCTGGGCCCAGCTGCAGGATCCTGTCTCCTAGGGTATACCTAATTAAATGAATACTATGGAAACAGGTAAGAAAGGCTCAATGGAAGCATGTAGTGGGAAGTTCAGGGATACACTTTCTGGGTGAACTGGGATATGCTCTTTCTAGGCCTCTCTGCAGCAACAGAAAGTTCAGAATTCCAAATCTCCTGAACCATGGATAGCACCAGTGAAACCCCTGCAATTATGCTGAGGTCAAACCAGTGTAAAGGAAACAGGGAATGGGCCTGTTAAAATCTATCCACTTACCCATTCCTGTTATTTGAAGATTCATGCAGGTCTTGGGCTAATACAGCTTATCCACATATGAGAGTTAGGTGAATAAATGTTACCATATTTATAAAAAAGGCCAAGGAGATGTTCAGGGGTCTGAAATTTCTTAAAAGCACAGGAAGGAATATGATTGCTCAGAGTTTACACTTGACCTGGTGTATTTCTTGGACTTTCTGCAGAACTGAAATGGAGCAAACTACTTCGGTACAGCAGATTGAAATGCACTGTGTTTAATTCAGTGCCTGCTGGATGGACTGTGTTTCCTTTGGCTATATCATGGACACAGAAGAAATAAGAATTGAAATATGAATAGTTAAGAGTAATTTCAAACTTCTGAAGTTATTATTATTATTGTTATTGTTGTTATTATTATTATTATTATTACTACTACTACTACTACTACGACGACTACTACTACTACTACTACTTCTACTACGACGACTACTACTACTACTACTACTTCTACTACGACGACTACTACTACTACTACTACTTCTACTACGACGACTACTACTACTACTACTACCAAGACTATTGCACTATTTGACAATTAGTGTAGACATTACCTGTCTGGATATAAAATAATTACTAATTTTTACAGTAACAACACTGATTTATTTTTACTATAAAAAGATCCAAACACCTTGGTAAATCAAGTCAGTGTTGCAGACATTTACACTTACACATCATTTTTGATACGATGACTTAGATTCATCCTGCACGAATCCAGGTGTCCAAATGAGGCAATGAACTGGTAGCCTGAATACCTCAAGTTCTTTGTACAGCCAAAGCTTATAGTTCAAATATCCTTCAGAAAGTTACCTGCAGAGAACATTTGTAAGCAACTTTGGATTGCCCTCAGGGAGGGGACATCAACAACTTTCCCAGCTGGAAAATGAGTTTGAACAGGACTAGGTATCCCAAAATACTCAGCTTTTTCAGAGGCCAGGTTAGTTTCTCCTGATTACATGGACATGGTTAAGATTTTAGCCAGATCTGCAAGCAGAAAAAGTTTTCCCTCAAGTTCAGACTTGCAAATATCTTTATTACATTGATTAGTTTTTCAAAAATTTTATTTAGTATTGTGATTTAATCTTGATCCTCCCTAAAATCTTCAAAAATTCCCTCTTGTCTTAGGACAGGAATGATGTTTTCTCCCTGTAGTTCGTGGCTTTTCATTCTTTTTATTCTAACTCGTGTGTATCTTCTTACAGGGTTGGGGAATTTAATGGTTCATAATTTTGTGTTGTTTTTTTTTTTATTTATTTTTTCTCTCTCTTTGCTTTTTTTTTACAGTAAATCTCTATCACATGCATGAACAAATTATTTTTTTTCCTAGGCTATTGTTCTTATATCTTTCAACTCCAAAAAATTCTGGTAAAGAATTTTTTAAACAGTTGGTAAAGCAAAAGATCAAAAATCCTGCCTGGTTTTCCTTCTTATAATGAAACTGGGAAGACTTATTGAGGGAAATGGAGCTCCGTAAGTAGAAACTGAGAAGGGAACTGATATTTATTGTCACACAAGTAAAAGATTTCTGCAAGAAAAAATCTTTTTCATGTCAATGGCTTGTTTAGGAGACATTACAAGCATGAGTTACATCATGGCATATTCAGGCCAGCTGTTAGAAATGCTAAGGGTGAAGACATCAAGGGACATGGAAATATTAAAAAAAAAAGAAAATTCAAAGTATTAAACTCTTAGATAACTTTTTACCTATTCATAAAATCTCTGTGTAAGTTGATGTTATGCACTAACATTCCCTCAAATATTTCACTCACTCACAGTCCCATATCACAGTTGCAAGCATCTATGTGTGTCTCCCCAGCAAGGATCACTTGTGTGAAACCCAGATGGCAAAACACACTGTCTGTCATGTGTTCGTCATTTCTCTGGAGTTATTCTTGATTGACAACAACTGGGGTTTTGATGGTTCTTTGATAACCTTTAGGAGTCAGTGTTTGTTTTAGGGCAGTCTTGTTTCTCATTCTTGCTTACCTCAACCTTCATTAAAAAGTTGCTGATTTTGCCCATTTTTTGCTTGTTTGTTTGAAATTTATGTCTGTTTTTCCAGCAGGCCAATGGGGGAACCAAAGGCTGCAGCTTTGTTGCCATCCTGTTGTGAGGATGCTGGAGCATCTTCTGCTGTGAAGTCATCTTGTCCTGTGAGCTTCAGTGCAGGCCTTTGGGGCTTGCCCTGAACATCACATGACTCAATTTCACTGCTGAGAACAATGTTCTGGGAACACTGTCAGGGGAATGGTGTTCTTCATTACCAGTACGGGCTATTCCTTTGCCCCTTGTTCTGCTTTCTCATCTGCTGCTTTCACATACACATGTTTCCATTAATCCTGTGTTGATAACACTCTTAATGTTGTTCTTGTTACAAATCTCTGCCACTTTAGCAGCCAGCTCACTTATTTTATCTCTGCACTGGGTCATTAAACTGACTGAGTGCATAAACATCCTCAATCTGCTGCCGCAGTTTGCCCACAATATATGTCAAAACTATTTATGAAATGCATGTTTATTTTACACGTTAACAATTCTTTCACTCAAGGCACAGGAATGTGTATATAGTGCCTCCTTTTTGCCTGACACTGAACATCTCTGGCTGCTGCTAATGGTTTTGTTCTGCCAAGTGCAAGGGTTTGTGTGTTGCCTCTGAGTAGGAGAGGGATCCACAATTTGAAATTGTGGCCTAATCAGAACAGAGCTTTATTTGTGCCTAGTCTAAGGCAGCAGGTTTAATTATAGATAAACACAACTCAATCTGCTATGCCTTCTGAAACTGCTGCTGTAGCACAGCCTCATGTAACCCTGAATAACTCAAAATTAGCAACCCAAAGGAGTGTTAACATGTCATTTTGGCAGCTGGTGGGACCAGTACCATCTAGTGCCATTATTACAGCAGCATCAACACCATATGGCACAGCAGCAAGTAATAATGAACTGAGAGAATCATCATCAGTGGTGCAATAAATTATCCTTCTTACTCCAGCAGTGATGTCGAAATGTGTCCACGGGGAACTCAGCAAAATCACTATTTTTACTGTAGACAGATTTCCAGACATTTATCTAAGATTGTTGCACAAGGAATAGCTTCTGCTGTTGCCATTATGCTATTACAGCTTGCAGTTCCTAATTACTGTACTTTTTGCTTCTTTTATGGCTACGTTGAGTTGGAATTTCCACTCTTACAGGTCTAGAGCAGCGGTAGTTTCCCTTTAAGTGAAATGGATCTCTTGTGCACGCATGTTGCTCCTCTTCCTTTCAAAAGTAAACACCCTGCCTGTGTCTAGGCCTCAAGCTGGATGGGAAACAAAAAAGTGAAGAGTTGTTGTTTGGCCTAGTTCCTGTTTGCAGTCTCAGGGCTGGCTGGTGACCCACAGAGCAGGCCCGGCATGGAATCACGTGTGCAGGCCAAGCATAAGTTTATGGGGTCTGATAAATAATTTCTCTACGAGCACGTGAACTGCAGAAGGCTGTACAAAACATCAGGCAGACATCAGGGGCTCCTGATCCCACCTTTGTGATCCAGGCCGTTGGGAAATCCGCTTCCCATTCCCCATGGCGTGCGCAATGGCCAGTAGAGCCGGAGAGTTCCCGCAGCCCTTGTGCCCCTGTGGGCCTGGCTGTCTTCTCAGATATTTTGTGTTACATTTCCTTAGGGTCTCTTGCCTCAACGCAGCTGCTGAGAGCATTGCAGAGCTCAGGTCTGCACGTACAGTCTTTCTGTGTCACTACCATGGAAAGTTTTGGAAGATTGTTCTCACAGTCCAACTCACCAGTGAGCAAATGCTCATTTTGGACTACCCAGACATGTCCACACATTTCACTTGTAATTGCTGCTGGGAACGCAAGTAATTGAATATTTATTTCTAGAGGCCATAGGACTCTGCAATAAATTTTGATTTTTCATTAAATTAACCCTACCCAAAAGTAGTACTGTGCTAATTGTGGAGTAAGTAATTGGTTTGATGTGTTAATGAAGACATGGAACATTCAAAATATCTGTACTATAAAATCATTTGGTTTGGTTTTAAGCAGTTTCAGTCATGCATTTTTAATTGATTTAACTCTGATTTGTGGTGATCAGCTTCAATCATACAATTTTGACTGAAGTGCCTCCTGAGGGGAAACAGGGAGCTGAGGTGACCATTTGGGCCAAGAGGTGACTAAAAGGACATTGGGCAACTCAGGTACCCTGGACTTTTTCCTTGCTAAGTCTTGCAAAAGATTGGGACACAGAAAGCTCTACTTTTTAGAGACAGACATTATCTTGTCATTTTATCATCTTCATATTATGATACCCGTATCCTTGCCTTTGTAAGTTTTTTGTCATTTTTCAAAATGAAACCAGTCGAGGAGATTTTGATAACAGGGGACTCAGATCTCAATTTGTCCTACTATGTAACCTCAAATCATAGTCTAAACCAAAATCAGACATCACATCTCTGCCCTGTCTCTAAGGAAAGGACTCCTGGAAAACTCTAGTAACTATTGAAAATACAGCACTTGCAAAGACCTGTACTGTGAATGGTGCCAATTAGATCTCTTACCTGTTAGAGTATTTGAAATACATTACACCTCCTTTAGCCCTCAACAGCTGTGAAAACTACCCAAAATACATATCTTTGACATGGAAATTTTTTTCTTAGGCTGGCTTAGTTTTACTGAGGCAGGAAGTGCAGGTAGCTTCAAGGAGATGCTGTTCTGGAGCCAGAGCTCCTTGTGTCACTGACCACAGCCACACTGACTACACACACATTTTGTCTCCTGGTTAAATTGCGGGCTAATTTTCTTCCTGTCTGTGTTCCCAGTCCCCCATATCAAGTATTCCACGAGCTCCAACCAGTAACTTTCTGTCTTTATTGATGTGTTTCTTGGAATTCAGAGGGAATGACACCCATTGTTCTGAAAACAAAATTTTAGTAGGGAGGAGGAACTCCCCCCTGTGTCACTCTTCCCATCAGAGAGATGGAAGATGCCTGGATACTGGTACACCTTGTTCAGGTACCAGTGTTGAATGCTGCAAACTGAGGGTGAAAAGGAGGTTCTTGCAAAATTGAAGTTGGCACTTTTACTGGTGATACCTGACATCAAAATACAGAATGTTCTGATAAGGGAACCATACCACCCTTGTAAATTTTCTTGGTGAAAGCTGAAATGCTATTTGCAGAAGAGAAAGCTTTCTAAACAGGAATCTTGGTTTTTACTGTTCAAAATGTGTCCAGAAACTGGTAAATTATCCATTATAAAATAGCATTTCAGCTTATTTATCAGGATCCCATTTTATTGAGTTACCCAGACATAATAAAATGTTTTAATACATTGAGTAACTGCATCACTCCATATATTCCCCATCTTCTGTTACTTCAATTAATATCTCTCTTTTTAGCTCTGGAAATTTCCTCAGGAGTTCAGGAATCTGCATCTCCCCCCAGCTTCAGTAGGAACACTGTTAGCATTGCTTCTTAAGAAGACAAGTTAAAATTTTCAGAATATGGGGCCTAGGATTTTGCTATTTGAAAACACTGAAACAAATGTCATAAGAAAGAGAAAGATAAATTTTTCACATGTAAGACTTCTCACAATGTTTTCATCATTTTCATCTCAACAAATACAAGCTACTATGGGCCCTAAAAACATCAGAAAAATAAGATTTTCCAATTTCTTCCTCTGTTTCTAAAAGGAGGAAGGAAATAAAAGCAGGAGAAAAAGGTAGAAATAAGAAAAAAGGCTGTATTTTTGTAAGTAAATAGTAAATACATAACAGAAATACTTGGAATTTTCTTTTTAATGAGTAAGACAGAATAACAAAGGCTTTTCAAAATAAAATTCTAACCAATTCTGCTAGTTGTGGTTTTCCTATCAAGTAGCATTGAACCAGTTTAATTAAACACCAGCTACCTGGGCTGAGTGGTGATTCAGCCAAATATCCAGTTCAGATGAAGCTACTTCCAAAGGGTCTGCTCAGTGAAGGTAAGAAGGATGTGCAGATGTATTTTCCCTGAAAGACACAAATATTCCCAGAGACATCCTCTTAATCATCTCTCCTTTCTCTTTCCCTCATTTTTTCTCACGGTTTCTTTCTCAGTCTGTGGAACAACATGATTCACAATATTATTAACTACTTTTTTCCAACAACATAGTATTTCCATAGCAACAGACAAAGTGAGTTTGTTGTGGGCTTTTTAAGTCTAAATAAAAGAGTGAGCATGCACATCAGCTGCTCAGGGCACCCTACAATGTAAGAAATGAGTGTTGGACACAGGAACTCATATTTCCATCTAGAATTTTCTGAAGAAGGAAATGGGAGTTTGGTCTCCAGAAGATATCCTTTAATCTGTTCAGGCACAACATATCATATGTGTATGATTCTTACCACTAGTGGCTGTTGCCTTATGGTTCAAATTAAACTCAGTTAGGTTCAACTGCCCTCAGACATCCCTCAGCCCCATCTCACAGTTAATTGCTGCAAGTTGGCTTACAGAATCTGTCTCATTGTAGATAAAAACCTGTAATTTGAAACAACTGCTGGATGATGATGTATCTGCAGATCAGATTTGGATCTGGACTGTACAGATGGGATTAGTTTTTAATTGTAGCTGGAGTGACATTGTTTTAACACATTATGCACAGCAGTGCATATAGACCAGTGATAACTGGGAGTAGGAAAGAATCAGTTCATCAGAATAGGTGAGTGCAGCCAATTTACATACCAATTCACAAAGTGAAGATTTGGCTAGGGTGGTTCTGGTCACATTTGTTTGATGGTCTCCAGATTCCCTCAGTGTGCCAGCATTTCCTGTGCAAAAATACAAAAGAACCCATTGGGCCACTTGGAATGAGATGGTGCTGCTCTTGAAGCTACAGGGACAAGATGTAAAAGAGAGTGAACAATGATGAAATTCTGTTTAATTCCCTTTTACATTTCTCATGTCTTCTGCTTTATTACAGCAAATTTGATGTAAATGCCCCTGAAGTCACATTAATACATCTTATGCTGTCTGCAAAGAGTCTGCCTGGAAGCGTTGTGCACTTCAGGGAGGTGTTTTGCTACTATTGTTCTACAGGAACTGCTGTTTTCACCACAGAGGCTGCTTAATTTTCTATAATTTCTCTACCATATGGTACTGTGGTTGTCTTGGACCTGGACCAATTGTGTTGTAACAATTTCTCTCATTTTTTCTTTACTTATATTAACCCTTTAGCCACACTGTCAGACTGGTGTCACAGGCCTGTGATGAAGTATTATAGAAGTACCTTGGATATACCCTACCCAGGAGCTTCAGAAAGTGTTTTGGGAGTCTGTGGGTGCAGCATTCCCTGTGACATAATGTTTCAGAAGTATGCTGATTACTGGATAATTTAAGAAGTTTTAATTTGTTTTCAAATTTGTTTTCTCTTAAGACACTGCCTTCCACTGCTGGGCAATTGACATGTCCTAATGTAAAGGAATAGGATTATTTTATGTTAATCTTGATCTTTTGAATAATTTTTACTAAAGTGAGATTTAATAAAGTTTTGTGCACAATAAAATGGACTTCAGATTTGTATTACCATTTTCTGATTTCCAGCAAGGGTAGCAGATGACATCAGGAAGAAGAGAACAAGAAAAGATCTGAGAAACGGGACATCATTATTTTGTGCTAAATACAGGGGTAACAAATAACACAAAGAACATGGTAGAATATATTTAATCCTCAGATACTGCACTTGATCTGCAGCAGTTGAATTACCTGGATGACATATCATTAACTGAAATACAACATAAAATGTGATCACAATAATTTTAAATATATTTGGGGTTTGTCCTTTTTATGGAAATGAATTTGAACAGAAGTTCTTTTCTGTTCCCAGAAGTCTGAACAGAGATGTGTTAAGAGGCTTCCAGCTTACAGATATACAGCTTCAGAGACTGGAGGGCGAGGATTTAGATAAGAGGCAGATGTGCGACCCTTTATGGTTGAATGTTTCTCTGGAAGCAAGGCACTGCATATCTTGCCTGCAAAAAAAGATATGGATCTTCTCAAGGATCAAATACATCCTCTTATGGTAGTGGAGTTTTAAAGAATGTATTCCATACGGAACAAATAAAAAACCAAAACAAACAGACTGTATTTTGTATGCAACAGATGTCAGATTTCAGGGTTACTATGGGCAAATGAATTTCATCTTTTCCTATCAAAGAGATTGCTAATAGATTTGATGGTTTGATTTTCTTTATGCTATACATTTTTTCTCAGCATAGAACATGGCAGGGCTCAAGTAGGAAAACTTCTGGAATTACAATCAGAGATGGAAAGAGATACGGGAGACATTCTCTGTGTGTTCTACCCAGGTGTAGTAAAAATGGTCGGAATGGCTTCCAGAAGACACTTGTCATGGTTATTAGCCTTTTAAAATGTTCTCTTGCTGTACACTGTAAGGCAGATACATGCAAAAAGTAGATCAGTCTGAAAATTTATTTCCTCACCTCAAAGAAGAAAAGAAAAATATACAGGTAAAGTTTTCAAAACTTTAACCCTATAGACACTGTCATTCCCCACGTATTCAGGGGGGAATTAGTTCCCACTGTCTTCTATATCTGGTTTAGGATGAAAAGAATAATCATCTGAAAATGTATTTTTCTCTTCAAATGGTGAATAGGGAGTCTAGTAGCAGGCAGAGACTTAATTATCTGCCATTTAATCCTGGGTGAGGTGAGTTCTGTGCTTAGTATCTAATGCCCCTTTCAGGTATTCACTCTGAATTAAACACCTAAACTTTTTATTTCTGGCTACTACATTTCTAAAAGCCAGCATTTGTAAATGAGAATGAACAATGTAGGTGCCTTGTTGAGTTTAATGGGAGAAAATGAACCTGATCCCACATTACTTCTGTTTTGGTTGTAGAGGGTTTAAAATCTGTCTGGTGGGTTTGCTGGGTTAGAAATAATGAAGATTTTCTAGGCAACGCAAAAGAATGGTCTGAATTGTCCAGTGTCAGCCTAGAGGACTCAAATTCAATATTTTGAGCACAGAGGAGGGAGTCCTCATCCTTGGAGGTATCTAAGGAACAACTGGATGTGGCACTGAGTGCTCTGGGCTGGGTGACAAGGTGGGGATCAGTCACAGGTTGGACTTGATGACCTTGAATGTCTTTTCCGACTGGAATGATTCTGTGATTCTTTAAAAACAAACAAACAAAACCCAACAAAAAGAAACACAAACAAATAAACAAACAAACAAAAACCCCAATCAATCAATTAAACAAACAAACCAAAAAACCAATAAACTAAATCCCCCTTTCCCGAGTTCTTCACACACAGACACACATGTAAAATCCACAATGTCATTGTTAAGGATAATACAAGTGGGTCTATGGGTTTGGTAGAATTTAAATTATAGTACAAAAGGTTTACTTTATGATATTTATAATGCAAGTCCTCTACACTCAAAGGATGTGGAGATCTTGCATTATTCTTGACAGCCTTAAATTTAGTGCTTCTGACTCTACCACAGCGCTGTTGTCCCTCAAAACCAGAAGGTTTGTAAATCCCTGTTCAAGGCCTGTGGCTTTCTACACCTTTTATAGAGATGAACTCTGAGGTCTGGGATTTTCTCATCCTTCTCCATATAGAGTTCTTTGCTACTTAGATTGCTCTGTTGAAATTTTGCTGTATATATTTTCCACAACACTTTTCCCCATAGAAACCAGGCATGACAACTTTTTAAAAAAGCTGTGGAAAATATTTCAAATAATACTGAGCTTCTACTGCTTCAGCCCTCCAAGCTTAATAACAATAAATATTTTAAACAGACAGAAAAGTTATCCAAAGTCCAGGCTGCATTTTCTATTATATTAAAAAAAAAAAATCAAACAAAAAAATTAAATCTTTGCTACTTCATTACCATTTCCTTGGTAGATCCATTAATTTTTCTTTAGATAAAATGAGCAATGTGTAATTAAAAAAAAATAGCATTTTTTTTAAAAGTAGGGTTGTAAGTGTAAGTAAAAATCTTGAAAGCTGTGTCAGTCTGATCTTTTTATATGGTGGCATGATCTGACACAGCACAGTGGGGATTCTGTCACTGTGACAAATTTAGAAGCAAAATAAAGACTTGATAGTCCATAACTTATATAATCTTCTCCGAATATTTTTTTGTATTGCTCTGTTAGCATAAAGCCCTGGTATAAATTATGTAAATTGTTTTAAAATCAGTCAAGGAATTTATCCAGCTTGGCACAATGAGAGGTTTTCTCCAAAACAGCTACTTGAGTGTCAGCTTGCAGAAGTGGGTGAAATGATGGTGGTTCAGGTCTTCACCTATGAAACAGAAAAGACAAGTAGCCTGCAGGCAGCTACCTGAGTTTGGCTGATAAATGGGAACTTGTTATGGCCCAGTGTTGGACTGCCATAGATGCCATAAGAGGGAGACCTACAGATTGGTCCACAATATGGGAAGTGGCAGAGAGAGCTGCTGGCAGCTGAAGCCAGAACAGCTTGTTGTGTGAACAGTGTCCTGAGTGCAGCCACTTTTCCTTTCCTGGTTAGTGAGTTAAATAAACCAGGACAATTCAGGTGGAGAGTGCTGAGCCAGGACCTGTGGCAAATTAATCCAGGCTGCAGTGCCTGCTGGGTCATTTTCCTCACATTGGTGAGTCCTAATTTATAAAAACCTTTCCCCACATATGCTATTCCTCCACCATTTTGGTTCCTCAGGGCTCAGCTGGTCAAGCTGATGGAAGCCCACCAGGGCGTAGAAATCAGTGCCAGCCGGGCTGTGGATTTCACAGAATAAAGGAGCCAAAACTCAGGGGTTTAATTACGATCCGCTTAGAATTTTTTTGTATTTTGCCTCCCGAAAGCCATCAGGTGAAGCAGCTTCTGCCTTTAAGCTGCCCATCCGCCATGGTCAGGCACTCCCCTCGCTCCGGGGCCGCGGGGCCACCAGCCCGCGGAGGGACCCCCGCTGCCGGTGAGTGCCCCGGGGAGCGGCGGGGGCGGGCGCCTGAGGGGGTGGCGTATCCTTTCTCGCATCCCTCCCTGCATCCTTCCTTTCCCGTATCCCTTCCAGCATCCCTCTCCGCATCCTTCCCCGTATCCCTTCCCGCATCTCTCCCTTGATCCTTCCTTGCACCCCTCCCCGCATCCCTTCCCCCATTCCCACCCGCATCCGCTGCCAGAGCTGGCGGTGCCGCTTCTCGGTTCGGTCCAATGGTTCCGGTGCCCAGTTCAGTCTCGCACCGCTGGCACCTCTGCAGCCGAAGCAGCTCCAGCTTGGGGAGATGACGGTACCAGAGCCCGTCTTCTGGAGGCTGACTGGGAAAACTGGTGACGTGCTGGACGTGGGGATACCTGAGGATCGGCCTGTGCTTGTTCACATTCATTTAAAGGTCCAAACATTCCCTGAAACATTTTGAATTCCTGTAATTACCATTTCCCCCCCACCTCCTTCCCCCCTCCCTCCTCCTTGCAAATCGAAAAGCCCTGATACAAAATGACAGATCAGAACTGTGTTCTGACATTTCAGAGCTTTTCATTTTTCTTAATCCTTTTAAAATGCATTTCAAAACACTTTAGCTCGTCATGTAGAAGAATGAAAGTATCCCATTTAGAAACAGCAAAATGAAACATGCTCATTGATTCCATGTTCATTTTGCCTTATTTTTTTCCTTCCTGTTTAAACAATTTTGTAGAAAAGACAGAGCTGAATCACAATGAACTAAATGTTCATGTTTTGGTAAGAAAATTGTGACCATAATTATAAATAAATAAATTATAAATAAATGTTACTTAATTCTGTCAAAAATTGAATGTATTTTCAAAAATATCACATGATGATGCTATTTCAGATGATCAGATGGGTTAATTTTTTTTATTTTTAAAAAATCTTCTGTAACAAATATAGATATATAGCAGAACTCAGAGACTTCCAATTCACAATCTTTTTTCTACAGCATTTCATACATGAAAAGGGAAGAAATAAAAGGAAAAATAAAGGTAAACACAAGTCAAATATTTCATGTGCCTTGGAGGACTGTTGAGGTGGGTCTCAGTGTAAAGATGTGTTGATGTTTCAAATCAATGGGAGCTAACAAAAGGTAGTAATTATCTCTAGCTCTGAGTTTTCTGATTTTTATCCCTACAACAATCAGGTTTGAATACCAGAGGAAAAGAAGCAGTCTGAGTTTGCCAAGGTTTTGATAAATCCTGCTGTTTGGCCTCAGCCATCCAACTCCATCCTCAGCTCAGAGTTCACTGTAACCCCATTTATGGAAACTTCTTTGACCTCAATCCCTTAGAAATCATTTGCTCTCTAATGATCTAGACACGATCCCTAGATTCTGCAAGGTCTAAGCAGATTTCTGTCCCAAGGGCCTCCAGCTCTAGTACCAAATAACTGAACAGGAATTGGTCTGGATGATCCTTGTTTGTTCCTTCCAGCTCAGGCTATTCTGTGATTCCAGCAGCTGTACTCAAAACCATCCTGCACTGCTGCATGTTCTGTGCTGCACCACAAGTCCCAGATCCTTGCAATTTATTGCCTCAAGTCGTAGGGCTCAAGTGAAACTGTCACAAAGGAAAAATCTGAAGTTTGATTTATCTTTCTTTGATGGCGCTGTGAGAAAATGAGCAAACAAACCAACCGACCACATGTGGGCTCTCTTGAGACTTCTTTATCTCTAAATAAACATATACAATGGATTTTGCAACTAAAAATTGTTATCCCATGTAAATAAGGGTTATTGTATTGAAAATTACATTCCTGGTATGAACATCAAATTAGTTTGCAATTTTATTTCAAGTTTTAAAAAAGCTGTTTCAAAAGAAGCAGACCTGTGTGATCATAAAGTGAGATTTGGTCTGTATTTTATCTGGAAGAGCTGGAGGCACTTAGGCAAGTGCGTAAAGTAAAATATTCTGCTTAATATAGTGGAAGACATGCAAAATTATGTTGTCAGATTCAAATTATCCAAGATTAATTAGAAAGGAATCAAAAGTTGAATCTCTGCAAGCCTGCCAAAAGTTAGACTACCTTGTCTAAATCAATTACTTCAGAATAGCCATCTGATAATAATCCATGTGCTGCAATGCAGCTTCTTGGAATCTTATTGCTCCAGAGAGGGAAAAATGAAAATAAAAGCAAGCAGAAGAAATCCCAGGGGACTGTAGCTTCAGGAGATGAAAAATTGGTGCTTTTTGCTTTCCTGTCTCTTCCCAGCTTCCTGCCCCCTTCAGCGTATGAGAAAGGCAAGAAGAGTTTGTGCACTTTGGAAACTCGATAGGAGGCAGCAGCTGATCTTCCCATCACCAGCCTAAAAATAATTCAAGGGCTTGGAGCGGCTTCACTAAGTGGAGGAAAATCCTGCCATCGGTATGATATTGATCACATAGCACCACCGAGTGACACTTTGGGTTGGTATTTTGGGATTGTGTTTACAAAGGTAAGCTGAAGAGTTTGATCTAACATTCAGCAACCAAACGGGGCATGCGATGACCCTCCCCCCATTATCTCCCACTAACCACCTCCTCCTCCTCCTCCTCCTCCTCCTCCTCCTCCTCCTCCTCCTCCTCCTCCTCCTCCTCCTCCTCCTCCTCCTCCTCCTCCTCCTCCTCCTTCCCTTTATATCTGTGGGACAGGGCTGCTCCTCGTTCTTTCCTGGGATTACAACTCCAATCTCTTTTTCCTTTTCCATATGCAGGCGTTCTCAGCCTTTACCGTCCCCTCCTGCTGATGTTTTCTTTGCTGCTGTTCACAGGGTTATGTTTCTTTTTTTAAACTGTCCTGTCTTGGCAATGTGAAGTCGAAGGTTTTACAGCAGGCAGTGTAGCACGCTGATGTTGGGGATTGCATTGTGTGGAGAAGCTTTCCAAAAAAGAAAGAAAAAAAACCAAGTGATGCATTTAGATGTGTGAGACCACTGCAGACGTTTGTGTGAAATGCTTTGCAGTGCCAATAGCCTGTTTAGCACCACTGCCGTTGTGATTTTCCCTGTGTTTGGAGCCTGATCCAGAAGGCTCCCGAAGTCAATGAGATTCTTTACATTGACTTCAGCACCGTTTGGATCAGGCTGTGGCACACGGCAGTTAGCGCTGCGAATGCTGACAAGCACCAGAGGTAATTCATCATCCTGAGGCCCAGGGGAGCTGGGACAGTGCTTAGCGAGGAAGAGGGGTCTGTGGAGCTTAGGTGGTCACAGCTGAAATAAGGAATAAAAAGAAAATTGTATTTTCTGTCGGGTTATTTTTGATAAAATAGATTTTAAAGGGACAGTGCTTTCTGCTGTTACCTCAGCAGAACTCTTTGCAAGACTATGGATCACATAGGTTGGGTTAGAGTGCTTTTAGGAAGGTAAGAAGAGCAAACTAGAAGGGTTAAACCTAGAAAGGAAAAAGATTCAGAGCACTAACCTAAAATCTGTGGAAAACCTCAGAGTTAGGCCTTCCATTGTGTGCATTCAAAGCTATAAATTAATCATTTGTCCTTAGTTAAAATTTACTATGGGAATTTCCAGAAGGAAAGACAAATTCTTGCTTTTGTGATTTATTCAGAAGATAAGAACTAAGTACTTTTGTAAAACTCAAGAGTACTTTCTCCACCCTGCACCTATATGCATACACATATGTATATACATACATGTTTATATGTATATATGGGCATATAATGCACATTCTGTGTAAGACCAAAATGAAATTTGATCTTAACTGAGACACAAGTATGCTCTGTAAATGGATATATTTTAATTAGGAAGTTCAACTATCAATTTATGTACTTTTTTTTCAAATATGGACAACAGAACTACTGCAATAAATGTTTTTCAAAATATTCTTATTCCCCCAAACAAGCTCCACCTGAGGAGTGTACTTATACTCTTTTCTTTGTAGTCCTAAGTACCTTGCAGAGCATGACGATCAGAGTGATAATCCAGGTAAGATGAAATTCTTGAATATGAAGATTTTTAAGTCCACTTTAAAAGACCCTTAAGGTAGTTAAAATGTCTTTAATTAGAATTCTTATAGTTTTGTATTTGGTTAGGATGTTCTCATAATTTTAATGGAAATTTAGATTATCTACCATTTTTCCACTGTCTTCTTCAGTAATGCTTATGGAAAATATATCTCATGAACTGGCTTAGTGCCCTGAGAATCCCCATTTATGCTTGTTAAAATGAGATTTGTGAGTGTTTAGGTCCAGTGTTTTGTCATTTCCATGTTTATGACTTTGACCTATTTTCTTTCTTCCCAAAACTTCTTTCCTCTTCACAGTGAATATTTGTTCAGGAATCACTTTTGTGCTGCTTTCTGTTTATTCTCTTATGACTATGTCTGTCCACCTTAGCCTAAAACCAGGAAGTCTCAACCTGCCAGTAATGGGGATCTTAGCATAAAATTTTAATTCTTAAAGCACATGAGGGTTTTTTTAGCTATTTCATCGAAAGGTGAACTGCTGTTCAGATAGTTCACATCCTCATTAAAGTAAACCAACAGGGAATCAGATTCCCAAATGATGTAAAGGAGAGCTGAAACTTGCCTTCCACTGGTACCAACATGGGCCCATCCTCCTGGTAGTTCTTTCCATTCCCCTCCTCTGTGAAGTTTGTCAGCTCATACTGACTTTTCAGCACAAGCCATTTGCAAAGAGAGAAGGAAAAACCACCTCTGAGAATCTCTGATGAGTTGTAGAGTTCATAAAGACAGAAGTTAAAGTGAGTAATTTGACAGTAACTTTGAACGATAAAGGCCTTCCAGCCTACAAGTGTTAAAACAAAAAATTACCTGGCACTTGGCACTCCTACTGGGTTGCTGAATGTAGCTGGTGTCCTCAGATGGCACATACTTGTTATCAGATGATCTTTGTCCCATTACTACATTTCCATGTCTGAAATGATAGATTAAACCTAGCATGCTTGGCAACATTATTATAAAGTATAACATTCCTGCTGTAATTAGCAGTGGAGCAAATACATTGTGATGTACCCATGTTGGTGCAATCACCCCAGCATAACTTGTTGGCCTACTGTATTCAACAGCAAGTGAAACTTTTTCTGGGAAAGCCATTTTTTGTAATGACTATGAATAACATTGTCTTTTTAAATGAGTTTATGAGCACCTCAACAGTTATTCTGAAAGGCTGCTACTACCTGATGAGAAGTAGTAGTTCATAACTGCAGATGACCAACAAATTTCAAAATCACTTGCTATCCCTTCATCTGTTTTCTCCAGAATATTCATGTTTAGGTTACACAAATTCTTTTTTCAATGTGGCAGTTAGGCTGCTCCCATTTTGTTCAGACATTGCTGTTTGCCAGTGAAAGCCATCTTCCAGTAGAGAAGCTTTCAGCTCCAAAGATTCCATCCTGAACATGAGCTTAGAGAAAAGGTCAATCCATATGAGAAGAGACCTTCGCTTTCTAGTCAGTGCCTCTCCCTCCCTTTACCCACAGATAAACTTTTGCTAAGAGGCCGGTGGACATTTCTCCACTGTTAAGTCCTTCAGACAGTCCTGCATGAGCCAACTTGGGAATTGAAGTAGGGCAACTGCAACAGTTCAGCTTTGAGGTCAAGCTTGATATGAGCAGGGCTTCTTACGTTGGGAGCAGCACCACGGTTCTTTTAGGACGGTTAATTGTGAGACTGCACTGTTTGTCAGGCTCTCTGCCACATTGTGAGCTGATTACAAAGCAGACAGATGCCTACAGCAGATTGCTGAGGGTGATAAAACCACCTGGCTTTGCTGCTTAATTCACCTGTGTATTCTTCCAGGCAGTGCTGCTTCCAGTGTTCCCAAGGAAGGGTCCTGGCAGGTGTAGGAGGGCAGGTGTAGGAGGGCAGCCATTGCTGCTGAATGCAATAACCTCTCTGAGTTGGAGCATTAAAGGCTTTAATCTCTTCCATCCCTGTTACAACAGAAATCTCTTCAAATTTCTCCTCCCGTGGCTCTGCAGCCCAGTTTTACCTCTTTGATCTCTCCCCACATACTCCTCATCTTTGGGAAGGAGAAAATCACCTTTGGCTACAGGGTGGGAAAACTTGAGTCAGCTCTGTATTCTGATTTGCTTAGGGCCCATTCAAAGACCTTCAGCACTACAGGTTTTGCTGTTCTTTGTGATCAGCATTCTGTCTTTTTTTGTGGGAAAAACAGAATAAGTATTCAGTGTATTTAGTTGTGTACTTGCATAAAGCTCAGTGTGGAGAGAAACAACTGTCCCTTCCTCACATGGGCAAGATACCTCTATTTCCTGCTCTACAAATCTAGTTCTGACTGAAGCCCAGCATTTGCTTACTAGAAGAGTAAAAGCCAAGGGAAGAACAGTTTAATTTTTATTCAGGGAACCAAATCTGATCAGTGGTGCCTTTTCACTCTCTCACTGGGTTACTGCAATCAAGATCTTCAAACTGTCTTCATTTCCAGGCTCAGGTTTTTGAGTGAAAGCTTTCAAAACTAGAACTCATTAAAAGTCAGTGTAGCTGAGGCATTTTTAAAGTCTTTAATATTCTTAGAATTATAAAAGATCTCTTTTGCCTTAGCTACCACTCCTGAAATTCTGTTTGAAAATGCAGCTTAGGCTCTCTAATTAGTCTGAAGCTTTTGAACATGGTACTTAAACTGTTTGCAGCCCTAACAATGTGTCCTTCCACAGCTACACTAAACTTTCCAAGCATGGGATCTGAGTGTGGGCGCAAGAAATGTTGCCATTTTATTATCAAATTTTAATTTGAACAAGATTGAAGGCTGCACTCTTTTCTTGGATGAGCTATTGCATCTGAAAACTTGTCATGGTCT
Source organism: Notiomystis cincta (assembly GCA_013398075.1). NCBI lineage: Eukaryota > Metazoa > Chordata > Aves > Passeriformes > Notiomystidae > Notiomystis > Notiomystis cincta. The sequence goes on along the minus strand of VZRX01023312.1, from coordinate 46,826 downwards.
GACTCCTGTTATTTTTAGTGGAGGTGCAAAAGCATTGTTGAAAATGTGCTATACTGTCCTGTGCTGTCTAGAGAAATCAAGGATTTTTTCTTCTGCCTTAGGGGCTTTTCCGTCTGTCCTTCTTTGGAGATGAACACAGCTTGTTAAACTTTGAGGCTAATGAAAATGAACTTCTGGAGGCATGCCCTGGTGCAGCAGAAAGTAATGGCTAATTTCAGCTTCAAACCAAAGGGCATTGACTGTAAAAGCATCCTCCCTTTGATATCAGCAAAATTTCTTCTAGTATATTTCCCTTATCTAGGAAACTTGAGCCAAGAGGTAGGAACTACATTACATGCTTTATTCCAGGGAGTGATGCATCTGTGCATCTCTCCACCTCCAGAGTCTTCTCTGTATCTAAGTTTTCCAAAAAACAAAGCAAGTTCCAGCGGTTTGAGTCACAAAACTCTGGAGAATGTGTTGGATCTGCCTTCTGAACCAGAAATGGGTGGAAAGGGAATGATGGAGCGGTTCCTGTCTCCCCTCAAGGCACACTGGAGATGACATTATTTCTTAGAGCTCTAAGGTAGTGCAGGGTGTTTTCATACACCATTCTTGAAGATCCAGAGAACTGCCAGTAGCAGAAGGTGTTATGAAATTTGGGATATGCCAACAGATGCAGAACATGAGTCCTCCACTTCCAGCCAGAGCTCATTCCCAGCACAGTGGAGATGGAAAACTGGGTAGAAGAAAGTAAGGAAGGGAGGAAGGAAGGCTCACTGGACTATTAATGCTTTCACAGTTATCTGCTCTATTCTCTATCAGTGCCAAACTGTACTGGATGTGTGTCCTGAGCTGCTGCTGCTAAACAGGGAAGTTGTAAATTTTATGATTTGGCATTTTATGAAGCCAAAGCTGCATTGGGTCAGCACAGCATCACAACACTGATCAGAATATTTTGATAGATTTTAAGCCCGTGGGAGTTTAATGAACATGATCACTGGATAAACTGATTCATTATGAAGTTTTCTGATCAAAAATCTTAGGAATTTAGTGTCAATTACCCTATCTCATTTCATTTGCCATGTAATCTTTTTTATTTTCTGTGATTTTTTACAAACTAACCAACCTAGGCTTGATTTTCTCTCTTTTTTGAAGAGAAGACAATTAAATTCTACTTCCCTTTTTTGAAATGAATAGAAGTACTGTGGATAGATTGCTCATACTTTCTCTTGAAAAATATCACCACTATGGTGTCTCTAGACATCAGTATTAAGTAATAGAACCAGGTTCTTTTCTCAGCCCTGCAATGTGTGAAGGACAGTTGGTTTTAAGAGTGTTTCTGGACATGTTCCATCACAAAACTAGCCACAGCACAGATTCTTGTGAAGATTCAGATGTGATTCTTCAAAGATGCATATTTCTTAAGAGGTTTAAGGGGCTATTGTTTGACTCTCCAAACTGATGGCGGGCTCTAGTTAGCAGATGACACTCTCCTTGCAGTTAATAGTCCTTCACTTGAACATTTGCTGCCTCTATTCCATTTCCCTTCCAGAAAAAATCGGAAAAAAACAACAGATCCCTTAGCTTCTCTTGGATGTGGTTTTCGTCCTTTCTCCCAGATTGATTTTTGACTAGAAGCCAAAAGCTACACAGGGAGTCAATGATTCAGTGCTCATCTGAACCCAGGATTCTCCTGCCTTTCAGTACCACTCCAACCACGAGACCACAACAGCATCTTATGCTGCCTCAAAAAAGAGTCATCCTTGTGGGAAAGGGAGGAAAATTCCCAGCAGAACTCTCTTGGACTTCTGACCTTTGATAAAAATGAGGAAAGAGCACTTCTGATTTTCAAGAGATTACCATTATCATTACGTTTCTCTTAAAGAAGACATGTCAAGCATTTACAAATTAAACCCAAACAACCTCTGTGTAGTTTTTTTTTTCAAGTTCCTTATTTGTTTTGCTAATAACTCCTTGATATATTAGGACAGAGCCCGTATGAACAGAACATTTCTTTTTCATTACCAGCCTTATGCATTTATGAATGTATTTTGGTATAAAAAAATAAAATTATAGAATGATAGTGGTTGTATCACTCTATTCATTATAGAGAATGGGCCAAACTCTCCATCAAATTGTGTTACAGCACATGGACTGTTAACAGATGGTGGTTACTGAAGTTTGAGTCAGTTGACCCTCAGCTTTTTCCTCACAGTGAGTACATGAATGTGAGTTACACTTAACTTCTGGCAAATCTCAGCTATAAACTGCTGATATATTTGGGAAAGGGAGTGCATTTATCACACTCCTTTCAAAGAAACTCCTCTTCACTGATGTGTTTCGATGTGGCTTGTGCTTTTCAAATCCAAAAGGAGCTCGGTTAAAAGCTATCAGGGGGTTTAGCAGAGGTTCAAAGCGCTTCTTTGAATTATGTATTGTTGTGAAGATCTGCATATTTGTTCTATCTCTAAGGGACTACTTGTGTGGTTTATGCTTACTTTGTTATGATTACCTTGTTTAAACAACTTACAGAACTAATCTGAACTATTTGAGTAAAGAAGGACACCTTTTTCTCCCATTCAAGTGACTTTTTTTTTTGTTTTCAACTGCATTCATGTATTTTCTGCATACCTATCTTGTTCTGATTCCACAAAACCCATTACTGCCAACATTCTTGCAGACGTATGCTTTGCTGAATTAAATATATTCCTTCTATTTTAGCATGTAAAGTTTGAGAAAAGAAATAGGTGTGGATAAATGAGTTTCCACAAATTATTCTACAGCACTGTGTTGCTCCGTATAAATCTTGGGCAAAGAAATGAGCAAGGAAAGACTTTGTTTGCAACCTTGCTTCATCTTCTTATATAGAAGAATGAAAAAATAAGTGATGCACTGGTTGATATAAGGCAGAAGCTGGCCATAACTCTGGGTCACTCTATGGCCCACCTCTGTGAGCACAAACACAGGAGCTTATCTTGGTGTACAAGGATAATCTCACAAGAAATCATGGAAGTCAGAGACTGCTAGGATGAGTCTAAGCACATGTGTAAGCGTTTTCAGGATCAAGCATAAATGCTGATTTACTGCCTAGGCAATCTTCAGTACCACCTACTTTGATTAAGAGTTTGTCATTTATCTGTAATGTGTATTGGGCCATTGTTCTATGTGACAATGAAGAAATACAAAATATCAGTGAGTGTGGAGCTGCCAGGTCACAAATACCAAAGGTTCAGAACTTGCACTGAGAATGCAGTGCAACAATTTGTTGGAGATATTGCACAGACAGTGTTGGCTAACCAAAGAAACAGCAACACACAAGAGTCAGTTTGTGTCCATTTGGGTTTTGTTATGAGAAATGGAAATATTTGTCAAATCTTCTACTTTCTTTCTTTCTATTCTCACAAAGCTTTTGCAGCATAGTGTTTGTGCCTATAATGAGCACTAGAAGTTATAGCATAATGTATTTTAAAATAGCACTTAAATAATGAATACAGCTAAACATAAACAATATCATCAAATTATAATAATACTAATGTCATATAAACACAGCCTTCTAATATGCTTATATTTGATATAGCCCAAAATAATTTTCAAAATACAACTGTGTTATTCTCTATGAGTTGTTCAGTGTGCTCCTTCCATGTCCCTTTATTATATTTATTTTGTCTTTAGCCATAGGGAATGCTAGCATTCTTGGTAGTCAACATTTCTCTTTTCTGTAGTAGTCAGACCCTCTGAAGAGATGAGACTCGCGTTTTGTGGTAATGACAATGCCTCAGCCTACAACATCAGTGCTGGTGTCCTCAGGAATGTCTGCTTTGTGGATGCCCTGAACCTGGTCCCTCATGTCTTCCTGCTGTTTATCACCTTCCCAATTTTGTTCATTGGTGAGTTATTCCATGGAGCTCTGTCATCTCACAAACCCTTGGGCATGTATTTATACTCAGTCATGTTTGCATGGGCTTGGTGAAACCAGTGGATGCTTTAGTTATGAATTCTCAAAAAGAAGAGGCAGAATGGCTTCACCCAAAGGATGTGAGGCCAACCTGCTGAAATGAGGGAATTTTAGCTATAAATCTAAACTAATCAGTGTGAAGAGATAGATGAGAACCAGAGGTCAGATACAAATGCCATGAAACTTCTCTATGTAGAAGTTTTCTTCAGATTTGAAACTGGCAACTTGCAACCTTTTTAGATATTAGAAGACTTAGGGCAGTGGGTCTGAATTTCCTTGAAGTTACATGAATTACAGAGAATATCCAAAATGTTCACCTTGGATCTAAGGCTAGGACAGGTGTAGGAATTATTTTAAAAAGAATAATTTCTTCTTTTGCCAAGGTTTGTAAACAAATTAGAGCAATAGAGATAATTTTTTTCCGCAGGAACGAAAATAAGAAATGATGAATCCCTTTTGAGGAATTTAGGACAGTGAAGGATCTCTAACTCAAACATTCTTGTAAAAAAATCATTTAAACTAATACTCTAATGATACTTTTTTTCTATAGTTGTCTTTTTATCCCAGTTAATTTGCAATGGTGAAATAAATACAATTTAACACTTTTCCAGAGAGGTCAAACAGTGGCATTCTAACTGATAAGAGGAGACTTGGATAACCATCAAAAGTGTTAATGAACACAAATACTCTTCTGACAACTGCATGAGAAATGGTCCTGTCAGTTCTTTCATGTTAGCCTCCTGGTGTTGCATATGTACATAGTATTAATTTCTTCCATGAGGAAGATTTGAATTTGGGACTGTATTTGAACTTGAGATTTAAGGGTATTCACAGAAAGACTCCAAAGTGTTTGAATAAAAGGCAACAAAAACCTATGGGCTAAGACACTCTGTACCTAACTGTGACATGATCCAGTGACAAAAACTAATTAAATAATTAAGCGAGAGAATAAAAATCAAATTCTAACAAATTAATAACTAAAGGCTAGAAAGAAATCCCAGGGTTATGGAAACTCTCTCCAGCAGTGCTGGATTTTTACCTCAGTGCTGGAATTTTACCTTAGTGATGACTCTTTCTTTGAGGTGAGATACAAGTCATCCTTGAAGGACAGGGTTTTGTGCGAAAGTGTTTGATGGAAGTACAATGCAAGGTCTGAGGGCAGAGATAATATTTTAGAATACTCTAACATCATGTGCTGCTTCAATCTTTTTAGAGGTATTAGCCAATTAATTTTGAAATAGTATTTCAGCCACTGAAAATTCCCTCTATTTCATAACCATGCTAGGAAAAAAAAATTAAATTGCATGTTATTTATGTAAGTATGTAATTCTTTGTTTTCTATTTAGTTGTTTCTAAATAGTTGTTGAACAGAGCATTAAAAGCCAATTGGAGTCCGTGGTATAGACTGACTCCAAACCAGAAATTTGGTGATGAGCTGTGTTTGCACAGATGTCTGGGCAAAGAAAAAATGAAAAGCAGCTTAGAAGAGACAAAGACAGGAGTAAGGTCAAAGAAAACCACATTAGATTAGGAAAGTCTCAGAGAACTATAGAAAATACCTGAGATAAGCTTCTCTCTATGGAGAAGAAAGAATAATTTGTTTCTGCAGTATTTTGCATATTAAATAATGTTGAAATGGTGAAATCCTGACAGTTTTCAAGAATGAATAAACTTAGGTTGTGGTTTATGTGTTCCTAAGCCACCTGATGAGCCTCTAAGCATGATGAGATGCTGTATCAAAAGCATACCCTGGGTTTGAAACTGAGTTAATTTCGATTCCTTTTGTTTGGTTTCTTTACTTCCCCAAAATGTGCTGTTTTAGGGATTCTCTACCAGCTTTGGGAAGCCTGTCAGGGAATTCCAGGGGCTGCCTTACAGTGGTAGGGACTTTTGGGCCTACTTAGGACAACCCCGTTATCTGTGAGGGAAGAGACAGAGGCCAAGGCTCGCCACCATGAGAAGTCAACCTGTGGTCAGGCCTGGGCTCCCCCAGCCATGTCACCTCCCTCTGATCCTCTGTGTCCCACTTCTGGCCAGGCTTCTGGCCACAGAGAGGATCTTTCCTGGAAAGGACAGCTGACATCTGAGGTGATGACAGGGAAATAGGCTTTGAGTTCAATTTGTTGATTAATTTGAATCCTGGTGCTATGTTGGGAGCTCTGAAGGGCAGGGAATGCAGAGGCCTGGGAGGCTGGGCTGTGCTGGAGGGAGAGAAGCTATGGAATGACTGTTCAGCATCCCTCAGACTGTGCTCCCAACTAGGCTGGAAACACAGATAATAAATGTTACTTGTTTCAAGTAAATGCATTTCTTTGAGGCCTCATTTGAGGATGCAACTTTTATATCAGTTGGAAATTTTTCCCACTCTTGTCTGTGACCGTGAAAGATGAGAGGACGCCTTCACTTCAGATCTGCCAGTCCCTGTTGTCTGAGGGTGCTGCCTGGGGGTGCTTTTTTGTTGTTGTTATTTTCTTATCATTTTTCTTGGCCAGGAATGACTTCTCTTTGATTGTAATTTGGGAAAAGTATTGTCTCACTGTCTTCAGGTTTGATTTAAATTATGGGGCAACTGAGACACTCCTGGTTCCAACAGCCCCTGTAGTCTTGTAGGAGGTTTGTATCGATTACATATAAGTGTGCCCTAGAAAACTGATAATCAGATCAGTCACTGACTGCCTGTGAGATAACCTTCCCCTTTCCTTGCTATCATTTCCCAGGCTGGGGAAGCCAGAGCTCCAAAGTGCAGATTCACCACAATACCTGGCTGCACTTCCCCGGGCACAACCTGCGGTGGATCCTGACCTTCACCCTGCTGTTCGTGCACGTGTGTGAAATAGCAGAGGGGATCGTTTCTGACACGTAAGTGGCACAGTTTGGTGGATAACCACGCTAATTGCATTTGTTAATGAACAGTGTTAATGTCTGATGGGCTGGCTAGTAAGGCAGGAGGAGGTTTTCCCCAAAAAAGTCCATAGAATCCTTTCATAGACTGTCTAGGTTTTAATGGGATGAAGGTGAAGACATTGTTCTCAGCATTTATTCTTCTCTCAAGCTATAATGGCAAGCAGATATTGACTGAAGTTAAAGCACTTATAAGGACAAAAATCTTCTTGTCTCCAGGAAAGTCATGCTTGTTCTCTTAAATAGATTAGCAGAACACCAGTGATTTTATGCAATGGTGAAAAAAAGGCACCAAATTCACTAATTTATACCTTATTTCTTTTCAGACAAATGAAATCTCGCCACCTGCATCTCTTTCTACCAGCAATCATGGGATTTGTGGCTGCCACTGTATCCATAGTCTATTACCATAATATTGAAACATCCAACTTTCCAAAGTTACTGCTGGGTAAGTCTAAGTCTGATATTTATGTACACTTACAAATCCCAGCATTTTAGCCAAAGTCAGCTTGTGTAGGTTGAGGAGGATAGTGGAATGTGTGAGAATAATAAAAGAGAGAGGAATAACTCTCTGCTTTTGCAGCCAGTAGTATCATAGGAGTTACTGCACCTTTCATAAGGTACACACTAAAAACTACTTTTAAAATTATTACAAAAGATTATTGCATGCCTGTTGCATTTCTATCATGAGCTTTCAGGTATTTTTTAACACTGCACATTATTTTGAGGAAAAACTTGTCTGTATTCAAGAGGCCACTTTGAATGGTGATCTGACCACAAACCATCGTATGCAGATGCTGCTCTTTCTCAACATCTTTTGCAGCTGATTCTGAGATTATCTCATTTTCTTTCTCAGTCAGGAGATGGTCAGACTGGACATTGCAGGAAAATGTTCCATACAAGTGTATTGTCCAAATTGCCTGTAACTCAACCACCTGAACAAGCCCCTGACAGATACTAGCCAGGATACACTAAATTTAATTAATTCTTTTTTTAAATAAGCACTTTTCCATACTCTCACTTGAGATGCATCCTGCTTTTTCTAAGAGGCAATATGTCATTGACTTTTACTTCACTTTAAGAACAAAGTTTCTCTTCAGAATAAATCCCCTTCAGTGGATTTTCATAACTGTGTGAAGATCTGTCATGGTGGATCTGTTTGAAGGGTTGTGGCCCAGGAAAGAAAACAGTGGCTGGTGACACAGAGGATCATTGTGCCTGCATTGCACCAAGCCATGGAAACTAAAATGCTGTAGTTACATTTATTTATTAACTTATTTTTAAATTATGCATGTGCACCTGTTTCACAGCTCTGTTCCTTTACTGGATAATGGCCTTTGTCACCAAAACTATCAAGCTTGTCAGATACTGCCAGGATGGGGTGCCTTTTTCTCAGCTGCGTTTCTGCATCACTGGAATCATGGTCATCCTCTATGGGCTGCTGATGGCTGTGGAGATCAATGTCATCCGAGTCAGGGTATGTGGCTTCTTCCTCAGGATCTGAAAAAAGTATCAGTGGTATCATGGAGATGAAGTTGGGTCCTTAGTCCCAGGAATTCTGGCTTCTGTTAAGTTTAGGCCCAAGTTTAGCTTAGCCATAAAGGTTTGGTTAATTCTGTGGAAATCAGTGGTGATTAAAATCTCTTTAAAATGTGTGTCCTTGATGTATCTCCTCGCCTTAATGTGTGTGTGTGTGTGCCTGTGTGCATTTGTCCACACAAAGTGCACACATATTTGTATAGATAGATAGATGCATATTTCTGCACATCAGGAGGGTATAGGTGTGTGGATGCAATCTATAAAATATGTGTTGTGTTATGCTGGTGAGCTATTTATGCAGTGGATCTGTAAGTTAGCATATGTTCTTACCCACAATAATTTGAATATAATTATTTCCCAAGAACTCATTTTTGCTGTTGTTCAGCTCGAGATAGGTGGTACTGATAGGGTTCAGAACTGTATCCATATCCCGTGTTGCTCAATCGTTTGCCAGTTATCTGTCAAAATGGACATGCTCCTATTTACATGCAAATTTATATTTAAATTCAACCTATGATTACGTTTAAATGCAAATTTGAGATTGTGGTTGTCTCGCACATAGTTTTTACTAAAAAATTGCTGTGAATAAGATAACTCCTGAGTCCATGTTTGTCTATTTTCTCCTCTGCAGAGGTATGTGTTTTTCATGAACCCTCAGAAAGTAAAGCCTCCAGAAGATCTGCAGGATCTCGGGGTGAGGTTCCTGCAGCCATTTGTCAATTTGCTCTCAAAGGCAACTTATTGGTGGATGAACACTCTCATTATTTCTGCTCACAAGAAACCTGTGGACCTGAAGGCCATCGGGAAGCTCCCAATTGCAATGAGAGCACTGACAAATTATGTCTGTCTCAAAGAAGCCTATGAGGAACAAAAGGTAACCACAGATGTCCATGTCACTGTTCAGCCTTAGAAAGTCAGAGTGTCACTCTGAATTTCTTCAGCTTTCATGAAATCCTCATTTTAGGAATTTTTAACTTAGGACTGTTTGTTCCAAGGTGAAACACTGGCGTAGGAAGTTCCAATCCAATGGCTACTGTTTGGTTTTAAGGGAATTTATAGCAGGAGAGAGTTGCCAAACTGAGTGCAACTGGAAACTAAAACCACAACAGACTGATCACTTGCTAGATTTTAATAGTGAAAGATTTGTTTAAATCTTAGCTACTTATGAAACTGGAAGATATCCTGTCCACAGTTTCAGCTGGAAACAGTCATCTTCACTTTTTTTTTCTCCAGACAGAGAAATAGCCAAAACCACTCATCAAGTATAGCCAAAACACTAGTGTCTTAGCAGTGATTTAATCACCAATCCCAAACACAGCACCATACAGGCTGCTATGAAGAAAATTAACTCAATCCCAGCTAGACCCATACAGAAAGCATTGTTGGGAAAACTCACTGGGTAGGGCAGGATTTTCCAGGGAAACATCTGGATGCATTTAGGCAGCTCTTTGCTCCCAGCAACTAATGGAGCTGTGCAGGCTCCTTTCTGTACCTTCTGAGATGAAACATTTATCAGTACAATTGTTTATATTTTAATAGATATAGGTTGCTTCTCTTTTCTTCTGCATTCAAGGATTAGAGAGACCAGAGATCCTTCTACTTTAGGCAGAAAGCTACTGAGTTTTTTTCACAGCAGCCTGAGAGAGGTGCTTTCCTTAGAACAGCTCCTTAAGGTGCCTAAGCCCTACTTAAAGAGGCCAAAGGCCTGGGTCTGTGCCATTCTTGATGACAGGCACAACAGCTGGGTGCCAGCATTTGTCTGTAGCTCGTTCACATCTGCAGGTACTGTCTGTGCCTGCACAAAAATGCAGTTCAGATGCCAAAAGGCAAGTTAAATGTGCATTTCCCATGTGCATGAGCACAAACGTTCGGTGTGTAGCTTCCCCCAGTGTGTGTCATGCACATATAAACACTTGCCTAGATGTTATTTATGCAGTTACACTCACCTACATTTCTGATGCTGCCTTACATCAGATATTTTGTGTTCTGTAGTTGTTTAAAGTCTTGAGATTCTGTAACCCTGAAGTAAACTGGTATTTTGTAGATAAAGTTAAAATAAACCAAGTGGCTAAAGCAAATCCAAGGAGTCAGGCAGTGGAACTCACTGCAGTTCATTCCTGTGGAGAAATGTGTTGGCTTGTGCCTGGTTGGGTCAGAAAACAGCCACATAATTAGGAAAATTCTTCAGATTAGAGTGTGGTCTGCAGTCTGGAGGAGGTGATACGCCACTGTCTCTGCTGCCGTGTATTTTACACTAATCTCTTGCAACTGGTGAGGGGAGCCCCACAACCCCTTCTGGATTAAGTGGGGTTACCGGTGCCTGTGCCTGGAGATAGCTGATCTCAGCTGTGCTCCATGGCCCTGCAGAGAGAAAACTCCCGCTCCTTCCCAAACCCCTCTTATCATGCCTTGATTAAAGATGCTGAACATGACCGAGAATACTCTGTGCTGTAAAACGCCTTTGAGATAGCTCACATGACATTGTTTTGCTATCTCCTCTGCATGCTATGAAAAGGAAATAATTGTATCAATTCTCACATAATTCCATTTAGCCCCCCCCTCCAATGTGATCCTGTTTCTGTTGCTTGGCTTTTGTTTCAGTTTCTAAAGAAGCAGTCCAGATGTATCACACCACATACCAGTGCATCAACCATCACATATCCAAAAATAGATTTAGCACACTGATATTACATTTGCTTCACCCCACCAACCTAAATCCTGTATAATTTGTCCTGATGGACAATAGAAAGCTTTTCTTTTGGGCACTTAATAGAAAAATCCATTTTTAAAGTCCAGGGCCGTTCTTTTCCTATGCCTGCTCTTCATATGCCACTATGGATCTTACCTGCTAGTGCAAAAAGGAAAGGAGAAAGGAAAGTGTGTTAACTATAAATCACAGAGGCAGGGGGCATTGCCCTTCAGCACCAGGCTTACACTACCAGCTATGGGAACAGCCAGATTTCCATATTTACTGAGGCAGCCCTTACAGGTGAATTTATTTATCAGCAAGCACTGTCTCACTGCCCTTTATTCTCACTGTGCAGTGCTCAAGGTAGAGAAAATTACAGGAATTTAAAAGGAAGTTGACAAAGACAAGGAAAACCTAATCAAGTGGCATAGCTGAGAACAGCAGCCCAGACTGGTTAATTAACACAACAACATTCTGTGCAAGTCCATAACACTCAGGGACCATTCTGGAAAAGAAATTATGATTCAAAAAAAGGTTTTCTCTCCTCTTCCCATTGCATGCTTCAGCTACTATGAAGTGCTGATTTAAAAAAGAAGAAAAAAAAGTGTTTAGCAATAAATTAGATTATTTAATTAGTATTTTTTCTAGTGAAAAGGAAACAGATTTCATGTAGTGATGACCAATGTATGAACTGTAGTAACAGTGAAAATGGCTATTAAATTGTTACAGAAATAAGGATTTACCTTTGACATTTACCAAATTTACCATTAATTGAATGCCCAGAATAATATAACATGTTTTTCCATGGCAGCTGATTATCCAATAAATTAGCTGAGCTCTTCTCTAGCTGTTAAAGTTATTAATCATTTATTTGAGGAGTGTGACTAACCCTTTTAGGGCACTCAAGCTCAAAACCCATTAGGCCACAAATAGAGAGCCTTTTGTCCGGGCAACTCATATGAGGCCCTTGTGCTCTTTCCTTCCTTAGAGGAAGCAGTTTCATTCTCACCCCTTTCTGAAATGGTAGCTCTAATTTGACCCCATGGTGCTTATTTCTCCTTCCTAAGCTCCTTGGCATTGGCCTGGCCCAGTCTCTGGCAGCCACCTGGTCCACCTGCACATTTTTGGCACCATGCATATAATCCATTTTACTGTGGAAATGGCATAAAAGGGAAAAACTGAGAAAAGAGGGAAAAAAAGAAATGAGGCAGCCAGGCAGGTTACAGGCACATTTGCTTTTTCTGTGGTGAACTTGCTGGGGCAAGGGGTGGTTGTTGCTTGGCTGTGCCTAAAATGTCTCTGAATGCTCAAGAGGGCTTGACTTGGCTTGGCTTGCAGCTTGCAGGCATCTGTGCTACTTGAGAAATGACAGATGCTTGTTTAAAGTGTCAAAAGCTGCTGCCTGAAGTGCAAGGAATCACTCTGCAGAGCATGGCTCTGGTCCGTAAAACTCTTCCTTTGTTAAATTGAAAGGACCTCAGAGATATCAGAACTCCTCTGACTACACAGAGATATATCTGCTGGTTGGTGTTTTAGCCAAGAGCTGTGATATTGTGTAAATTCACAGATCTGAAGGCTAGAAAGGACCCTTGGTTGATTTAATCTTACCTCCCATCCTGGTCTGCTGCTTTCATTTTTGAGCACAGTTATCATTGATTGGTTGAAGTGTGTCATCCTGGAAGGCATCCAAGAGATGGAAAAAATTCCAGGTAAATGAAATTAAAATATATTCTTGTGATTTTCATGTATTTTTCCTGCAATCAGAAGCTTTTATTGGATAAAGTGATTTCACAGCTACTGTGGAACTGGGATTACTCATGTGAGCAAAGGGTTGAAAGGTCAGACCTTTCCCTGGGCACACATGTGACAAGGGACAATGGCTGCCTGCCAGGGTGATAAACTGTTCACAGGTGGAAAGTGGTAGGATATAGAGGTGAGAAACCCCAGTTACCAAGGGGAGGCAGAATTGGAATTTGCTGTGAAGAATGTCTGAAATCTGTCAATAATTACAATGTGTTTGCTGCCTCACCTGGTCCAAAACACCTTTCAGGAACCATTTGGTCATCCAGACAGGAATGTTGCCATGTAAAGCCTGGGAGGCTTCAGTTAATGCATGGGTACCTGTTTGTGTTTTCCAGAAAAAGGTGGAGGACCATCCTAACCGGAGTCCCTCCATTTGGTTGGCCATGTACAGCGCTTTTGGACGGCCAATCCTGCTCAGCAGCACCTTCCGCTACCTGGCCGACCTGCTAGGCTTTGCTGGGCCACTCTGCATTTCTGGCATTGTCCAGGGCTTCCAGAATACAACCAATAATACAAATACCACAGAAAAGGTAACCTGACAAAGTGACCAGAAAGGCTCTGGTAGTAGTTTTAAAGTCCTATCAGGTAGTTAAGACAGCTGGCTGCATGCTTTGTTAGGTCTGTGGTCATTCATCACTGTATTATTTCATGGTTTGTCTCAAGCAAATTGAGTATTTCTGTTGTGAGAGACAGTCAAGTTATAAGCCTGACCTGTGGGAGCCTTGGGTAGGAATGGAATATGGGTCATGGAGACTTCCCCCAGCTCTCCAGCTGTCTGTCTTGGTGGAGTCATCCCAGCAGTTCTGGGAAGAAGAAATTACTTTTCTGCTCCTCTTCAACTGTGCCTGTTTGTTTCAGGCAGGACACGCACTGGTGGTGCCTCAGTGATGCATCCAGCCTGGGAATTTTGCTTAATTCTTATCCTTTTTTCAGTTTATACTTCACTGACAGTTTTGAGCTCTCTGAAATCTGTCTTTTTACTGAGAAGCTGAAAGTAGCCAGTCTCTGTTTGTGGCTGATTGCATTGATTGCTGCTGTGATGAAATGTGTTGGCACACATTAGAAATTGAAAAGTATCCACTCAATGGTGTTCTTGATACTAGAGATGGACAAGAAATGCCAGATCAGTGCTCATTTCAAGTGTCACTGAGACTGAACTTTCAGGGATCACCTCTAAACACTGAACAAGCCTCTGATACAGAATGTTTTCTATTACAAGAAAGAGAATTTCTGAGTAACTAATAAAAAGATACAGGTAAAATTATTTTACTGACAGCAGAGAAGAAATTACAAGGGCATTTTCCTGCATTTGTCTTCTGATCCAGAAACATCTCTATACAGTTTTTGGAGTATTTTATCTCTGAATGAGCAGATAGGTATGTAATGGAATAGAATTTTCCTCTCCAGATAAAGTATTTGACTATCATCACTACCCAAATATCTTTTTCTTGGCTGTTCACTTGTGACATTCATTTTCTTGACTGATGGTCTCAATTTGGCTTGAGGCTTTCACTGCACTGAAGGAGAGTTTAATTGTACAGCTTATTAAATAAAGCTTTTTATCATCCTTGAACCTGCATATGCTGGATTTGAGCCACAGAGTTCCAAGGTAAAGTGCATGTTTTGCCTTCAGAAATGTTGGGGTTTTTTGCATGATGAACAAACAAGGTATTTAAGCTTGAAAATAATTTCTGGATCTAAGATTTAGAAATCTGTAACCTTGTATGCATCCTTTATCTTTTGTACTCTTCAGTGTAGTGGCTTCAGTTGTGGCTTTTTGAAGTTTTAATGAGCATTGGCTAAGGGAAGACTGGAATCATTGGAGATCTTGACACCACTTGGCTTGGTGACAGCCACTATTTGTCTTGGATACATTTCAGAATACATTTGCCTTTAATTTATGGATTTTGATAAACTTTCTCTTGGTTGTTCTTGCTTTTAAACATTTCTCTTTTAAATTCTCTCTAGTTCCAATTAATGTGGATACATTTAATTTTATACTTATTCTGCCTTAATTTGTGAGAACTCTATATACATTGAGAAAAGGTATCTACAAATGTTATTGTCTTATTGATATCTCCACTATGAAAACAAGGAGAAGTTAGATGCAGCAAAACATTAAGAGAAGAGTTTTCAAATATATTTATCTGACCAACCATGCACTTAAATAAACCTTTTTTCAAGGGGTGTTGGGCAGATGGCTTTCTTTCCTATATTGCCCAAACCTTTCATCTCAGAATCAAGCTGGATAGTTCAGCAGAACAGGCTTTTTCCTTCTTTTTTTTTTCCCCCGTAAGAATTCCAGTACATCCTGCTTCCAGCTGGATCGGAAATACCAAAGGAACAGTCCTCCTTGGAGTATTTTAGTACATTTGTTTCCTTTTCTGCCTGAAACAGAGCAGAACAGTGAACACAAAAACTAGAAAATTAAAATGAAGGGCTTCAAACAATTTATTTTTTTTTGTTTTCCACGTTGAGGCATTTAAATCTCATTTTGTGGGGAATACTGGCATGTATAGTCTTATGTTATTCAGAATTTATGGGCATCATAGACTATATTTCTGAAAGGAACTGTTTCCACAATATGCAAATACAACATAAATAGCTAATCCCAAATAGTAAAAAATATTTTCCTGCAGCTTCTCTGTGGTGCAGGTGGAATGAGCTTTATTTACTACTGAGTAGCATTTCTATCCTACAAATCACCAGAATTTGATGGGGAAACGAAAGACAAGGCTGACATGGTGATCTTATTGTTCCTTTCCTGCTAAAACGAAATCATTTTAGAACTGCTGAAACATCTCATTCTTCAGTCTTTGGAACAGGAGCAGAGTTTTTAATTTGTATCCAAATGATTTTGATATAGAGGTCAGTGAGAAATCTGATTTCTATAACTTTTCCATAATACCATCAGTATGTTTTTTTCTAATGCAATGATTGAATTTGCCTGTTTCCAGCTTCTCAGGCATATAGAATCCCTTCTATGGCACTTGCATCATCTTTTCCTTTCTTTTCAGGTGAAGGATCCATCAAACTCCTACCTTTCATCAGAGGAATTCCTCAGGAATGTTTATGTCTTGGCAGTCCTCCTCTTTCTGGCCCTTATCCTGCAGAGGACATTCCTGCAGGCCTCCTACTATGTGACCACAGAGACTGGCATCAACCTCCGGGGTGCCTTACTGGTGAGCAAAGATCTGCCAGGACATTCACTAATAACAGCTCCAGCCTTGTGCTTTCATTTGTCTTGTTCTTTATCTGAAGATTATCTTGAAATTATAGTTTCAGAGAAGGTATGTGCTGTATTTTTATACAGAAAACAGCAGTAGTGCTGGCAAACTGCTGGCACCAATTCCTTTTGCTAAAAACTAATCCCATCATTCTAACCTGCTAGAAGTTTAACACCCATAAAAACCTATGCATATAAAACCACATCTTTGCAGACAATGAGAGATAGATAAAGATCAGCAGTGTTGTTTTGGCTCTGCATCTGCTTTGTTCATTTGCTTATGAGTTTGCTTCTGCTGACTGTGGATAGAGTCGTCTGCAGTGACCTTGTTTTATGGGAATGCTGTGCACGCATCAGGAGTGGTGACTCTGGATATTTACGCCCTTTTGCACAGAGCCCTGTGGGATGGGACAGGAGTGATTCATCTGCAGGGCTGTGTCTGTAACCCCAGCATCCCCTGACCCTCTGTGAGAGCCCTGTTTATGAACTGAGGCCAGCAGTTCTGGCCCAGCACGTGGTGGGAGGTGTAGCAGGGCTCTGCACAGACCAAACTCCACAGGCAGCAGTAGCACTCCAGAAGCCAGAACTGATGTTTTGCCAGATGTAACTAACCATGGGAATATCATCTCAGCATGCAAGCTGCTTTTTTTTTTTTCATTTTTGTGCTTGCTCTGATTGATGGAGCTGCTTCAAATATTTTCTGCCTTCTCCCAGGACAGATGGTACAGACTTGGGGATGAAAAAGCACCTGGTTATTTCCTTTTTCTGACTCCTGTTTGTGGGTCTCACTTAGCAAAACTGGGACTCTTAGGAGCATATGTATGTGATTTAATTCACCAAGCATTTCTGATTATTTCTACAGGATATACTTTATTCATGGAGAAAATGGGTCAAAAAGGACAAATTATTTTTAAAACTTCCTTGGAGCTGCAGCATTTGATGTTTGGTCATAACTGCAAACCATGCTCACAATATTTGTCTTTAAAATCCTGTGAATGTAAGCCTTGATTAATTTTAAACTCTGTTAAGCTCCTATAAATTTTATGGAAAGGAATGGCCAGGTAAGGGAGAGAAACCCAAAGGAATATATACCCACTCTGATTAAACTTCATGGCATGAATTTACCTGTTTTATCAGGAACAAAGATCTATTTGACAGACAGTGTCACAGTTTCAAAAGCAGGCTCACCAAATGCTTGTTAGAAAAAGGACTTTGGCTGATTTCCTAAATTTTGATGTTTTGTTGTCATTTTTGTTCTATTTTAGGTCTGCGTTAAGTAACAAACCTCTTAAGAGGAATTGGAGTTTTTAAAGTCAATTCTTTCTCTTGTGCTTTCTCTCACTCTGTCTCCATCTCTCTCTGTCTCAGGTGAGAGACTGGGAGAAGGGCTGTCCTAGGTAAAGGCTGATGATGCAGTTTGAAACATCCCACTGCTACTGTTCTTTTATTACATCATTTTTATAACTTCCTTTTTCCCCCCTTTCTTACAGGCCATGATATATAATAAGATCCTGAGGCTTTCTACATCCAACTTGTCCATGGGAGAGATGACACTTGGACAAATCAATAACTTGGTTGCCATAGAAACCAACCAATTAATGTGGTTCTTGTTCCTGTGCCCCAATCTATGGGCAATGCCTGTTCAGGTAGAGCATCCAAGTAAGGGCCTGATTTCAGAGATCCCCCAGCCTGGGTGAGGAGAGTGCATGTCTGGGACATTACTACAAAATCCAGAGGGGAACCTGCACTTCCCACTAATATTAACAAGCAGAAAGGTGGCCCAAGGGCTGGAAAGGTGTCTCTCCAAGGGCCAGTGAAGAGAGAGGGTTTTTTTAGCAGGATTTCTATGTCTGTGACTTGAAGAATGAGATCCTGCAATCCTTTCCCTGCCCATATTTCTTCCACTGCTGACACAAATCTATTGCTTTTATTTTGCCACCTAGCATCAGCACTAGACATTGCTTCTGCAGTGTCCACTTGTAACTGGGTTTTGTGGCAGGACCAACAGCAATTGAATCCTGCTCTATGATTGACATGAACACTGACAATGCTCAGAGGAGCTCTCATCTAAGCAAATCTGGTCACTGAAAACATCTGGTTCTTAACAAGGCTGAGAAAGAACTGGAGGCAGGCCTGCAGGAAGAAAAGGTTGAGATTATTTAGCTTGAAATAAATCTTAAAAAATGCCAATGACTTAATGATCTAAGAAATGCTGATTTTCCATGAAGCTTGGACTCCTGTAGGCTCTTCAGAATTTTAGCTTGGGATGTGTTTGGCATGGTCCTTACCTTTCAGTGATCCCACAGACGTTAAAGAATTTTAAAAAGGGATAGAAAAAACTCTTATAGTAGATCTGTTTTGCTGAATTTCCTGAAACTGTATCAGTAACCTATTTGATTAGTTAGCAATATTACTACTGCTAATGTGTTGGATAGGGTTTAGAGTATCATGTTAGTTTATGAAAAAAAGGCAAAAAATGTTACATGGCAGCAGAAATTAGGAATAATATAGAGGGTTTAATTTCACTGTTTCACATCCAGTGAAGTGGATGGAAGTATTGCTGTCAATACTTTGAAAGTTATTAAATGCACGAGTGATCTGATTGCTGTGGCTAGGTATGGCAATTGGCAATACAGGAGCCTGGAAAGCTAAAAATTGTTTTAAAAATGTTAAACTCCATTGATTCTTACTTCTGATGTTGTATAATAAGAAGGGAGATTTAAAGACAGTCTCATTTAAGAGATAAAAATATGAGGTATGCAACTAGTTCTGGATACCCTCTTAACACTGTGAACATCCCTTTACCACAAAGTGGAGCTTTTAATAGAAATATTTATATAACAGAGCTTGAATTAACTCGGGAACTAGAATCGCAGCAGTTGCATCGCAGTCATTCCCAGGTAGACTTTCATGGGAAGGGTTCCCAAACCTTTTATAGGGCTAAGGCAGCATTTTCCTCCAGAGCTGCATGGTATTGGTGCCCAAGCTGAGTTTGTGTCAGTCCCAGCAAATCTGCTTCGTGCTTCAGTGCCTGTCTGAGATGTCCCTCTGCCTGCAGTTGCACAGGGACACTACAACAGAATGCAAATGTGGTCCATGTCAGCCCTAAGACCTCTGAATACTTCCAGAGTGAGGTAAGGAGCTCTAGTGTAAACAGGACTTGAGGCCAGGAACTCTGTAAAATGCCTCGGGGCAAGCAGCATCATTTTAGTGCTCCTTTAGTTTTGTGGAAACCCAGTCTGGAATTAGAACTACCAGGCACTAACACAAACTATTTAGTTAATGTCAAAAAGAAAGGCTTCTGGGTTTATTTCCCACACTTTCCAAATGTGACCTTCTGAAGTATGGGCCCAGCTGATTCCTATGAACCATTTAAGTGTTTATTAGAAGAACAAACATTTTTCTCTTGGTGTGGTTCTGGCATATTAAAATCTACTTTTTTTCCTCCTGTGTTACTTTTCTCTTCACAGATCATAATGGGTGTGATCCTCCTCTATAACCTACTGGGAGTGAGCGCCTTGGTTGGGGCTGCTGTCATCGTGCTCTTAGCTCCCATCCAGTACTTCATAGCCACCAAGCTGGCTGAGGCTCAGAAGAGCACTCTTGTAAGTGAATTATTTCAGTGATATTTGTGATCCAGAGATGAGAACAGGGTTTCTGGGTTCTGTTCTTGTAATTAGTGAAAAACATGGTGTGCGTTTGGGCAGGCCATCCCTCAGTCCCACCGGCCCTCCCTGTCTGTTTTTCTGTGGCTCAGTGTCTCTTCCTTCCTCACATTTGTCAGAAGAGACTCTCAAAAAAGTATGTGGGCCTTGACCTGCCTTCTCTGCAAAGAGTATTTTTAATCCAACTAGCACAATTTTGTCTCAATTCCGCTCCATGAAAGAGTGTTATTCCCACATGCAGATGGGATGCACACGGGATGTTAGCAAACTGTGTAAATGACTGATAAATTATAGCAGGAAAGTATTGAAGAATGTGCACAACCTCACTCTGTAAAGTCTAGAGACTTTTTACTTTCCGCTCAAGCTTTGGTATTCTCTAAAAATCAGTTGGCACTGCTGGGTTATTATCTATCCATATCTAAATTCTTCAGTGCTCTAAGTTTATTTTGCTGCCTATTAAAAATGTTTTCTGCTGCTTTGTCTAATTTTTAACTTTATTGCTGTGACCCTTAAACTTTTTAAACAAACCTTTGATGTTTAAGTTGCCAAATATTTAGAGATCCTTTTTATCTTAATATTCAGTAAGTAAATTATACATGCATGGATCTAATTGCCAGAACACAACTCAATTCTGTTGAGTTGTGCCAGTTTTCATAACTTGTACAAATTGTACAGAGGACTTCTCTTTGCATAATTTCAGAAATAATCTCAATCTTTACTGCTGCTCTATTCTGACTTCCTCTGACTCATAACATCCTTTGGATTAGGATTTTACCAGAACTCATGATATTACTAAAACTTATGATTACTGTTTTCTGATGAGGGGAAATTAGCTAAATACATTGATAAATATCTCACTTATTTTTGCAACTGGATCCCAGAATGATTCTTGTATCATGAAATACACATTTTTAGGCTTCTGTCTATTGTTATGGACACCACTGACCTACTAACCCACCTCTCTTAGTTTCACCCTTTCTTTGAAGGGCTGGGATGTTTTGGGTTATTTTTCTTTGCAGAAGAACTTAATTACCCCTCATGGTTGTAAATATTTTAATACCTCCAAAAAAAATGAAATCTTATATTCTTTTTCTCAGTATGGCACCTGTACAAAATCACAAACGAATGAAATTATTTGTTTTAATGAATTTAACAGAAGTGAGGAGAAAAGAGGGTTCTCATTACAACTACAAACGGTTATCAATTTTTTCCCTGGTTTTCTTTTGAAATGAAGGACTATTCTACTGAGAGGTTAAAGAAAACCAATGAGATACTCAAAGGCATTAAGCTATTAAAGCTGTATGCCTGGGAGCACATATTTTGTACAAGTGTGGAAGAAACAAGAATGAAAGAGCTCACCAGCCTCAAAACCTTTGCACTTCATACATCTCTTTCCAGTAAGTAACTGTGGTTTTAGTGCTTGGAAAAGTATCCTGGTTTTCATGTCAACATTCCTCCCAGTTTCACCTAAAAAGAGATACAGCTGTGTCTGTGACACTTTTGTCTGTGTGTAATGTCATTAAAATAAAAAGGCATGATAAATACATAACACAGAAATTTGAAATTATAAAATATATATTGCTGATTTTTTTTGCAGTAAGTTTTCTGTTACCTTCATTGAGAAATTAGAGTCAGGAATTGCTGTATAGTAAGAAGGCTCCACATAATATTGGCAGTTTTGATTGCAGCAAAGATAAATTATGTTTTCTGCATATAAATTGTGTTTTCTGCACTGTAGAAGAGTTGAGTAATATTTTAGTTGTGTTTCATATTCATTGTGCACATAATAATTTTTATCCCAGTTTAGTGGAGTATAGAAATGAGAGAATTCTATGGCTTATTTGTTGGTGCATTTAAGATCTCTGACTATCAGGGAAGGAAATTTCTTCCCGCAGAGTAATTTTCCTTTGGGAGTTTTAATTACTTGAATTGGAAGTAACTGGATTCTTCTAGTGTCATACACTTACTGTAAAATTGTTTTTTCTTATTTCCTATAATCTGATGCTTATTTTATTTCTCTTTCCTAGTTTTTATGAATGCAGCCATACCGATAGCAGCTGTTCTTGCAGTAAGATATGATTTTTTTTCAGTTTTCCATATAAAAAAGAGAGAAAAAAGTGGGGGGAGTAGGTGTAAAAAGGAAGAAAGGGCATCATTGTTATTGTAGGACCTATTCTTCATAAAACCAGTAGATGAGTTAGGGTGCCCCTGCTAGCTGTAGGACAGCTTGACACTGGAAATTGTCATTCCCAGAAGGTGGATTGGTAAAATGAAAGAGAAAAATGATTTTTTATTATAAGAAAGAAAAATCATGATGACTTGAAAGAAGACACATTTTGAAAAGCTCTTTTTGAAAATGGTTTTGAGTATCTTTTCTTTAGCAGAAACACTACCTTCTGTTTCAAAATGCTTTATGAGGCACCATTTCAGTTTTCAACAAAGGGTACTCAGCAGTTTAAAGAGGAATAAGTTTTGTTTGTCCTCTAGCCAGGTTTAAATTTCAGCCTCATACACTAGAGGAACTACACCATGCTGGCCAGTAAGGAGCTTTCGCAGACCAAATTTTGAGGGCAGAGTATGCTGAGAGTATGTACGAGAACTGGAACATTTATGAGCAGAATTCTGCATCTGTGAAAATAACCCCTAGGATTTGTTCGATTCTTACTGGTTTTTTTTCTGGGTTGTGTGTTTCCTGTAAACCCTAAAGTCAACTGCAAAGCTGTAATCAAATACTAGATTTTACAAAAAAACTTTTTCACTCTTCAATGTGCTAACCTCTTGAAAGCACTGGCAGTATTTTAAAATCTATTTCACTTTAATAGAACACACCTTTCTCTTCAGTTTATCCTGATTCCCAGTGAACTGAGGTAGTTATTAGCCTTAGCTGAGCAAAACACTTTGCTTGCTGTCCTTGTTCATCTTGTTCAAGAGTCCTTGTCCTGATATGCTCTTTCCTGGTGTGACAGACCTTTGTGACTTACGCATACACCAATGACAAGCCCCTGCAGCCCGCCCAGGCCTTTGCATCCCTGTCACTGTTCCACATCTTGGTCACACCTCTGTTCCTGCTC
Organism: Notiomystis cincta; assembly: GCA_013398075.1. Classification (NCBI taxonomy): domain Eukaryota; kingdom Metazoa; phylum Chordata; class Aves; order Passeriformes; family Notiomystidae; genus Notiomystis; species Notiomystis cincta. The sequence goes on along the minus strand of VZRX01023312.1, from coordinate 23,995 downwards.
TCCACTGTGGTTCGTTTTGCAGTCAAGGCCATCGTGAGGTAAGTGGCCCTTCTTCCTCCAACTCCTGAACACCCATGTTCGGTAACCGAAATGGTTGTTTCTACCTGCTCACATAGAAGAGTGTCATGAAGTGGGACTCTGATGCTAAAGATGTGAGGGAAATCAGAGTGATTCTTCCTTTTTACTGCATGACACAGAGACAAAGAAACACAGCACAGGAAGGACAGGGATATGCTGGAGCCAGTCCAGAGCAGGGACACCAAGAGGAGCAGAGGGATGGAGGAGCTCTGCTGGGAGGAAAGGCTGAGGGAATCGGGATTGTTCAGCCTGGAGAGGTGAAGCTTTGGGGTGACCTCATTGTGGCCTTGCAGTACCTGAAGGGAGCCCACAGGAAAGATGGAGAGAGACTCTTGACAAGGGCCTGGAGTGACAGGACAAGGGGGAATGGCTTCACACTGACAGAGAGTAGGTTTAGATTGGATACAAGGAAAGAAATCTTCCCTGTGAGGGTGGTGAGGCCCTGGCACAAGTTGCCCAGAGAAGCTGTGGCTGCGGCTGCCCCATCCCTGGAAGTGTCCAAGGCCAGGCTGGATGGGGCTCTGAGCAACCTTGGATAGTGGAAGGTGTCCCTGTCCATGGCAGGGGGGTCATAATGAGGTGGTCTTTAAGATTCCTTCCAACCCAGGCAATTCTGTGACTCTATGATTCCTAATGTTCCATTCTTTTTTCAATTTCATTAACTTTGGCAGTTCAGATTCAGAGCTGCACTGTCCTTCCTTGGGAGGTGCTCCTCCTCTCATACTGTGGCCACCCACCATCTCTCTTCCCTAGCACTCTCTGGGCTCTTGTCAGCACTGAGGGAGTGAGAGGGGCTGGTGTGAAGCTCTCTAGCATGACCAGCCCTGCTGAGGCAAGGAAGAGTAACTGGATTAACCCTACATCCACAAAAAGTGCATTGGGCTATAAGTGAGAATTTAATGATGTCCTTCATCCTGTGCCAGGTATTTATTTCTCTGAAACAGCCCAACAGAGGAGCTTTCTTCATGCTGGGCTATAGAGCACTTAATCTTGAAGGAGCAGGTTGGTATAAATGAAATTTTGGACTTTTGTGAGTTGTGTCAGTGGCCTGTATGGACAGAGTTACAGTCATAGGGTGGTTATGCAGACCTGCACACTGCCAAGATGTGCAGAGTGATACCTGCCTGGCAGTAGTGTGTCAGATGCCAAACTCTAGCAGAATGTGAAGACAGAATTAACCTTCCCACTCAGAAACATCATTCTGTCATGCCAAGGCTGAGGCATATTGGCACGGTATTGCATTGCTGCTGTGACTGTCTCTTTTTGGTGGAAAATGATAATACCAAAGAGCAGTCAAAGGGGACTTCAGGCTCCACAGCTGTCATTTGCCAGCGCCACATTGACTTTAAAAAACAAAAATAATTAAACAGAGTTTATTTTTATCAAAGCAGCAGCAGGAGCAGGGCCACATGAAACGTTTTCCCTAGGTTGAAAATTATTTCTGAGTAGTGGAAAATCTCCAGGCTCCTCTATAAATCATCCAAGCCTCTGCATCTCCATACTATGTTTAGCATAGGCCTAATATCAAAATGGTGTGTACATTTTCCTTAACACTGCTGGCAATCCCTCAGGGCAATATTTAAAGACCAGATTTGCCAAAACAAACTGCATCCTTTGTCAAGCTCATTTCCTAACATCTTTCTCCCATGAACATCATGTCCCCCAAGTGAAGGATAAAGAATGTGTGTTTGGCCACTCCATGGCTCTATCCTCAATCAAATACATACACGAGTATGTGCTTATTATTTTTGTGATTAATAGTTTATACTTTGGCCAGAATCTCAATTTTTTGTTCAAGAGCAGTTCTAGTGCCAAAAAAACTTCTGAGGGCAAAGTAAGGGTTGATGTCATCTTAGGTGCATTATCAAAACAAGATCTTATATCTTATACAAGAAAATGAGTTCTTGCTTAGCCACTTACGTGAGACTGAAATTCTGATATGGAAGCACATCACAATTTATGAGGCACATAAATTTTCTTTTCAAGAGAGGAGATAGGAATAGGCTTGCTGGCAGGAAGAAATAATGACAATAGCAGTGCTTTCTTGCTAACCTGTATCTCTGTGGCTTGAATGTGTGTTGATAATTTAATACAAAATACACAGGCTTCGAGACGGACCACTTTCCCACTTGCAGATTAATGTTGAAATCACCGATCTGAAGGCATATGTCCTTCTGCTATCTCAGCCTCTGGCCCAACGCACTGTGATTTTAGTTTTTGCAAAGGAACAGCTTCACCACGACTGGTGTGTGATTTTGTTCATCTCTTCCCCGGAATGATAAAGTCCTGGGTGCTTATGGCACTCTGAAAGGAAGGGGGACAGAAAGAAGTTAAAATCTTCCTGTGATGAAGAATTAATGGAATCTGTGTGCTGTATTTCCCAGTGGACAATTTTAAGAGCTAGGAAAAGGGTTGCTGTGTGTCTCCAGGGCTGGCCATGGCTGTGCTGAGGTGTGCAGTATCCAGCCCCTGTGTGCTTGCAGTGCATAGATCCATGGAATCCCAGAATATGCTGGGCTGGAAGAGACATATTGGGATCATTGATTCCAGCTCCTGGCCCTGCACAGAACACCCCAGGAATCCCACCCTGTGCCTCAGAGCATTGTTCAAATGCTCCTTGCACTCTGTCAGCATTGGCTGTGACCATTCCCTGGGGAGCCTTTTCCAGTGCCTGATCACCCTCTGGGTGAACGACTTTTTCCTGATATCCAATTTAAACCTTCCCTGACACAGCTTCATGCTGTTTCCTTGAGTCCTGTCACTGGTCACAGGGAGCAGAGATTGGAGATCAGTTGTTGCCCCTCCTCTTCCCCTCATGAAGAAGCTGCAGAACTGCTGTGAGGTCTCCCCTCAGTCTCCTCTTCTCCAGACTGAACAAGCCAGGTTACCTCAGCTGTCCTCATATGGTTTCCCCTTCAGACCCTTCCCCATCCTCATGACCTCCTTTGGACTGTCTCTAATAGCTTTATTGTCTTTTTTTGTAGGATGCAAAAGCTGTGTCATGATGCACCCACTGCCCTGGCTTTTCCAGAGCATGGAGATGGGTGAACGACTTATTTCTGTCCCTGACTGCACTGGCAGGAGAAAGGCACAGAAGAGATTAACTTGCCAAGTGGGAAACCATTCCCACAGAGCTCCCTTGGCACCCTCATGATCTGCTCAGCTCTTCATTCCCTACCAGTACAATGCTTAATTATTTTCATCTGTCCTTCTTCCACACACATAAATCTTCATTTGCCACCAGGGTGGCAGATGAAAGTATCCCATGACCTTCTTTTGGAACATTTCTGATAAATCCTGCTGGCGTGAGTGCACAAAAAAGGAAATGTATTTGTGGAAACCTGGGTTTATGTAACTCACTGTCCTGTTTTCTTTCAAGTGTACAGAAGCTGAATGAGTTTCTCCTGAGTGATGAGATTGGAGATGACAGCTGGAGAGCGGGGGACAGCTCTGTACCTTATGAATCCTGTAAGAAGCACACAGGACTTGTAAGTTTTGCTTTATGACACTGAATTTTAAAGCAAAGAGGTCACATAACCCCATACAAGGCCAATGGCCAAGCTGACAGATCCTGGGAGCTTTGATTTCTAGCCTCGCTCTAATATTGACCAGTTTTGCCTCTTCTATGTCTTAATCTCTGTGTTTTTATGACGTGAAGGGTCTCCATACACACTTAAGCATTGCTGAAGTGCCAATAGCAAAAAAAAACCCAACAACCGTACCACACCAACATATAACATATGACTAAAATTCAATCTTCTTAGTGTTTATATAAGGCCTGGGTAGATTTCCTGTGGTTATGGGGTTTGTACATTTGTATATTGCCTTTACCACCCATCTTATGCTGGGCATCCTTAGGGAGGAACAGTTCCTTCTCTGGGAAATTCAGAATTAAAGGTGGAAAAAACCAACAAACTTTGTGAAATAGGAATTAATTCCAAAATGCTGTTTCTGGAGTACTAAACATAGAGTAAATTTGAGTAAAATTCGAGGACAAAAAAATACAATGAAGATGATTTGGGAAAAGGTGGTTTTGGTCACTTTGACAGTTTTCTGAATAGTTTCAAACTGACTGTACAATTTGAAATGTGACTGAAACTTGAAAATGGCAACGGAAGGAAAGGATTAGCACAAAATAAATTTTATTTTAGCTTGCCAACCTGAAACAACACCTTTCTTGTTTTTCTGGGCTAACAATGATAACAAAAGAAACAAAAATGAGATTGTTTCAGCCTTTATTTTATTTGTCCTGTCTATATTTTTCTTTGTCCTAGAGAGACTGCAGATGATGGGGAGAGGGTTTGAGAAGGATGGCAGAGCTGAAATTTGGGATGGTTATGCATGGGTAGAAAAAAATCCTGATATTTTCTGTGCTTCAGTTAAAGGTGTTTAAAACATTTAGAATGTGTGCATGACAGTGCTGTGTCCATATTATTGCAAAGCACTGGCTGCTTCTCCTGAACTGGAATGGTGACAGGAAAGGGAATGGATTGTTTGCTTTACAGGGCACCAAATGCCATCTTCTCTTGAAGATTCCAATTTTTCTTCTATCTTCACTTCTCTTTGTAGCACACCAAGGCCATCAACAGAAGGCAGCCCCTGAGGTATCAGCTTGAAAGCTACGAGCAGCCAGCAAGGAAGCAGACACGGCCTGTAGAGATTGATGATGTGGCCATTAAGGTGGTTTGAAATCTTCATCTCATTGAAAAATGAGATGGAAATGTTTTCCCTTGTGAAAATTGAGAGCAGGTCCTCCTGCAGCAGCACCTGATGGTGCCCAGTTGCTGCTGTTATTTCAAATTTTCCATGGCAAGGGCAAGACCTTAAATAAGCTAGCACTTAGCCAAATTTATAGTGAGAAGAGTGAGCTTCAGACCAGTTTTTAGAGTTATTTTGTGTCTTCTCAGGAAAAAAAGGGGCATTGTGAATCTAAAGTCCAGGTCTTTAGTCTCATATTTGACAGAACGAAAGTATTTGGTAAATAGAGCTCAAGATCATCTCTTTCTTGCATTACATACATTATATACATTTGTCTATTTATCTTTTCCTATTCACAGGTTTTTGGGGGTTTGGCAGTCTACAAACTTAGCTTGCTTTTTCTCTGTGTGTACAACTATACCACACCGTGTCTATTAATCACAGGTTTATTTTATGAACTTATTTTAAATCTAAACTAATAATTCTTTTTTTTTTTCACCTCCTGTGTTTAAATATCTGATTTGTGGTAATTGTTTTGTAGGTTACCAATGGATACTTTTCTTGGGGAAGTGGTTTAGCTACATTGTCCAACATAAACATTAGAATCCCAACAGGTAGGATAAAAGCACAGCTTCACCATGAAATATATAATGTCATATTGTTGCTAATTCCACTTCTTGATGTTTTGATATGCATAAAGGTACACATTTAGAATTTAATAAGAAAAAAATGAAGTTAAAACTGCCATGACCTGTGGTGTCCATATAGTAGTATCATTAGATAAATTATGTGGCTTTTACATATCTATGTTGTTTATATAGTTCTGTAATGGCACAAACTAAGTCAAGAGTAAGAATAAACATGAAAAAATGGTTGAAAAAATTTAATTATTATTTTTAATAGAGAAACTGAAAAAAAAGGAAGGAGAACTCCAGATTTATTGAAACCAAGGGGCCATCTCAGTATGTTATTTTCAGCAACGCTCATGTATTATATTTTTCCTGCTACTTATCAACTTAGTCTCCCAGTTCACAACTATTTTCATCCTGAAAATGCAGCTTTTCTGTCAAGAAATCCTCAGTTATTTTGTGTCTCAATGAACTTCTCTTTGTCAAGCTGAATTCCTGTAATTCCTTGTATCCTCAATGTTTTTGGCTAGGGATTCCACAGGTTTACAAAATGCTGGTTTGTTGTGGAAAACTTGTAACAAGTGTGAAAAGTAGTAACTATTATTTTTTATTATTATTATTATTATTAATAACACCAATAATTTTATTTATTATTTTTGTTGTTGTTAATGCTGTAGAATTAATAACACCATCTGTTGGCATTACATGTTAAAAAATATCCATATGCTTAATTTTGATCTCCTGTCAAGGGCTTTGTTTTAAAATAGAGTATTACTTTATGTTGGTGTCACATGGTAATTTGGTAATCCCCGAGCCTTTATGATTTCTTTTTATGTAGCATTAAATGTCACCAGTGAAATGTCTGCTCCAAGGAGTTTACAGTCTGAGGCCATGGGTTCACAGGCTGGGTGAGCCAGGCTTCCCAGCTGGAGAGAAGTTTAACTGGAAAATTTCCAGGACCTAAAGGGGGGCTACAGGAAAGATGGAGAGAGACTCTTGACAAGGGCCTGGAGTGACAGGACAGGGGGGAATGGCTTCACACTGACAGAGAGCAGGTTTGGATTGGACAGGAGTAAAGAAATCATCTCTGTGAGGGTGCTGAGGCCCTGGCACAGGTTGCCCAGAGAAGCTTTGGCTGCCCCATCCCTGGAAGTGTCCAAGGCTAGGCTGGATGGGGCTCTGAGCAACCTTGGATAGTGGAAGGTGTCCCTGCCCACAGCAGGGGATGGAATGAGGTGATCCATAAGGTTCCTTCCAATACAAACATCCTGTAAGTCTATGAAATGCACTGTCCAGCTCACTTAATGAGTTCAATCCGTTTATGGGAAGATCTGAGAAGCACCCTTGTCACTGCAGAGTAGGACTGGAGGTAGGAAAGTGACTGTGTGTTGGGGGGAAGGAGAAGTACAGCAAGCAGAGAAGAGTAATGGATCTTCTTTCATTTATGAGATTGGCCCAAATTCATTTTAGTTCACTTATTAGATTGGTCCAAATCTTCATGGAACTCTAGACTGAATAATCACTCCCCACCATATATCATTTGACTCTAAATAACTTTCATAGAGTAACACAGTTTCATAAAACAAATATTAATATAGGTAAGAGCAAAAGTCTCATTCCTTTGTACATTAGTGTGTTACTGCAATCCATTAATCTTTCCACAGATGAATACAGGCAATATTGCCCATTTATGTAGTGGATGCTAAAAAGAATTATTGAATCACTTAAAGTGCTCTAGAGCTGCATCTAGCTGAGTCTCGCGAACTAGAGTATAACTCTGTTTTTTTTCTCTTTTTAAAAAGTGTTTTGTTGTTTTTACTATTATCATAGGTCAGATGACAATGATTGTGGGCCAAGTTGGCTGTGGCAAGTCTTCACTTCTCCTTGCTATATTGGGAGAGATGCAGACCCTAGAGGGAAAAGTTCGCTGGAGCAAGTATGTTTATATAGCTATTAATTGCTGTATTCATTTAAGGAGGAGGCTGAGATTTGCTGTGAGAAATGTAAACTTCATGCCTCAGAACTGCATGTTGAGTGATTACCATCACCCAGATCCTCTCTGGAATGCATCACCTGCAAAGTCAGGAAGGATTTTTCATTGTTTTGTCATGCTCAGAGCAGGCAGAGCAGGGTGCCCCAGGAGGGAAAGAGGCTACTCTGGTGATTTTTACCTAATAAACTAGCCTAGCAGATGACCTGGAAAGAAAGCATAGGCCGTTCCTTTTATCAAATAGGCTTCAGTACTTGCTATAATTGAAGTCTGCGTTGTCATGTTGTCCCTGTTCCCACCAGTGAAGTATGACAGGCTGGAGCTTCTCCATCCCAGTGGGATGTGTGGGGTGCCAGCCTAAAGGAAAGGATGTATTTCCACTCAGAGCTGCTGCTACTGCTGGCAGAAAAATAATGTAATTACATGTGAGCGATTTTCTCCTTCCTTGAGCAAGCTTTTCTCCTTCCCTGGTATCTGCCCAAACCTCATCTATGGAATAGTATCACTCTTCATAGTAATACACTCAAAAAGCAGCCTAAGCATACCAAATACCTTAAAAGTAAAGGCTGGGAAAAAGCTCTTTCTGAAAGGAGAACTGCCCATGAGGTCAGGCCTTGGATTCAGAACCAGTGAATGAGAACTTCCCATAGAAACTGTGGGGCAGCAAGCACTCTTCTAGCCTAGCCAGGCCAGAGACAGTGGAAGTGATGTGCTGTAACCCAAAGACTAGTTCCTTGGTTTTAAAGATCAGTTCTGTTTCCTTAAACTACCAAGCCAAACTCCTCTCAATTAGCTTTTTCGCTGAGAAAGAGGGAAATTTGTCATAGAGACCAATATTTTGTTGCCCCATCCCTTGACTAGTAACCTCCTTTGTCATATTTTTCTTACAGCAATGTTGTAAACTGGATGGTTTTGCTTTTCCTGTGATAATATCCATGGCATTTTTGTTCTCTAGCTATACTTGACTTTCAGCTATTCTAAACATATGACCTCACTGGAGTAGCAGGTATAGCTGAAGCCAAGGCTACACTAAATTTAGTTTAATTATATGTGAATTTAAGCATTGAAGGAAAAAGAATATGTGACCTACCACAGTTAATTTCTTTGAGACATGTAATGAAGGTTTTTATACCACAATCAGGAGTTGTTTTTCTCAGTAGTTAAAAAAAAAAAAAGAAGCGAAAGTAGAATGTACCTTGAAATGATCTTCACAATTGTTTTGAAAGATTTATTTGAGAAAGGCTCAGATTTTTCCTAGGAAAAGATAAGAAACCTTGGAGAGATTAGAAAAATGAGAAATCTAAGAAACATAATAGATACAGCTTATGAAATGTTTTGTAATTATGAATTATGAATAAAAAGAAACATTAAAGTTTAATATTGTTCAAGAGATAGGATCATGCTCTCAGTTGATTAGCAGTCTGTATATCCCCACACCACTAAGCAACTCGGGTTTTAGCAAACACTTTAGACTTTCTTTTTCATTGCACACTATAATTGTGACATAGCTGATGCAAACATGGTTATGTTTTGCTGGTAATTTCAGACTGCCTGGCAGACAGACGAATACAGAAGGATACTTCAGGTATTTAACTAAGTGGATCCTGTATTTTGCAACACCATAATAAAGGTCCTATTTACTCTTTCAAGTCCCTTTCCATGTGATTCTCCATGCATGACTAACGCAGCTACTGATCCAGGGATGAAATGCAGGCTAGGTGAATTCCTTTACAAATTCAGCTGTAACAGCACAGTAATTGTAAGCATGGATAAGATTGCAGCCCCAGTTATACTGGGACAATCCTGCAAGGCATCACTGGAATTCAAATACCCTGTTGCTCTGGAGGCTGACTGCAGCGAGAGTTGTGTGTCCTGCTGCCAGGGTTGTCACTGCTTTGGCATCTCAGGGAAATAAAACATGGCAATGTATCTTTCTGTAAAAGATCTTGGCCGGGGCAAATCTTTTGGGCTGGGTCTCAGTTTTTCCCACTTATATGAGACATGGCCCAGAAATGTGACATCCTTAGACATGGAGCTGAGTTTTTGTTTTCCCAGTGAGCAACCAGCTTGAGAGGCTTGTTAGACACATACATGGGGCTGTCTGGGCACAGTCATTCAGCCAAGCTTGTTTCAGATCTGAGTTATTTATTATTAAGTTAATTATTATTAATTTGTGGGAATTACACAGAGACATGTATTCCCCTCATGCACATCAATCCAAACTTTCAGAACCATCTCAGACTGCCAAGCCGAGGTGGACACCCTTCACTCGCTACATGGTTTTTTGTACATTTGAATGGTTTCTGTGCAAACAACTTGTTGTATACCAAGTGAAAAGCTCAGGAAACACAATAACTATTAAATAGATCCTCACAAATGGCCTGTTCTGTCCTCAAGTATCCAGAAGGATGTGACAAAAATTAGGAAAAGTCAGTGCTTCCCTCAGAAGGATTGCCAAGTACAATGCTCACCCAAAGATTACAACCACAGGAGCTCACAGAAAGCACTGAAGGGCATAATGGGCACTGGAGAGATAAATGATCATCCACATAAATGTCAGAACTACCAGTTCTAGTTGCAGGGACAGGCATAAATTTCTCTAAACTCCTGGATGGAATTTCTGTAAATGCTTGGTCCTCATCTTGCCTCAATTTCCTGACTATATTAGCAGAGGAAATGGTTCATTTTGTGTTTACAGGGGTATCCCAGAGATTTTGTACATCTTTATTCACCTCCCTTTTGACTTTGTAGGATGAGAGAATCAGGGCCTGGTTAGAGATGCTTTAGTCTCTTTTAAAACATTATGAGTTACCATAAAAGTGTCTAAACCGCAACAAGGTGTCTTTTTTACTTTTCCTTAAAATCTTGATTTAAATTGATTTTTAAAATTTTTTTCCATTTGTTTTTCCATCTTATCTATTCAAAATACTATAAAAATGACTAATTAGTTTGGTCCTTCCTACCATTTCAGACTTGAACTTACCACATCCCATTTTGGGCAGTATGTATATTTCATAGTACAGCTAAAAATCAGTATAAATAGCCACATTTCAATAAATAAATGAACTAGAGGAAATAAATCCTAATCCCCTCAGGCAAATAAAATACCCTTTTTAGAAATCTCAGGAGCTTAAATTTCAGCCCACTCCCATGCCCTACAATCACATCATTATCTCAGATTCATCAGGGTAATAAAGTATAAAACAAATACTTAATCCCCTTGTTTGTGAAGGCCCCAGCTCACTAAAGGTCTTCTCTGTGTTTATTCATGGGATTACTAGTGAATGTGGGTTCTCACAGAAATCTCATTCATAATTTGGGAGAATCAAAGTATATTTGTCAAGCTGAGCTGGGAATGAAATTTCTAACCAAGGAAAAAGGGTTTAAGTAACTGAGATTCTAAAATTAGTTCTTGTCCATTGAGAAATTCTGGTTATAATGGCAAGCATATTAAATCTGGTATGGAATTGCAAAGAGTCTTGAAAGGCTTGTGCCCAGTTTTTGTTAACTTGTAGATCAGAAAGTGCTCCCAAACTTATACCTGAAAGCATTTCCTCCTTCTCTACCGCTGCAGTGCTCTGCTGATAAAAGTGTGGTGGTCTTGAAGAGCAAATTTAAGGTTTCTTCTTGTTTGCCTTCACCTAATTCCCAGCCCCTTTTCAATCTCTCCTTAGACTCCATCTTTTGCTTTCTTGTGACTTTTTTCCATTGTAGAGAAGACTGGAAGCTTCTGCTGAATGAGAGACCAAGTTTTAGGGGCTGTCTGTTTTCAGCCTCAATGTGTGGCTCTCTGACACTTCTGACATTTATTCCTCACTGATGCAGCACCTTCTCAGGCAATTGATGTATGAAGTAAAAACAGACTGTGCATTTTAGGAGGCCTGAATTATCCAAGTCCTCAGAGAACTGATGTACAGCAAAGAAAACACGTCTCAGTTCTGGCATTTTGGGAAGATGCTTAATACATGAGTCTGGCATTACAAGGACTCTGCTATTAGAATTTTTATGCCCTTTCTAGACTTGGATATCCTGCTAGTGAGTGCAGCTGAATTTACTGGTATCCCAACAGTGAAGCAGTCACTTCTGTCTCGACATTAAAGTGTTTCATCTGGAATATTCATAGGCCTGGGAGAAGAGGATTTGTTTGTTCATGGGTTATTTTTTAAGTCAGGAAAAGAATGTTTTAGTATGAGTTTTCTACCTCCTTCTATTTACCTTTTTCTATTTACCTGGTATAATCTCCTTTAGGTTTTGCACTTTGCAGTGATCCATCATCATGCCTGGAATGAACATCACTGCTGGTTCAAAACTGCTTTCTCTGCCATTCCAGGCCCTAGGCACTGTTAATAAGTCAATTAACAAACAGAGGGAGCTGCAAAATCATTCATGTCATTGCTGCCATTTGAATGCTCTTCAGAATGTATTTCTTAATGATTAGGTCCTTAAGAAGTGGAGGATGACAAGGAAAACCTACATGTTGTAGTGCTGTGCACAGCTTTATGCAGCCTGAGTGATACAAAGAGATACAAAATCTGTTCTGATCCTATGGTGTAGCTGCAAAGCTTATCTTTACTCCAGGGGAAATTTGACATTAGTTACCAATTTCCCCAGGCCACTGGCAGAACTGTGTGGAGAAGCTAACTTATTGCTTGCCAGGCAATATTAATATTTTAATTTTTAATAGGTTTTATGATACAACTTTCATTTTTAATACATTTTCTAACCACAAAACTTGCCTGTTTAGCCACTATGCTTTGTACCTATGAAACTGCCACATTTAGAAAACTGTTATGCTTTTGCTTAGATCTTGTTTGTTTTCCCTTCAAGAACAAAAAAACCCCAAACTTATGTTGAGTTCTTAAAGTATGTAATTAACTCCAGGTTCACTGTATGCAAAACTAGCAGAAAATGTTATTCTTTATTATTTCCTGCTTACTAAATGTCATTTACCATAACTTACAGTGTAAATGAAACTGAACCTTCTTTTGAAGCATCCAGAAGGTATTATTTATTTTCTAGTGTATCATAAAACACTCATTAATTTCTGCAGAATTTCCCCAAGTCCTCATCTTTGTGCTCCTAAGCCATCTCTGTGTTTCCTTACGATGTTGATAATTGTTTACTGTGGGATTAATTGATAGATTGTGCAAATCCAGTGGATCCCACACTTCTCCAGCCAGTGAACCACTACCTCTGTCTTATCTGAAAGATGCTCAGCTCCCATCTTACCTCAGAGGGAGTTTAGTGTGCTCCTTGTCGTGCAAGACAAGATCTCTGGGTATGAGGCATCATTAGGTGTCTCTTCCCACGTATTTCTGATTTTTCTGCCCAGCACTGCATTCCCTGTGGTGCCTAACCTGGGATGGGATGGAGTTGGGATGAGAGGGAGCCAGCTCAGCTCCAGCTGAAGCCAAGCAGGGACTCCATCTGTTTAAAAGAAGGACAAGCTCCACTAAAAGCATGTCATAAATGACAGAGAGGTAGTGGCACACAGAGCTGGGGTTGGGAGCCACACCATGGTTTGCTGCCCCATAATATTAAGGGTGTATTTCATATGAGTGGATATGAACAGCTAAAACTCCTGGAAGTTTTGGGATATTGCTGACAGCTTCTAACCAGCTGTTTCTCCTGCCCTAGCACCCCTTCTCTCAATAGCAAATCCTACATTCTTACAAATGAAGCTAAGAAAATATTTTGCTGGAAGCAATACCATCAAAAAGACTGAGAAGGAACCTAATTGTGGCCTTCCATAACCTGCAGGGAGCGTACAAGAAAGATGGAAGAGACCATTTAGAAGGGGCTGGAGTGACAGGACAAGAGAGAATGGCTTCACACTGACAAAGAGGAGGTTTACATTGGATATTAGAAAAAAATTCTTTATTTTAAGTGTGGTGAGGCCGTGGAACAGGTTGTTCAGAGAAGTTGTGGATGTCTCATTCCTGGAAGCATTCAAGAATGTGGCTCTGAGCAACTTGGGATAGTGGAAGGTGAACCTGCCCATGGCAGGGGGGTGGAATGAGATGATCCTTAAGGTCTCTTCCAACCCAAACTATTCCATGGTTCTATAGTAAGTGTTTAGATCCATGTGCTGGTACACAGTTCACATCTCCTTCCTCACATCATCTTAGGCATCTCAGAAAACTGTCTGAAATTACATGACTGTTTTTGCTAGTGTACCTTGGCAAAACAGCCAGAAGTAAAGAACATTTGTGCCTCTATTGACACATGTCATTAGGCATTTAGACACATTTAAAGTATGTCTAATAAATCCTTGGGAGGGTACAGTGATTCCTTCCCAATCTGTATTAAACTGCCCTCTTTTCCAATATCATTGAGGATTCAATAAACTGAAAGGAAAAAAGTATCCACTGAGAAAAAAGTATTTTATATGTGTAGCCACATAATCTACAACTTCTGACAGCAGCAAGTCAAGTATGCCGCTGCCATTTGAACAGTGCCTTTTCACTCCATGTTTTGATGTTAGAGAAAATAATTCCAAATAACTATTCCTGTGAGAATTTAATATTTCTTGCTATTATTTATAATTTGCCTTTGGATTGGAATTGCAGTTACTAGATTGAAGTAGGTACCAGCCATTTATAGTGGAATAGAATACAACCTAGAGTGTAGATTTTGCCATCAGGGGAGAGAGCAGGTGCTGTTCTAACAAAAACATTGAATTTAAAACTCTTCCCTTCACTTTGTTTTGCTTGTTTCCCTGTACTTCTCTGAATGCACATTCATGAAATTAACTTTAAAAAAATCTGATTATCAGACATTTCATAGTGGGGGGGGGCTTTGTGTCTCACTAAAGCTCTGTGTCTGTCTGCAGTAGGAACAGGTACTCCGTGGCCTATGCAGCTCAGAAGCCATGGCTGCTCAATGCCACCGTGGAGGAGAACATCATCTTTGGCAGCCCCTTTAATAAGCAGAGGTAAATATCCATCTCCTTGCAAAAACACCTGGCAGCTCCCTTTAAAGAGGGATTTTTGGCATCTTCTGGAGGAAGTTTGTAGATTCTGGAAAATATCAATCCATGCATGCTAAACCTGGGGTCGATTTAACTAACCTGACTTTGTTCACCTCAGAGGAAGGTTTCTGGTTTAAATTAGGCTGCTCCTCTAACAAGAGCACATATCTAAAATGTTTGTGAGAAATCCCACAGTGACAGTGGCTCTCCATGGAATACAGCTGAAGCCATATGTGTAATTTCCAAGGTGAGGTGAATCCCATCTTTGGAGTCTACTGATGTATTTTTCTTTTGTTCAATGGAACCTGAGGCTGCCAGAGAACTCTGGAAACAGGGATTCTAGGCATATTTTCACTGAGTTTATGTGCTAATCCTGCTGTGATCAAGTTACTGGAGCAGCCACTTTCCAAAAACAGCATTTATGAAGATGGGGTGCCTTGAGGGAATGGCCTTAATTCTTCCATTAGAAATACAGGAAAAGGGAGTGTGAAAGCTGAGGTGCACAGCTTCTGTTGTGCCTATCCAGCACCTGCTTCTAGCATCCTTCTAAAAGGTCAATTAACAAATGTGGAAAAAGTGACTGGACCTAAGGAAAACAACTTGCTGATGTTTTCAAAGGCAACACGCTCTCTGTTTTCAGTTATTAAAAATACACCCTATTCCTCTCAGTCTGTGCTATGTTAAGATGTATGATTCCATTCTGACTTGATAAAACCTAACTATGACCTTGGGCCTTGAAACCCAGAAAAGCACCAAAGTTTCAGGGACCAGATTCTTCAGCCACTGCATCCATCAGCTTGTTTCACTAGCTTCAAAGGGGCAAGGCTGAATTTCCTCACTCAAATAGTGATCTGCTCATCAGAGATCACCTGCCACAGACCCAGAAATCTCACAAACAAATTTCAGAATTATTCAAGTGGTTTGCTGATTCTGGTAAGATCAGAAACACTGTGAGAATCCTTCGTCCTGTAATATCACTCCAAAGAAAATGAAGAGGTGTTTAAAAGGGGAAGAATAAAAACTCAATGGAAAATATCTTCAAACACTCCAGAGTCCAACAAAACAACTCCAGGATAGGGAAGAATGCACTCAATAATTTACATAATTAAATCTTTTAAAAGCAGTCTTGGCAGTAAAGATCTCTAATAAATATATCAATTTTTTTAAACAATGCTCCTACAATTTACAATTAGTTCAGAATAATCATTTTACCCTACTTATTTTTGCTATTATCTAGCCATCCTAGAGCCATACAAACTTCCCTGTGACCTCTACCTGGAGGTTTTTGTGTTAGCAGTCAATGGCTGGGTAAATATTTGCAATGACCATGTTGTTTTCCCAGGTACAAGGCTGTTACAGATGCCTGTTCTCTGCAGCCTGATATTGACTTACTGCCATTTGGTGACCAGACAGAAATTGGAGAAAGGGTAAATAATGTGAATGCTTTAATCTCTGCTTGGCTTTTGTATTAAGAAGACACTCCCTGATGTCAGTCAAACTGTTCTAGTCTGTATTGGACTGCCAGACTGGTAAATAATTGTAATTCACCAAGGGTTACTACAAAAATAAGTTGAAATCTCTTCTGCTTCTTCAGCTATTTCTCAAAGGGGATTTCTTGACCAAAGTTTTCCATATTTTGCTTGCAGAATTTGATGCTGGTATTGGTTATATTTTTCAATCTAAAAAACCTACTGTGCTCAGAGCAGCCCTTCATAATTTACACTTACCTGTGAATAATAAATTTTCTTCTGATCTTATATGAGGATTATGCTTGTTTATCAACACAATTCACATCTTAATGAGGTTTTTTGTTTTTATTGGAACTCTATAATTGTAAAAAATGACATTTTCAAAGGCCTGTCATAATGTTTATTCAAAGATGCCTATCTCTGATCCATTTGACTCATTAGGGGATAAATTTAAGTGGAGGCCAACGACAGAGAATCTGTGTAGCTCGAGCACTCTACCAGAACACCAACATTGTTTTCTTGGTAAGATTTTTCTTTTTCACATGGAGCATGGAAAGTTAGTAATAAAACTATTTATTAAATAGTTGTAAAAAATATAGAGTTTATATTTAGAAGACCTTTGGGGACTTGTGTTCAACTCAAAACCAAAACATAAAGAGATAGGAAATACGCATCCATCAGAGGTAGTATCAAAACATCCTGGGAGACTGATGAAGATGGGAATTCCTGCACGGATTAACACTGGAAGAGTGGAACACATTGTCTTAACTTCTCATTGCTCTCAGCGGTGAACTACTATCAGCACAGTCCTACAGAAATCAGCAGGATTTCTGATAAAGAGCCATAATGAACAGTCTGAGGGCTCAGCACTCTCCTGCAGAGTGCTGTGGAGTTGGACAGACTCTGTTATTAATTTCAAGGCATATCAGGAATTTCAGGAGATTCATAAAGGGGCTGTTTGAGCCTCTTCAAAATTAAGTAGAGACTTCTTGAAGAAAAAGTGTTTGTTTCTTGATATCCTTATTTGAATGTTGCCTTATTTCCAGCCACACTCACTCAAAGGGAAGACCAAACACTCTAGTTTAGTTTGAAAGAAATTAAAAGAGTTGCTAACTCTTCTTTAATCTTCCCATGCCAGTTTTACACCAAAATTGGGCCCAAGTTTGGCTTTGGATCCTGGCATTTTCACATTTGGATGGGAAATTTCAGTTCTGGTGTTCCTGCACTCTGTCAGTGAGGCACCAGCACTGCACACAGCCAGACACAAAAAATGTCCATTGCTGTGAACTGGAGGGCAGTGGATTCCAGCTCACTGGAGTGCAGCCCTCTGACTGGGTCTTACTCACTAGAGAGAGATGAAACATCAGTAAAGATAGATGATTTCTATTTAAAAAATACTATTTTAGGAATAAACTTCACTTTTGTGTCCCATTCTAATATTTTTCAATTTGATATGATTGCAGGATGACCCATTCTCTGCACTGGACATTCACTTAAGTGATCACTTAATGCAGGAAGGGATTTTGAAGTTTCTGCAAGAAGACAAGAGGACTCTTGTTCTGGTGACACATAAATTACAGTATCTGCCACATGCTGACTGGGTAAGAGAAAAGGTACAGGGGCACAATTTGCTATAGGATGAATGTACACCTGAAGTTAACACTGTAACATTTAACAGATTATTACTTTTCTCTGCAATAGAGTCCCTCCTTAATTCCATATGCCATGTGGCTAACTGCCACTTCAACAAACACGGATTTTATAGTGGAAGAACTATTTTATTTTTACATTATTTAAGTAGATTATTTTTAATTAAAAGGCCTGGAGAATTTTGATTTAATTGCAAATATGTCTATCCCTTCATTTCAATCCTTTTTACATATGCAGGAAAGCATGACTTATACGAGTTTCAGTTTATGAGTTGTGCCAGCAAACTTAAGAAATTATTAATAAAAATTGAATAAAATTAAGACAGAAATTTACATAATGGTGCATAATGCCTCACTAATGGTGAGACGTGACTTGCAGGATCCAGGTCAGTGATTATGGTATCTGTGTTGTTGAGTGCTGGGTGCTTTCTCCCCTAGATCATAGCAATGAAGGATGGAATGGTGCTTAGAGAAGGGACACTGAAGGATATCCAAAACAAGGATGTTGAGCTATATGAACACTGGAAAACTCTGATGAATCGCCAAGATCAAGAGTTGGAAAAGGTAAACAGGAGCATTTGGGCAAGGATGACTTTTCTGCAAAGAAATATTTGTTGTTTAATTAAAAAAAACCCCACCCAAACCATGTCTGAAGCAAGTTTTAAACTTGACTTTAGGGCAAAACCACATGACCTGTAAGGAGTTTAGGGGCTGGGATGGATTGTCCAGGCAGTGTGTGGTATATCCCTCATGGATGGTTTGTAAGGATGTGTTAGACAAAGCACCCTGGGAAATGTGGTGCACAACTGATCTTTTGGTGGGGGCAAGGGTTGGACCCAGAAACTTCCTATGGTCTCTCTTATCCTTTTATTCTGTTATCACCATGAACATTTAGGATTCTCCGAAGACTATATTTGAAGTTTTTACCACTCCAGAAGAGAGGGAATGAAAGAATGGCAGAGAGAGGGAAAGAAATGGACAAAGCTGAATTTTAAATTGAAATTTAAATTGAAAAATACTGGGGTTTTCTATTCTGTGAGTTAAATTATCCACATAAAGTCTCTTTGAGGTTACTGCAGGTACTACTACAATTGGTGAACAGCTATGCTCGCAAATTAATAAATGATCTCTCAAATTAATAAAACCTATTATTATTTAATTAATAATAATTATAACCAAATTATTTCAGGATATGGAAGCTGACCAGACTACTCTTGAGAGAAAAACCCTTAGAAGGGCCATGTACCCCAGAGAATCCAAGTCACAACTGGAAGATGAAGATGAAGGTTTGTTTTGCAACTTTATTGAATACCATTTTTGATTGCCATTCCACTTTTATAGCTGGCAGTCCTTAGCAGCAAAGTGTTAAGGTATTGATGACTTGGTAATAATAGTGGAAAGTCCAACATTTTGACCTGTTTACAATAGGAATTGTTTAAGGGATTCTCCATATATTTCCCTAAACATCATGCAGGGATAAGAGTATACCAAAACAAGTTAATTTCTTTGCTAACACACAGTACCTGGAGTTATTGAGGGATAAGACAGAACTAAAACAACAGAAAGAATTGTAAAGAAAACAAATTGAAGTAGCTGTCAAGAGCATGTAGTATTTCCCTTCCTCAAGTGCAGCCTGCAGGGCTGTGAGATATATATTCTTATTATCTAGGAAAGAAAATTAAGTTTCATGTTTATACACCTCTGAAAAATGTATTTTCCATAGCAAAAGTCTTCCACCATTTGTATTTCAATAGAATGTGATCAATTATCATTTTAGTACTCTTGATTGAAGGGAAAGTTGGACTTTTTCATGCAAATAGATAATGAAGAGTGTGGATGGAAAGGTTTGGAGGGTTTTATAAAATCTTCCAAATTGATCTGCTGACTGTATAATAAAAGCTGCTGAACAGGCTGGGAAAGGCCTGGTCTCTGCTATAAATAATCAGTAGTGAAGACTTGGTTTATAAAATCTTTTGTTAACAAAACTGTGACAAGCCAAAGAGTGGCAGACTATAGAATTGCTTAAAGAGCACAGGGTAAGTCTTATGAAAATACAAGTGTTTGCTGTTCTTAAATTACAAATTGAGTTTTGACTTTAAAATTTAAATTCAAAAGAAAAAGAAAATCAACCAAATCTGGTAAAACAAGGTGTAATTTTTAGTATTGAACCCAAGCTAACTTGATCAAATGTCTGAGTCACAGAGGAAGAAGAGGAAGAAGATGAAGATGATAACATGTCAACTGTCTTGAGGCTCAGGACAAAGATGCCATGGAAAACCTGTTGGAGATATCTAACCTCTGGAGGGTTTTTCTTGCTCTTTCTGATGATTTTCTCCAAGCTCTTGAAGCACTCGGTTATCGTGGCCATAGATTACTGGCTTGCTACGTGGACATCCATGGACAACACAAATGAAGCCAGGAATGCTGATAAGATCACAGAGAAGGTGAGCCAGATCTTGGAGTCTGACAGGGAAAAAAATTAAAGAAAACATGTTCTAAAGTAATTCTTTGCTGTTGGTCTAGAAGCCAGCTGGATTGAAATGACAGGTAGGTTATTATATAGGATGGGTTAATTCTTAATGTTAAAAGAAGGCAATTCAAATTTTGTCAATCTATTTGAACTGCAAAACTGAAACAGAAGCTTGTTTGAGGGTAGAAAAATAATTGACCTTTCAGAGGGAGGAACCTTACACTAAACTTTTCCATCTGAATTTTATAACTGGTCTTCTAAGTCAATGACCTCACTTTCCTAAGTACTGGCTGTTGAGTAGTGTCCTGCTAGAAGAAAAATTAGAATGGAAATCTTGAATTGTACTGCTTAAGTACAATCTGCTTATTTGACTCATGTACAATATCTCACTGGAATCCAGTTACTAAACTTTCAGAAGGCTTAAATGTGTTATAACCCTGGCAGAACAGTTTAGGATTTGCTCTGGGAATCTCATGATGCTTGAACTTAATAAAGTGGAACTTTCCAACATCTCTCAAATGCCTTGATTCTTGAAAGGTTCTGCTTGGGTTCCCTAAGTTTCTTGGCTGACAGTCCTTTGTATTTGTCCACATAGTCAGTCTTCACAATTCTAAGAACTACCATTTCAAGGTCTTGAGGGGTAGAATAGAGTGAGAGATCGTAGAACTGCCAGAACTTCTAATTATGTGAACTTAATGAAATTTGCAGTTCCGTCATAGTTCTTTTATTTCCCAAAAATGATATATAATTATGTAGTACAAGAGATGTGATATAGTAGCTGATGGATACCAGGTGCCTTGGGAACTCCTAGCAGAAAAGCAAAATGGATGTTTATTTCTAGGATTGATGTATGTGTCATTCCATTAGACATATCATGTAGCTGTCTTCAGCATCCTCTCCGGAGCTGGTATTGTCCTTTGCCTCATCACATCCCTGACTGTGGAGTGGATGGGCCTCACAGCAGCCAAGAACCTACACCATAATCTCCTCAATAAGATCATCCTTGGACCAATCAGGTACAGCAAAAATGACGTCCCTGAAAAGCTACATGGTCAAAACCTGTCCTCTTTGTAACTTGGAGGGTACTCCTATGAAAAGTTCTTGTATTTGACCTGTTTTATTCAAGGCCTCAAAAAGTGAAAATAATTAGTGAGGGAATCATGGGAGGCGAAAAATCCAAGAGAGAACATATGAAATTTTGCCCCTGGTTTTTTTTCTGGCTGAAATGTGTCAGAAAGCTGGGTAACCCTTTGGGGCTGGGGGCTCGAGGACAGCTCTGAGGGCAGTTCAGGCTTCAGGGCACCCAGCTCCTGCTCTGAGCCATGGTCATGGTGTCAAACCATGTGGACTCCAAGGCTGCTTCTGTGCACAATACCCAGGGTCTCACTGGCAGCTGGATGGCCAAAAGGATGTCTGACTAACAAATAAAGTTATCACAGTGCTTCTATGAAACTTCTGGGGTTGGTGCCCATTAGAAGGAGGCTGAGCAGCAGCCAGGAACAGGCCATGATTTTTGGAAGGGATCTTAAATCCTGATGGAGCAAGAAAGAAAGATCAGGACACAAGACAGCAGGTTTTTGGAAGAGGAGACAATTTTTTGGGGGGGAGGAGTATGCCAAAAGAAGCATTTAGACAGTCAGGGTGCAAATAAGATTATCTGGTATGTTATTCATATTTACTGCTTGGTTTTAGACAATGGCTGTACACAGCTCTGTGTTCTGTCGGACTGGACTTTTAATCCAAAACTGGAATTCCTTTAAAGGTAACTTTTTGGTTTTAATTTGTCCAACAGGTTCTTCGATATGACTCCACTGGGACTAATTCTAAATCGCTTCTCTGCTGATACAAATATCATTGATCAGGTAGATGTATTAATATATTCTGTTCTATTATCCTGACTTTGCAAATTTTCATGTATATACTGAACAAGATTATGTACTAAAATATTCAGTAGAGAAAAGCATAGCAAAACTGGGCTCTGGCAATGATAACAGAGATACTCAAAGTAAAAAGTACATACTTTTGTAGTAATGAGAGCAGGGAGCCATTGAAATAAACATAATGGGAGACGGTGGTTCTTCATTTCTTCATATGCAGAGTAGTTGATTCTGTTGGAAGGTCTGGACTAAGAAAACATCAGATTTTGGGCTCCAAAGAAGGAAACATAGTAGAATATCACAACTTTGAATATATGGGAGTAGATGTGACAAATAAATGTTCCACCCTGGCTGCAGCACATGTGGATTTAGAGCATTCAGGGAGAGGAAGGGCTGCTTTCACTATGGCTGTGCATTAAAATTTTTGGATGAACAATAATCCTGAATGTAAGGTTCCTGAATGGGAACATGGAATAAAAATTATGAGACCCTGAGACAGAGCATTCTATTTCTCTAAATATCTGGCTTATCAAGAACAATTTTCTCTGCCTTGCCTGATATATAAATGAGGTTGAAACGGCTCCTATTTCCCCATGATCTTTGAAACTCTGATCTTTAGAAAACAAAAACCTACTGACTTGTACATTTGGCTATGAGACCCACAGAAACAGAAAGACTCCTGATATTAGGAGAATATCAATGAGTGCATAGTGGTATTATATCACTTTTCCTATATGAAAAGGCTTTTAGTGATGCTTACAGAGATTTTTGCCTCATGGATGTTTTTCATTTCCCTCCAGCACATCCCTCCCACACTGGAGTCTCTGACCAGATCCACCTTGCTCTGCCTGTCAGCCATTGGGATGATCTCCTATGCCACTCCATGGTTCCTCGTGGCCCTCGTGCCCCTGGGCATTGCATTTTATTTCATCCAGAAATACTTCAGGGTTGCTTCCAAGTATGTATTAAAGAACTGTCCTTAAAGTTTCCTCTGTGAAATATTGTATATAAGAACTGTGGTGGAATGTGAGGTTGTAGGAGCCAAAAAAGGGGGAAATGGACATGGCATCCCGCTTTTTATCCTGAGGCATAAGTCTGAGACATGCACTGGGAAATATTTTCAACTGACCTGGTTATAAATTGGGTATTTGGGGAAGTGACACCAATAGAATAAATTCTTTTGGCTCTAGAATCAGATGAGCATGAAGTTTGTTAATCAACTGAGCTTGCATCTGGTCAAAACTCCTTTCTGACATTTGAGGGTTAGTAGAGAATGGAAAATAACTCCCTGGATTAACATCAATCACGGCTTTTCCTTCATATTGGGAAAAAAAGCTCCACAGAAAGTAATTTTCAATGTACAGCACTTCATACTCAGGGTAGTTTGGTGTAAAGAGTACAATTTTTCAGCAAAAAGAGAGTCATGCTTCTAGTGCTAAATTCATTCTATAATTTCATAAAACATTTTCAGTGAGACATTTGAAGCTTTTTCTTAAATTCAATCCATTAGTTTTTGTTATCAGCTAGAATCTTCCAAGAAGATTTATTTATAAGAAAACTCTGTAATCAGAATTCACAAACCAGAAATGCTTAAATCTGAAATAATTTGCTTAACTTCTCTGAGATTTTTCAGAAACCTTCTTCTTGCCCCACCAAGCCTCCAAACTGAAGTTGCATGTGGCAGTACACCAGATCTCAAGGTGGCTGATGAGTCAGGAGACATGGTTTTCACTCTCAAATTATTCTCTTAAATTAAACTCTTTTGAATCACTTGAGAGGCATTCAGGGTTGACTTGTGTTCTTTCAATGCACAACAGAAATTAAAACATCCCATTTATTTCTACAAAAATCAATCTTGGGAAATGTAGGATGAAGGAATAGCTTCAGCCAGTATTTATAACTCACTTGCATGCAGTCCTTTGCAGGCATATAAGCCTCACTAATTTTTAGAAATGCAAATATTTACAGTATTTCTTGCAGCACTTTGACTCTTTGTTGTATTTTCCATTACATCTTTCAAAAACTTCTGTGTATTTTCCATCACAAATTTGAAAGATATTTATCATCAAAATATCAGCAGCAAGTTCTGTGCACTGCAACATTCAGCATCATCAAGCAGTTGTTTCTCCTAGCCTGTCTAATACAGTGTACTGGTTTGAAAACAA